>JAZKJV010004486.1:0-159171 GCA_037367405.1 Ottelia alismoides | reverse complement strand
TCGAAATCGTTGCATAGAGATATATTAGTAGAATCAAAGATAATACCATCAACGTAGATTTGCACAATCAATAAATCAGTCTTTTTAGTTTTGACAAACAAAGTGCAACCAACTATCCATAGACGGAATTGCATTATATTGTTGCTTATTGATTACCTTAGGCGTTGGCATCAGTTTAGAGATGGTTTGGTCCTTAATTATCATTTTGCTTCTCTCTCTCATAATGGATAATACTTTTATTTATGTTAATGAGAATGAGGTTTGAATTAATATGGACATGAATATTCTATTCAGTAATCGTTCATATAAATATAAGTATTTTATCTATTCAATTGTTTAGTACATATTCAGAAGTACTAAATAACTATAAATTCAGTAACAATCATAATGCGTTCAGTAATATGGATATTTTAATCGGTAATTTTGGTATGGATATTAATATTTACGTAATCAGTAAATTGATTTATATCAATAATTTACCTTTTTCTAATCTATACGTGGAATGATCACTTCATAAATAAACTCAATGCCAGCAATAATTTAAAAGTGGATTTTTTTTTATCTTACTAAAACCAACTACCTATTTTTAAGGAAATGATTTAACTCGAATTCTTATTATGTTAATAATGCAAAGTAAATTGTTATTGTCAAATTTGTTTCTTATCAAATAGAACCAACCTGTACACGCGGCGAGCCCTCCATCTCATCTATTTAATTCAAATCACATGGTTGTGATAAATGGCACATTAATTACATCGTTTTAATGGTAGAAAACCTATTATGGTCATTTGTCATATTCTAAAAATAGTATGTGACAACCCACAATTTAATAACCCCCAAAATAGGGTTCTCTGTTGAAATCAAAAGGGGGAACCACCCCTTTCTTCTCCACGGTGGACTTCGCTAGAGCGGTGCGGAGGGCGACAACGATGATGTGGAGGGCTCGGCGCGGAAGTCGGCGAGCGGATGGCCACTCGCGGTGGAGCATCGCGGACGATGGGGATCTGGCGCATGCTGGGCGTCGGAGGTGAAGACACTGCTCAAGCGGCGGGCCGGAGGTTATGGGTCGCGCGCTCGCGAGGTGGAGATGAACGCCGCCTAGAAGGTTGGGCGTCGGAGGTGGCACGCTCGACGTCGCGCATGGATGACGGTTTGATCTGGAGGCGAACGAGGGCCATGGCAATCGCGACGCGCAAAAGGTCGTGGTGGATCACGCCGAGGAGGCAGAATCGAAGGTGAAGGTGACGCAGATTTACATTATGGTATAATAATCTTACTTAACTGACATTCAGATTTACATATTTATTTACCTTTTTTACAAATCTCATTGTTGTTTCTCTATTTTGCATAACTCGAAAACATGTATGGCAACTGAACTTAACGCAATGGAAAACATGCGTGAATTTTACAAAGGAGGGAGATTCAGTTATAAAGATTCACGGATTTTTTACAAAACAGACATATACAATTACAAAAAAGTTGAAGTTTATAAGGAGGAAAAATACTCCTACAAAAAACTCGTTGGATTTACAAAATGAATGTACTCATCTACAAAACGGATACAACCATTTACAAAATGAAAATACAGTAATAAAATGAAATCATTAATGAAATTACAAAGAGTAAAATATATTTTTACAAAAACTCGTTGTACTTTACAAATCTATGGTTGAATTCATATCATTTGGAACAAAATCGGGAATTAATCAATAAAGGCATTTGTGAAAATACCAAATCGAGAAAAGCTTAGACTAGCAATTTGAAACCAATAAATGAAACTCAAAATTAATGAAATCTATATGACGATAATGCCCTTTTGGATGAGCTTTTTGATGCAACCGTCAGATTGAGATCTGACGAATCTACTCGATGGCTCACCACAATATTGGTGAGACCCCACCTCATTTGAAAGGGTCCATATATATATATATATATATAGAGAGAGAGAGAGAGAGGGCTTATCCACTGCGCACAGGGCTCATTAGCGTTTCAATGAGCACTCATTTTAGGCCTTACACGTGTATTAACAATAACTATATTTCTAATTATAGGCTACGACGTGTTTAAAAAAATCCTATATTTCCTATTATACAACGTCCTTAAAAATTGGAAGACGGTTTTGGAAAGAATCAATTCAAATAAATGATTCCACGCGGATGATTAAGGATCCAAACGCTATTACTGATCATAACTTACTGACCATGACTTATTGACCATAACTTTGTTATTACTGATCTCATAGTAGCTATTACTGACCATTAGTTATGGTTTTACTGACATCACAACAAGCACTTACTTGAGCAATGCCCATGACTTACTGACGATAACTTTGTTATTACTGATCTCATAGTAGCTATTACTGACCATTGGATATGCCCATGACTTACTTGAGCAATGCCCATGACTTACTGACCATAACTTTGTTATTACTGATCTCATAATAGCTATTACTGACCATTGGTTATGTAAATTACTGACCGTTGTTTGGATATTACTGATCTCACAACAACCATTTACGTGAGTATTGTGTCGAAATTACTGAGTTCTATTCAAAGTAGTAATACATATAGAAATTACTGACCATTGGTTATGGTTTTACTGACATCACAACAAGCACTTACTTGTCCATTGTGTATATATTACTGAATTCTGCAACATATACAATGAATATAAATTACTGACCGTTGTTTTGGATGTTACTGATCTTGCAACAATCATTTACTTGACTATTCTATATATATTACTGACATGAGCATTTGGATCTCGATTTTCTGTAAGAAATCATCTATTCGATTGTTTTCTTTCCAAAACGATCTTCCTATTTTATAGGACGAAATATAATTGGAATAACACTTACTGTTAAATCGCTTTGCATATTAATCTCCTTCCAAAATTAACATCCTTCGAAATAGGTAACCACTCAAATGGGAATACACGTGTATGGCCAATAAATGGTGCGCACCGAAACTCAAATGGGCCCTGTGCGCATTGGATAATTTCCCTATATATATATATATATATATATATATGGGTTAAATGGGGCTGCCCTCTGGGGGGAGCTAACTTGGCTCCCCCCGCCCCATTTCGCCCGGTTTTTTATTTTTTTTGAAAATTTCTTCCGTGTAATTTCATCACTATATCCCTATATTATGTCATTAAAATTTCGTGCGAAAAAGAGACTCCTACAGCCTCCATCCAGTTAGCCATTTTTTTAAGGTAACAGGATATTTAAATCGACCCTGTCTGGATGGAGGTCCTAGGAGTCTTTGTTTCGCATGAAATTTGAAGGGACATAATTTAAGGATTTAATAATGAATTTATACGATTTTAGATTTCAAAAAAATAAAAAAATATGTGAAAGAAGAGGCGGGGGAAGCTAAGTTAGCTCCCCCTAGGGGCATACACATTTCTCTCTCTCTCTCTCTCTCTCTCTCTCTCTCTCTCTCTCTATATATATATATATATATATATATATATATATATGGGTAAAATGGGGCTTCCCGCAGGGGGTATCTAACTTAGCTACCCCCTCCCCATTAAAATTTCTTGTGAAATAGAAATTCCTACGGCCTCCATCCAGACAGTCATTTTTTTAACGGTAACAGGATTTTTTAAATCGACCCCGTTTGGATGGAGGTCGTAGGAGTCTCTGTTTCGCATGAAATTTGAATAACATAATATAGGGATTTAATAATGAATTTACACGATTTTAGATTTCAAAAAAAATTGTAAAAAAGGGACGGGAGAGCTAAGTTAGCTCCCCCTAGGGGGCATACACATTTTACCCTATATATATATATATGAGGAAAATGGGGCTGCCCCCCGCCCTATTTTCTTCAAAATTTTTATTTTTTTTGAATTTTTTTTTGCGTGAATATTCATCACTATATCTCTATATTATGTCATAAAAATTTCGTGTGAAACAGAGACTCTTATGGCCTCCATCCAGACAGTCATTTTTTTAACGGTAACAGGATTTTTTAAATCGACCCCGTTTGGATGGAAGTCGTAGGAGTCTCTGTTTCGCATGAAATTTGAATGACATAATATAAGGATTTAATAATGAATTTACACAGTTTTAGATTTCAAAAAAAATAAAAAAAATTTGTGAAAAAGGGGTGGGGGAGCTAAGTTAGCTCCCCCTAGGGGGCATACACATTTTACCCTGAAAAAGGGGCGGGGGGAGCTAACTTAGCTCCCCCCGCCCCTTTTTCACAATTTTTTTTATTTTTTTTTGAAATCTAAAACCGTGTAAATTCATTATTAAATCCTTATATTATGTCATTCAAATTTCATGCGAAACAGAGACTCCTACGACTTCCATCCAAACGGGGTCGATTTAAAAAATCCTGTTACCGTTAAAAAAATGACTGTCTGGATGGAGGCCTTAGGAGTCTCTGTTTCACACGAAATTTTAATGACACAATATAGGGATATAGTGATGAATATTCATGGAAGAAATTTTCAAAAAAAATCAAAAACATGGAGAAAATGGGGCGGGGGTAGCTAAGTTAGCTACCCCCTGGGGGCAGCCCCATTTTACCCATATATATATATATATATATATATATAGGGTAAAATGGGGCAGCCCCCAGGGAGTAGCCAACTTGGCTACTCCCACCCCTATTTTTCCGTCATTTTTTTTATTTTTTTGGAAAATTAAAATTTGTATATTCATCACTATATCCCTCTCACATTCTATTAAAATTTCGTCAGAAACAGAGACTACTAAACCCTCCATCCAGACGTCATTTTTTTAATGGTCGCAGGATTTTTTAAATCGACCATGTTTGGATGGAGGCCGTAGGAGTCTCTGTTTCTGACGAAATTTTAATAGAATGTGAGAGGGATATAATGATGAATATACAAATTTATATTTTCCAAAAAAATAAAAAAATGAGGGAAAATAGGGGTGGGAGTAGCCAAGTTGGCTACTTCCTGGGGACAGCCCCATTTACCTCATATATATATATATATCTGTGTGTGTGTGTGTGTGCGTGTGCGTGTGCGTGTGCGTGTGCGTGTGCGTGTGCGTGTGCGTGTGCGTGTGCGTGTGCGTGTGCGTGTGCGTGTGCGTGTGCGTGTGCGGGGGGGGGGGGGAAATAGGGCTGCCCCCTAGGGGTAGCCAACATGGCTGCCCCCACCCCATTTTTCGCAAAAAATTTTTATTTTTTTTTTGGAAAAATATCACCATGTATATTCATCGCTATATCCCTCCTATATGTCATTCGAATTTCGTCAGAAACAGAGACTCCTATGGCCTCCATCCAGACGTCATTTTTTTAACGATCGCAGAATTTTTTAAATCGACCCTGTATGGATGGAGGCCGTAGGAGTCTCTGTTTCTGACAAAATTCGAATGGCATATAGGAGGGATATAGGGATGAATATACATGACAATATTTTTCAAAAAAAATAAAAAATTTTGCCCAAAAATGGGGCGGGGCAGCCATGTTGGCTGCCCCCAGGGGGCAGCCCCATCAACCCCACATATATTTATAGATATATAGAGGTAAATGGGGCTGCCCCCAGGGAGTAGCCAACTTGGCTACTCTCACCCCTATTTTTCCCTTATTTTTTAATTTTTTTGGAAAATAAAAATATGTATATTCATCATTATATCCCTCTCACATTCTATTAAAATTTCGTCAGAAAAAGAGACTCCTACAGCCTCCATCCAAACATGGTCGATTTAAAAAATCCTGCGACCGTTAAAAAAATGACGTCTGGATGGAGGGCTTAGGAGTCTCTGTTTCTGACGAAATTTTAAGAGAATGTGAGAAAGATATAATGATGAATATACAAATTTTTATTTTCCAAAAAAATAAAAAATGAGGGAAAAATAGGGGTGGGAGTAGCCACGTTGGCTACTCCCTGGGGGCAGCCCCATTTTACCCATATATATATATATATATATATATATATATATATATATATATATATATATATATATATATAGGAGTGATCATATGAAAGCAAAAAGTTGTAAGAACATGAGAGGAATGATTCTGGATGTATTACAAGTAATATATGATAATCACACACAAATGACAAAACGACTATGGCTTTCATGTGATAGTTTCGATCGGGTCATGGAAGATCCAAATTAGCAATTTGGATTTTTTGCGTGAGAACATCTTAAAACCATCACCCACCCTAAAAATCAAAAAAAAAATATTATGATTTGAGTCAACCTAACTCGAAACCAAGATAACCCAACCAACTTCAATCCTTTTTGAAAGGTTTAAGTAAATTATTTGGGTGGGCCCAAATAACGCACAGACCTAGGCACCAAGGCCACACAGCAATTGTGCTTATGGATTTCGAAGCTTTATCATCAACTATGTTATCTTAGATACAGATGCCAATACAAAGTGCCACACATAATTCATACCCGTCAGTGCTTTCTAGAAAAGAACTTATCATATGTAATTCAAAACGGATGGGCCTTATAAACGGCGACTCAATTAAGGACAAATATTATTAAGTGCATCTCAGATTTATATCGGGACTTGATCAAACTCCCCCCAAATCCAAACTTGGGTTTTGTGGGAGCATGCTTAATTTTTCCATGTTAGGTTTCTGTTCAGTGGCAAACCAGCTCGATCTTAATCATTTCAAATGGGAAATCACAATAGAGTATCCACTAACTTAGAAGAGTCAAAACCATATGGATCGCATCCGATATCCATCTCACCTGACTGCCGTGAACCCAGAAGAGTCAAAACCATACGCACGACAGCAAGAACACAACAGTTCAAGCAGAAGACATTCAGACATGGGATATACTTCAGGTTCCTAACATGCGGTCAATCACATTTGCCGAATGTCCTCTGCAATGCCCACGTTTCCCACCACGTTACCGCATCAAATACACAAATTATGAAGAAAAAGAAAGATGAATGTAATGTCACAAAATACCAACGACTATTTATGTAGTGACCCAATAGGTCAGCGTTCAGCACTAAAACACGACAGAGGAGGTGCGCAAACAACATTGATAAATCTGTCCCATTTCAAAATTGCATCACACCAAATAGAATTTGCAAAGATTAACACAGCAATTGACTGAAAGAGATGGACATCATAGTGATGAACATTTGTACAGAACAGTGCCAAGATTTTCAAGCTGCTATTAAGATTTTCTGGGAGAACAAAAGATGTAAAAACTCAAGATTCGTGTTAAGCTGTTCAGTATTAAAAAGAAGTTGAATTTTTCTACCACCTACCATATGGATCCTTTTCAATCCATTCGGTCTGATCAAACCTTAATGGGAAATTAACACTTCAGTTAAACTAAGAGGTATACTTTACAAAGCACAGAAACAATGGGATGGAGGAACAGAGAAAAGAAATACATATATAATAGAGGGGCAAGAGAGGACAAAAGGCTTTTACCCCCCAACTAGGAACAACATCCAGACTTCGATTGACTCTCAGCTTCATTTTTTTCCTCCTGTAAAACCAGAGGCTTTGTGTTTCCCAGAGGTACTTCGCTGGGCTTCTGTTCCTGGGAGAATCTCACTTTTCTGGTCAGGATATTGTAGATCTCCTTGACAACAGTCTCAAAAGAAGCCGTTACATTGGACTTATCCAAAGCAGAGGTTTCCATAAAGAACAAGCCTTGTGCCTCTGCAAGTGTCTTGCCCTCGTCAGTAGTGACCTCCCGAGCATCCACAAGATCAGTCTTGTTACCAACAAGAATGGTAACAACATTCATATCAGAATGAGCTGTCCCATTATATCAACATGCATATCAGAAAGCAAAATATATTAATGGGTGTGGACCGGCAATATTCTGTATGCATTTGAAGCAGAACGAAGTTCTGAACTAGAAATGCTAATACATGCAGATATATTACAAGATTGTTAGTTAAAGAATACAATTAGTCTAATGGCTGAACATAAAATATCTCCAAATTCATTATCTAATTGCAAAATATCTGATTTCGTGCTTGACAAGAAAAGTGAATCCAAAGAAGCATTGAAACAGTACGATTTGTAAATGTTGGATATACAGACAAGTCTCTTTTTCATAAAGTGGAATATTACCAGGTAAAAAAATCTGATTCTGTGAGAACTTTAATGCAAATCACTTTTAATTCTATACTGGTCAAAAATAAGAGAAACTTGCCGCAACAATAAAAAATGCATGGGAGCCCAAACATAAGAAAGGGAGCCCTGAAACGTGTAAAAGTTGCCACAGTGATCAGAGGAGTCAGGTTGAGTCATGGAAACAGCCTCTTGTAGAGAAAAACAAGGGAGACAATTTTTTTAGAGAACTAAAAAATGCATGGGAGCCCAAACATAAGAAAGGGACATGAATAATACCGTAATGGACAAATATTGAGATGATTGAAGCAGAATGTAGTTGCTGCTAGCACATGGTATTAGGGTGGCTACTAAAGTACTCTTACCAGACTAAGATAATTACTGAAGGTTTAACGGATCCCTGGCACATCTAAAGGGTTTATGAATGATGGATCAATTTCGTTATAACTGAAAACTCTTGAAGTTCTTTGATAAAGGATTTGGCAATTTTCAGCATTTTTTTATCATCTTACCTACTTGATTTCATTTAGATGATTAATGAAAGTAATAGTTAATTTCCAAAACGGGCAAGTCTCCACTGAAACTAAAATAGCTGACTGCTTACTATGCAATTCATTCAGCCATCGGCCAATGCTTTCGAAAGTTTGGCGTCTGCTAATATCATACACCAACAAGGCTCCAACAGCCCCTCTGTAGTATGCAGATGTCACAGCCCTGAAGCGTTCTTGACCTGCAGTATCCCAAATCTGTGCCTTTACTTCTTTCCCATCAATATTCATCTTTTGTGTTTGAAATTCAACACCTATGGTTGACTTTGAATTGGGGTAAAACTCATCACGAGCAAATCTAGCAAGTAGGTTGGATTTCCCCACAGCTGAGTCCCCAATGAGAACAATTTTAAAAAGATAGTCTTGAGATTGTTCCCCTTCTCCATTAAACGCCATCTTTAACCTTAGACAGAGTTGTCTTGGCAAAGATTTACTTTGAATTCATAAGAAATTGCAGCAGTATGCTCCTGAGGTATAAGAAGATGCAAACAAATCAAGCAACATGCTGAAAATGTTTTTTGTAATTTTAAAAATTATGATAGTATACAAACAGATAAAGCCAAGCTACACTGAGATGATTGAAATTCCAAATGATCCCAGAGTTTCCACTTAAAAGTAGGGTTCCTCACCATGGGCATGCAGACAGGTACAAAGCCAATAAATTAGCCACGACAATTTCTCTCGGGATTACTTGTATCTGAAAAGCCAAAGGATGACGACTGATGTCTATCCAAAACCCATTAAAAAAATAACCATCCCATTACATCATTGGCAAGACATCCTCTGTAAAGACGACACCTACAATGCATATAGTCATTTTAGCATGCAGCATATTTGACACATAACATCTGTAATTATTTGAATATTACCCAAAATCCTAAACCCCAAGCTCCAAGCCTCAACCAAGGCCCTAAATGTCGGTTTTAGTCACCATTTCGGTATCGACCAAAACAGAATTTTGGTTGAATTTCGGTGGAATTCGACCGGAATTTCGGTCATTTCGGTCATTTTTTGCAATAGGACCCCCATATTTCGGTCATTTCGATCATTTCGGTCGAATTTTGATTTCGATTGGATATCGATATTCGACAGAAATTCGATCGAATTTCGCTGAAATTTGAGGCCATGGCCCCAACCCCAAGCCCAAAACCCTGACCCCGAACCTGGAACATGAACCCGCAATCCGCTCAATATCAAGGAAGAAATGGCAGACTTCAAGAAAAGGCCAGGAAGAACAGTTCCAGACTTTGCATACTTGGTATGTAAAGAGTCGAATATCAAGGTATATTTTGAAGCAAGCAAAAGAAGTGGTGGAATGAAAACTCTCTCTATCACTTCTCAATATAAGAATTATTTCCTTCCCGTGAAGCCAGAAAGAAAGTATGCTTTAAAGCTAAAAATTAAAAGAGCACATGCTTTAAAGCTATGTCTAAGGATAAAACAGAGGAAACTGTAAGTGAAGCTTAAGTCAAAAGCTTATGAAGTTTTGTATAAAAATTTCGACTCTAAGGAGGACCAGAAGGATATATTCAGGTTGACCAAAGCAAGAAAAAGAAAAACCAAAGACCTTTCTCGAGTGAGATGCATTAAGGACGAGGAAGGTCATGTACTTGTTACTCAGAAGGATATAGAAACTAGATGGGAGCGATACTTCCATAAACTTTTCATTGGGGAAGGAAATAGAGAGATCTCTTTGGGTAAACTAACTAGTAGTGAAAGTTACTTGAATCGTGCAAGCTATAGACGAATACAAAGAAAGAAAGTAGAGGAGGCTTTGAAGGTTATAAGGCCTGGAAAAGGTGTAGGACCGAATGACATCCATGGAGAAGTACAAAGAGTTTTAGGTGAGCGTGATTTGACTTGGCTTACGAATCTATTCAATATTATTTGGTGAAGCAAGAAAATGCATGAAGATTGGAGGAGTATCGTGGTGCCACTTTATAAGAACAAAGGAGATTCAAAATTGTTTAAATTACATAGGTATCAAGTTGATGAGTAACACTATGAAAATTTGAGAACGTCTGATCGAAAGAAGGTTGAGGCAAGTTTCCAAAGTAAAAGAAAACCAATTCGGATTCATGTCAGGCCATTCAACTATTGAAGTCATCCATTTGTTGAGGAGAACAATGGAGATTTATAAACTAAAAGGAAGAACCTCCGTATGATCTTTATTGATTTAGAGAAGGCTTATGATTCTGTCCCATGAGAGATATTGTGGAGAGTTTTGGAGAAAAGACAAGTGCACGTCCTATACATTAACCTCATAAAGGATATGTATGATAGAGCTTTATCCTATGTAAGGACCCGTCTAAAAAGACTAACTATTTTGACATCAAAATTGGTTTACATCAAGGTTCAATTATGAGTCTATTTCTTTTTACTTTGATTATGGACGAGTTGACAAGTCACATTCAGGATGAGTTACATTGGTGTATGTTATTTGCTGATGATATTGTTTTGATTGATGAGACTAGAGATGGAGTAGATGAGAAGCTAGAGGTTTGGAGACATGCATTGGAGACTAAAGGATTTCATATAATTAGGGCTAAGATGGAATATATGGAGTGCTCCTTTGATGAAAGCAATGGTGAAGGAATCGAGGTGAAGATTGGTGACGATAACATTCGCAAGAGAGATTCTTTTAGATATTTTGGACCTATTTTGCAACAGGATGGTGAAATTGACGAATATGTTACTAATAGAATAAATCCAGGTTGGTTAAGTGGAGAGGAGTCTCTGTTGTTCTGAGTGATAAGAAAATTCCTTTGAAAATTAAAGGAAATTTTATAAAGCAGTTGTGAGACCTACTATGCTTTATGGATCTGAAAGTTGGTCTGTGAACTAGACATGTGCAGAGAATGGTTGTAACAAAAATGAAAATGCTAAGATGGATGTGTGGACAATCATGTAAAGATCGGATCCAGAATGATGCAATCAGAAAGACAGTTGAGGTAGCTCCGATCGAAGATAAGATGCGAGAAAACCGCTTAAGATGGTTTGATCATTTGCAAAGAAAGTTAACTGATGAACCAGTTAGGAGATGCGAGTGTTGGGATGTTGAGCTGGCTAAGAGATGGCGAGGATGGCCCAATAAGTGTTGGAAGGAGACTATACGAAGGAATCTTAGTTTTTTGGATATAAGCCCGAGATTGACCCAAGATAGATCTGGGTGGAGGCGAAGAATCCATGTAGCCGACCCGACTTAATTGTGGGAAAAGGCTTTGTTGTTGTTGTAGAGAGAATATTGAGCTGCTGCAGAAATCATAGTACAACCGTTATTTTAAATCAAAAATTAAACAAACACGTGGCTTCCGGGCTTTTCTTATCTGATATTATGCAGTAGGGTATTCTGACGGTGTTAAAATGACAAATCAGACTAGGACAAGTGACAGCTGGTTATTCTTTTCTGTTGGGAATTCTGACGTCTATTTTATTGTGAGAACAAATAAAAAAAGGCGTGTCAAATTCCGGTATTCTGTATATGACTAATACGGATGTTGTCTGATAGCTGTGAGATACGATTGCATGCTTCTATCATGGGAAACAATATTCTTCCTCGTATATTGAGCCCTCCTATCAAAGTTAGAGAACCTTATTATGAAAGCAACCATGCGATTTTTGAATTCTCTATGGAGGATATGAATGAAATGTGCACACCTTTTGAATTATGTTTGATAGGAAAATTTTCAAAAACCAGGCCTAAACTAATTGATATAGATTATGTGGTAAGAAAGCAAATGAAGTTTGAAAAGGATGTTCAGTTTCGATGTCAAAAATGAAGTCTACACATGCAACCAACTTCCTTTATGTCAATGTAGACATTTATTTTGTCATGCCTATGTTCCTCGTCTTCTGCGATCAGAAAGATGTCAAAGAATAAGGTTGATATCCCCACCATGGACGCCTTCAGAGGTCCAACGCTAATAGTCAAGATGGATGGGTTGAATTACGAGTTATGGGCCATGCAATTCATGAGCCTAATAAAGTCAATGGGTAAGAAGCATATTCAAACTGAGGAAGAGCCGACGAAAAAGATAGGGTTGTATGCCTCATGGGAGGTTGATGATGCATATGCACAAGTCTGATTATCTGGTACCTTGATACCATATATTGTAAACGATGTTCTGCACCAGCCTACAACCAAAGCCATGTGGGATATTCTTGTTGCCACGTACTCACAGGCCAAGAATGAGATGAAAATTTGACAGCTTCATCATGACATCTTTACTATTAAGCATAATGTCGACCATTACATGCGCACTATACTGCCTTACGTGGAATGTCTGAGAAACTTCATAGCTTCATGCCTCTCACAGCTACTCCAGAGCATATGAAGACATTCTGAAATTCTAGAATGGTTGGAGTATTTCTAGCCTCTCTCGACCCACAGTACGAGGCAGCTTCCTCCCAGATACTGCTAATGCTACCATTCCTCCTATG
Organism: Ottelia alismoides; assembly: GCA_037367405.1. NCBI lineage: Eukaryota > Viridiplantae > Streptophyta > Magnoliopsida > Alismatales > Hydrocharitaceae > Ottelia > Ottelia alismoides. Next base: position 146,131 of record JAZKJV010004486.1, on the reverse strand, counting down.
GAAGATGCCTTCCGGAGGTTGAGTAGGATCAATGTTCCATCTCTAGGGCCAAATTCTTCTGCCATAGTCTCTCGTGGAAGAGGAGGTTCATCTCAGTTTCGTGGACGGGCATCACGTGATAGAGGTGGACGTGGTCGTAGACCAAAGTGTACCTACTGTCACAGATCTAGTCATATTGAAGATACATGCTACTGTAAGCATGGTTTTCCAACATCAACACGTAAAGCAGAACATACCCAGCATCTGTAAGTTGCTCCACTCACATCGGATCAATGATATGATGATCTTGTGTCTCGATTGAGAGAGATTGTGCTCCTATCTAGTACTCCAAAACCTGCTTCAGAAACATCTCAGACTTTGCCACTACTGCAGGAGAAAGCACCAGAGGTAGTGTTCACGCCTCTACTTATTATCATGGTTCAGATATCTCGGAGTGGATTATTGATTCTGTTGTCACACATCACTTATGTGGACACCTTCTATGTTTCTCCAGGAAAGACAGTGGTCATAGTTGATGGGACTCGTTCCCCAATCACGGGAGAGGGGAAAGATATATTGACACCTTCTATGTGATTGCAGAACGTGCTACATGCTCCTGATTTCTCAATGAATTTACTGTCTATCAGTCATATTACTAAGGATTTAAATAATCGAGCAATTTCTGACTCATCATCTCTTGTTTTTCAGGACATTCTTATAGACAAGGTGATTGGTTGTGGCCGTGAGCAAGGCGACCGCAACCAATCACAGGTCCACACACCGTATGCTGGTCTATCATCCCATTTCACTGGACAGGTTTCCCCTTCCCGTGGCATTTACGTTTCGGTCATCTCCCACTTCAGAAATTGTGTCAAGTCCTTCCTCAGATTTCACTTCGCTCATCATTCAACTGTGAAGCGTGTCAATTAGGAAAGCATCATCGGTCAGTCTTTCCTAGTCGTCAAAGTCGAAGCCTCCCCTTTTGAGTTTTTCCATGTAGACATGTGGGGTCCAAATCGTGTTCTCGATCATCAGGGACATAGATTTTACTTACTAGTTGTGGATGATTTTCGTCGTTTGTCCTGAATCTTGTTAAAGTATAAATCTGAAGCTGGAAATGTCAATAAATTTTATTAGAGAAGTGTAAAATGTGTTTTCCACCTCTGTCAAAATTGTACGAGCTGATAATGCGCTCGAATGATATACACATGTGATGTCTCAATTCTTTTCTTCAAATGATATTATTCATCAAACACTATGTGCATATACGTCTGAACAGAAAGATGTTGCTGAAAGAAAGCACGGTCACCTCCTTGATGTCACCCGTACACTCCTGATATAGAGTTGTGCCCCTCATTCATTCTGGGGTGATGCGGTTCCCATGGCATGTTATCCCATTAACTACATGACATCATCAATGCTGGGGGAGAAAGTCCCTTTTTCACTTGTTTTTCCTGAAGAGTTGTTCTCTCTTAGCCCTCATGTTTTTGGATCTGTTGTGTTTGTCCATCGTTTATCTCCAGAGATGAAGGCCTTAAATCTCATTTTGGTCTGTTTTTGAACTATGCCCCCAAATTTTGGTCAACATCGGCCATTTCGGTCGGATTTCGATCACCCACCGAAATCGATTCGCCGAAATTTGAGGCCATGCCAGAGATTGACAAGCTCTCTCCAAGGGTTGTCAAATGTGTCTTCTTCGGGTAATCCAGAACTCGAAATGGTTATCGATGCTATAATGCACTACATATGAGATATTACGTCAACGCAGATGTCACATTTTTCGAGTCTGTCCAGTATTTTGTGCCTACAGGTGACAGGTTGACTCCTTCAGATTTGGGTAATCAGGTCTACATTCCACCTCCGCCCATGCGTGAGCCACCTTCCTCACCATCTCCATTACCACCTCCTCCATCACCACCATCAGCTCCACCACCTCCCATTATTCTGCTTCCACCACTACCACATCATTACAGTCGACGATCTGCTCCTGCACGTGCTCCTAACCCATCATCTAGCACGCCCCAGGTCTGTCTTGAGAGAATTACTTCTAATGATGGGATTAATAATGATTCTCAGCAGGGCTTCTCTCAGGAGGATGATGATTAACAAGATGCAGAATGATGATGATGGCACGGATTTACTCATTGTTATTAAGACGCAGCAACGTTCCTTTGTCTCGTATATGATTGCTTCTCGTTTCACTTTCGAGCGTCTAATGGATGATTTTATGAAGTTTATAGCTGCTTTGAACACCATAGCCATACCACGGACTTACCAGGAGGCGTTAGACAGACAGTCGATGGCGTCTAGCCATGGAGTCTAGTACATGCTCCTTCTGGGGCATCGTTAGTAAGCTGCAAATGGGCTTTTACAGTGAAACAGAATGCAGATGGCAGCATTGATCGATACAAGGCCAGGCTAGTTACACGAGGCTCTACACAAACATATGGGGTGGACTATCTGGACACCTTTTCCCCCGTTGCACATTATTCTACCCTACATATTCTTTTATCTGTTGCAGTTCTTCGGGATTGGCCTATGTTTCAACTTGATGTCAAGAATGCATTCCTATATGGCGATCTTCAGGAGGAAGTCTATATGCAACAGCCACTCTGTTTTACTGCTAAAAAAGGAGTGTACACAGGTATGTAGACTTCCTAAAGCCATATATGGACTCAAGCAGAGCCCGAGAGCACGGTTCCAAAAGCTCTCAGATTTGTTTGAAAAATAAAGGTTCAAACGATCCAATGCAGATCATTCTCATTTCCTACAGAGAACTACCAGAGGTACGATTGTTATTATGGTATATATGTTGATGATATTCTCATTACAGGAGATGACCTACAGGGAATAAGGAGGCTAAAGACTTATGGGTCGTGAATTCATTACCAAGGATCTTGGAACTCTCCGACACTTTTTGGGACTGGAGTTTGCCAGAAATCAGCAAGGACTAGTAATGACCTGGAGGAAATATGTCACTGATCTGCTCAGTGATATGGGTATGCTTGGATGTAGACCTGCTACTACACCTATGGATCTAAGCATGAAGCTGTACGATAATAACACTGATGAAGTAGACAAGAAAAGGAAAAGAGAACTGGTGGGAAAGCTCATTTATGCTATGATTACCAGACCAAATATCTCATTTGCAATTAGCAGAATTAGCTAGTTCATGGAGCAACCGCATCATGTAGATATGGACGCTATACATATGATACTAAGGTGCCTTAATTCATCTCCAGGTGCAGGTTTATTTTTTAGAAAAGGCAAGTCGGTCACCGTCTCAGCATACGCAGATGCAAATTATGCAGGGTACCCCAAGGATAGGAAATCCACCACAAGATTTGTCGCATATGGGTGGCATAGGCGAGTTGTTGAAACGACCATGGAAGCGAAGATGGAGCGCTGGTGGAGAGTGCGAGGTGCGGAAGTGCGGAGCTCGGAAGTGCAAGCGGGCTCGTCGAAGTCGGAAGGTCCTTCTCTGTGGGGGCTTCCGTCGCTCCGGGAAGGGGAAGGCGATGCGTGTGGGGGTGGGCCTTGGGGTTGTCATCGGCGGAGGGGTCTCGGCGGGGGTTGGAGGTGGACGCTTCGGTGATGAGGAAGGTGCGAAGGGGTGGGGGTGGCTTACAGGGAAGGCGAAGGGTGGCGGGTTGAAGTTGATACCGCGGTGCATGGGGGTGGTACCGAGGTGAATGGCGATGGGGTTGGCGGGAAGTGGGTGCATGTCTCCCACAAGAAATCGGAGAACAGGTGCTTCCGGTGTGGGGGTTCGGGGACATGTTGCGTCGCTCTGTAGTGTTCCTCCGAGATGTTTCGCTGCAGGTTTGGTGCCGTTCGTCATTCCGATGGTGATTCTATATGTGGTGTTGTTGGCCAAGTCGGTAGAGGGGTGTCCTATGGGATCGATTGTCAACGGGGCCAACGTACATTCGCAGTTGTGGTTGCGGGTGCTCTGAAGGGTGCAAGTGATGCCAAGGTGAAGGTTGCTCCGAAGGTTGCAGGAGCCTCGAAGGCGGCGATTGGTGTGGTTGAAGGTTCGGCTTTGGTCTGTATGGCGGGTGGGATGGTTAGCGTGCCTGATGACGACACCCATGCTGTGATTGGTTATGCCTTACGGAGGAGCATTTCCGTGGAGGCTGTGAAGGGCCACCTGTATACTTTCCTTGGTTCGCAGTTCTCGGGGGGCGTCATACCGCTTGATTCTCGGCGTTGGTGTGCTCGTGGTCTCTCTAGGCTGCAGAGAGAACGTTTGATACAAAATGGAGGGATGGATGATATTGTTTGGCGGCATCTTCGCTTTGCGGACGGGGCGATTGCGGATGTCAAAGTTTGCGTGGCGGAGGTTCGTGGGGTTCCTTTCCTCGCCAAGACGGTTCACTGCTCCTGATGTCACTCGTGTGATGTTGGAGTGCAACAAAGGTTTGATCGATGGCGCGAGTGACCGGGTTTTCTGCGAGTCTTTGGAGGTCAGTCGATTCCGATGCAGGCTGGAGATGTTGATCATTGAACCCCCTCCTCCGCCGGAGGTTCCGAGGATGGACGGTGTCGCCTCACCTTCTGAGCTCCAGGTAGGCTTCCCTGAGGATGCGTTGCATGGTTTGTCCCGCGAGATTGATCTGGTGCGACCTTTGGAGTTCTCTCGGGTCTTGTGCATGGTATCCCAAAAGTTCGATTTGTCTGCTGAGGTGGCGAGGATGGCGCCTCGTATATCTGCACCGCCTCGCTCTTGGTCTCGGGCCTCAGATCCCGACTTTCGGGTGCCGCTCTCGGATCCTCTCGCGGGTCGAGCCCAAGATGACGCCAACTTTTGTGCTCCTTTCTTTTCGGGCGGGAAGGGCCTATCGGACGTTCTTCCTTTGCAACTCTCCTCAACTTCATCGGGCATCTCGGAACCGTTGTCTTGCCTGGCTCACTCGTCTGAGGTTGGCGGGACATTCCCCGTGATTGACTTTTTCAACACGTCTGCTTTTGCCCCTACCATGGTGCCGCGATACTCCTGCACCTCCATGGGGTCTGAGGGGTGGTCTTTGGGTGTCTCGTCTCCGTCCCCTGTTGAGGCCCTCTCTTTCGTGGCGTCCGACGATGTCCCTTCTTCGTTACCAATTCTGGCCCTCCTTGAGGTGGAGGGTGCTAAAACTGCTGAAGGAACTTCTGATAGGAGATTCGGGAAGAGATACAGACGGAGGAATAGAGCTCGGTCGGCGATCTCCGAGCCTCAGTCCTGCTCGACGCTTAAGAGGTCCGTTGCGGAAACCTCTGGGGTGGTCTGAATTCAAGGGCGTCGCGATGGTTCGCTATGAAGGTTATCTCTTGGAACGTGTGGGGGCTTGGGGAGTTGGGCAAGAGGAAGACCATGGGATCGTGATTCATTGAATGGGGTTGCGATGTGGTCATGTTGCAAGAGACAAAGCTTCAAAACGTCGACAATGTTCTTAGGAGATCAATCGGTGCGGGAGGTATAGATGAGGTCAGGGCTCTGGATGCGGTGGGTGAGGCTGGTGGCTTGCTGGTTGCATGGAGGTCTTCGGCTATGGCTTTTGACTCGATACTACGAGGGAGACATGTCATCTCGATTCTATTGGTATGTGCCGACTCTTCTATGCTTGTTGCATTTTCGTTTGTATACGAGCCTTACTGTCATATTCAAAGGAGGGAATTGTGGGAGGATCTGCAGGAGGCGAGCAGGGCCTTCGCGGGAATCCTATGGCTCATAGGAGGGGATTTCAATGTTACCCTTAGAACCTCAAACCGATCACGTTTCAGGGGTGGTCAGGACCCGGGTTTTGCGGACTTTGCTGACGCAGTGGATTCGTTGGCTCTGGAAGTGTTGGATGCCGGGGATATCGCCTATACATGGAGGAATTCAAATTCTCATTCCCGTATTGATAGATTTTGGCATCTACGGATCTTCTTAATTGTTTTACGCTGTCTTCTGTGCTTGCTCGACCGCGGAGCATGTCTGACCACACAACAATTGTGTGGGATTCCGGTGATCAACCCGCGGTGAGGGGTTTCTTTAGGTATGAGAGGAGTTGGTTACTGGAGGATAACTTCAGGGAGTTGGTGACTTCCCATTGGTCCGACTTGCAGGTTGATGGTTCGGCGGTTTCTAAATTTGTCCACAAACTGGGATCTTTACGCACGAGATTGAGCTCTTTCAAGAGGGAGTCCAGGGCGGCAAGGCTTGCTGCTAGGCTGGAGGCTGAGGGCGTGGTCACTAGACTTGATGCGTTGGAGGATACTAGGGAGTTATCGATGGATGAGTTGGCTAATGGCTGCTCATTCGCTTGCCCAGAAGCAAATCGCGGCTGAGGATCTCAAGCGAGTCACTGAATGGCGTCAAAGGTCGAGGAGCACATGGCTGAAGGAGGGGGATGCTAATACGGCGTTTTTTCATCGTATAGCAAGCCGAAGGCGTCACTCGAATACCTTGCGTTCGATCACAATCAATGGCCTTCGTGTGGATGGTGACAGGGAGATGGGGAGAGCAATAGCCGCTCACTTTAAGGATTTCTCGGCGAGGAACATTCCAAGGATATGGAGGTGGATGGGGGTCGGGGCTACTTCACTCTCGCCTTCGTCGTGCGATGGGCAGACGCAGGGGGTATCCCTGGAGGAGGTTACGGCTGCGCTGTGGGACTTAAACGCGGATGGGGATCCGGGCCCGAATGGCTTCTCGGTGGCCTTCTACAGGGACTTTTGGGACTTGGTGGGCAATGAGGTGTTGGAGGTCATCTCTGAGTTCTATGTTGGAAATGTTGGCTTCGAACGAATCAATAAGTCCCTGATTGTTCTTCTTCCTAAGTCCGCTTCGGCCAAGCGGATTGAGGAGTACCGCCCCATTGCAATTTCTAATGCCCTCTACCTTATTGTGGCGAAGGTGTTTGCATTGCGGCTTGGCCGGATTCATGACTCCATCATCTCCCCGATCCAATCTGCTTTTATATAGGGAAGACAAATATCGGACTGCCTTACTCTTGCTTCGAAAATCGTTGCGGAGTGGAGGGAGGGGGGGGGATCGGCGCGGTGTTCTCTGGAAGGTGGATTTTGCAAAAGCATATGATTGCCTTGATTGGAGGTTCCTTTGGTCAGTTTTGCGAAGGAGAGGTTTCCCGGAGGTTTGGATTTCTTGGATGCGGCGCTGTATAACGACTGCCTCTTTTTCGGTCATAGTTAATGGCCACCCGGAGGGGGATTTCTTCCAATCGCGTAGGAGCGTGCGTCAAGGCTGCCCCCTTGCCCCCTGCTGTTTGTCAGCGCTGTGGATGTCCTTGCTCACATTACTTGCCGGGTTGTTGACTGCGGATTATCGGCCGGATTCTCTAAGGGTGGTATGGTGATCCTGTTGCTGCAATATGCTGACGATAATATCTTTTTCATTGGGGGGGGCCTCGTGGAAACCTCGAACATGTCTATGGCCCTGGATCTTTTCAGTGAGATGTCTGGTCTTTTCAAGAATGTGGACAAGTCGAAGCTTGTCCCTTTCGGCCTCTCGATGGAGGAGGCGGACGCGTGTGGGCGGGTTTTGGGGTCTGATTGCGGCTCTCCCGATTGACTACCTGGGGATGCCCTTGGCGGTGCGAAGAACAAGGTTGAGGGATTGGCTAAGGCTCGTGGAGAAGGTGGAGGCAAGGTTGGTTGGATGGAAGTCAGTCATTCCATCAAGGGGGACGGCTTGTCCTCTTAAAGATGGTTCTCTCCTCCATCCATGTTTACTTCTTATCTAATCGTCGGCTGTCGAAGGGTATACGCAAGTGCCTTGAGAAGCTTATGCGGAGATTCTTATGGGGCAAACATGGGGAGGAGTCGGGGGGTTTGCACCTGGTAGAATGGGGAGAAATCACGCTGCACAAGAACGAGGGGGGATTGGGGGTGTGGAGTCTGGAGCATGTTAACGACGCATTGCTTCTTAAGTGGGCCAGCAGAGTTTGGGGCTAGGGGAGGATTTGTGTAGCAAGGTTTTGCGCAAGATTTACGACATCAACGGGGCGATGGTGGGGTCCCCCATGCCGTTTTGGAAGGGGGTGATGGAGGTCTTCTACAGGTTTTTATCCTTGTTTAGGCCGATGATTGGAAATGGTGATTCCTTCAAATTCTGGACTGATGATTGGACAGGGGGGGCTTGTGCTTACGGCTCCCTTGCCTGTTCGCTCTAGCGGCTGATAGGAGTGCTCGGGTCGCATCTTGCTGGTCGGACGGTAACTGGTTCCTGGCTTTCGCTGCTAATTTCTCGGATCAAAGACTCGAGGATTTTCTTGCCTTGCTGGACTCTATTAAGGGTGCGGGGTGTCTTACTAAGGGGAGGGATCACTGGGCGTGGCGTATAGGCCTTTTCTCGACGAGGAAGGCCTGTGGGGCGATTTGTAGGCCCTCACCCTTGCGCTTGGAGAGTATGATTCGTGACTGCGGTTTCTTCTGGGGTCTCAGGCTCCCTGAACGGATTGGCTTCTTCCTCTGGCTATTTCGTAGGCAAAGATTGATGACGAGAGATCGATGTGCTAGACTATTGGGCTCCGTCTCTGATAGGTGTGTTTTGTGTGACACTGCGATAAAGTCCCTTGAGCACCTTTTTTTCAGATGCCCTAAAGTGATTATGATCTGGGAAGACACAAGAATGGCATGGTTATGCACTTCCGATTTGGCTTCCTTTTGTGGTTCGATGGTGGCAAACAGAGACAGAGATAGGCGAGGGATCCGTAGGCTCGTGGCAATTTTGTGGGCAATATGGCTGGGCAGAAATGCAGCTCTTTTCTCTGGGCAACGCTTCTACAAGGAAAACGTGGAGGTGCATTGGGCGCAATTGGTGGATGATTGGGCTTTATATTTGTTTTGCTTGTTCCGTTTTCTCGTTACCTTTGTAAACTCTCTGTTTACTTTCTATAATGTATATATAGATCCTATAGACAATAAAAGAATAATCATAGGCATACAAATCATACACCCAAAATTACACACACACACACACACATATATATATCTTCAAGGGACAAAACTTGTTGACACAAAATATAGGAGAAATTGTATTTGCATATAAAAATTGTTAGAAGCACAAAAATGTAAGGTGCCAGGCATCAAATATTCATGTTTTATTTGAAGAATTAGAATAAATTTCATTAGATAGAAAATTCAAAGCAGTAAATAGTTCACTAATAAGTGTTGAGAACAATAGGAAAATGGATATAATAAAAAAATACCCTTAGATTCTAGTCACATATGCAACATATACGAGAATAACGGAAAATAGATCAATTTAAATGAAGATATAAGAGTTGCTTGGAAAAAAATCGAATTAATGTTTCATCAACATATCATAAATTAGCATGAATCCTATCAGATATGCGGTCGCATATGCGGCTGCATAAAACGTATGTGGACCGTATATGCGTTTTGACCACATATTGCCGCATATGGCATATGCGCTTCGGTCAAGTGATTGAATAAGCATAATGTTGTTGTGTATGCGGCCGAATGGACTGCATTTCTGAACACTGATCAAGGTAGCAAAAAGCGGTAGTCGGTACTCAATCGATAGGGTCGCTGACTAAGGTCTAATCGACAGTCAGGCAACTAATTGGATTTAGTCGGTCATTAGTCGGTTTTGAATTTTTTAATTAAATACATAAATCATTTTTATACATAGATTTGTACATTTTCTATACTTTCATAATGAAACAAAAGAATAATTGACTTTAAATATAACATGAAGCATATGAGAATAAGTTTGCTTTTAAAAAAAGTAAAAAGCTAAAAAAATATATAAACCTTGATGTAAAAGTCAGCCGACTAATCGGGCTGACCGACTAATTGCCGACTAGGCCTAATAATCGAGTCAGCCACCCCCCCGACTCGACTAGTCGGGCCGACTAGTCAACCTAGTTGGCCGACTTTTACAAGCTTGCATGACATGATTCAGAAGGGCTTTATTTCCACATCTCATGTTAGCTCAGGGGACCAGACTGTAACCCTACCCGTTGCTTGTTCTCTCTCTTGGATTTACGTTGCCACCAGGAGGTCGATTAGATTCATGCTACCACCTGGAGGTCCAGTCAGCCCTCCTACAATTGCTCTGGTGCCACTGTTGGTAGCCCAGCACCGCCGCCAGGCAGACACTCAGCCCTCCAGCATTGTCGTGGTGCCTAGCACCAAACAATCGCCAGTGGTGCCTCGGGCATCCCAACGATTACCTGCGACCTCCAGTCGCCACCTGAGGGGATCCCAACGATGAACAAAAGCATGTTTATTGTGTTGTGCAGCCTCTAGTGACCTATCCTCATCCTCTATGGTGCCCTAACATGGGATTAGAGAATCATCGATCGCTCCCGTTCGTTCCAGCAGTGCTGAAGGTCTGATTTTGGGGTCACAACAGTAAAGTCAGACCCCTAAATCTTTGTTGTTTGCTCTGAAACGTAGCCAAAGTAATGGGAAAGGTTGTGGTATAAGTTTGCACATATAACCAATCCCCAAATGAATGTGTTGACACCCTCAAATTTGTTTTCAGCACCAGTCATGTCTATTCTCAGTCTCTTTTTTCCATTATCAGAAATCAAGGGTGACATTTTCTCCTCGTTCGGTACTTTCAAGGGCCTGACACCTATTATGAAAAATGGGAACAACTACGAGTTATGGTCCATGGAGTTTATCACATTGATGCAATGCAATAATAAGGAGCACATATTGACATAGCCAGAACCAGATGACAAGACTGGGACAAATACTTCATGAAAGCGGGATGAAGTGTAGCATGCAAGGTCATATTGATGCAACCTAAATGAGTAATGAACTAAATGGCGATCCTAACAATTGAAACAAAGGGACTAAATGACGAAAATGAAACAAACGATGTACGATACGCAAAATCAGCAATGATTACTCGAATTCTAGCACAAGTTATTCCACAAATTCAAGGCAATCCAATAAGTTAAAAGTCCCTAGGTCAAATATAACAATGTTGCAGCAACTAGGAGTCTCAATCATTCACCAAACCGAATCAACAATATACCAATCCACAAAACTAATAATTATGCAGTAGAATATGGTGAAACGGGCGCTCATACCACAACCGGCACAGGAAAGTTGCACGCTTCAGATCTGATCGGCGTCACCTCGAGGTTTGGAACGTTGGCCGCGGCACGGGGGGGCTCTTGACAAGGGCGCAGGACGGCGGCTAGGTGCTGGTCTCGGTTGGGGCCGTACTGGCAATAACAGGGGGTGTGGGGGAAAGGAGACGGTCACAGGGGAAGGGAAAGGGGGCCGTGATGACAGGAATGGGAGGGGAGGGGCGTGGCGGCTCGGAGGAGTACCGGCGGCGTAGAGGAGGCGAGGGAGGCGTGAGAGGTGGTGGCGGCGTCGGATGGGGGGAAAGGGGATGGTGGAGGCGAGGCTGGGGAGTAGCGGGAGAGGGAAGGCGGCGAGAGGGAGAGGGAGGAGAAAGGCGGCGGCGTGAGGAGTAGGGTTTGGGGGAGGGGAAGAGGCGCGGGTTCGAGAGAAAAGGGGGGTTGCAGGAACGAGAGGGGAGAGAGAGAGAATTAAGTGAGGGAGAAAAATTACTTCATTCAAAGTTGAAAAAAACCCTAGCTATTGGAGAGCCTTTATAGAGGCTAAATCCCCCCAAAATAGCAACAACTTTCTGAAAATAAAAAATAAAAAAAAAAAGAAAACATGCAGAAAAGAAAAGGGGATAAAGGCCTTGTATAATGGGCCTTTTACATAATTAGATAAAATTTGAAATAAAAAATGTTGACTAAAAGGTGAAATCATGTTGCATCAACTCCCCCTGCTGAGAAAATTCTCGCTCCGTCGAGATGGCATCGTGGAAGTTCTGAAGTATATCGGGGCGGAGTTGTTGGAGTTCATCCTCGTCAATCCAGGTGCAATCTGTAAGAGGTCGTCCCTTCCATTTGACTAGATATCGTCGGAAGAGACCACGTCTAGTCGTCATATCTCGGATGTCTGCAATATCTTCAATCTGATCGGCATCGGTCTCGGCTGGTGGTTGGCGCATATCCTCAGCGGGAATTGCTGGCATGGTGGCATCTGTCTGTTCATCTCCATGATATAAGAAGGGATCTGCTATATTAAAGACCGGCGATGTCTGGACGTCTGGCGGCAGGTCGAGTAAGTAAGTATCGGGCCCAATCTTCTTGAGGACTCGGAATGGACCAATCTTTCGTTCACTCAATTTTTGGTGGACTCTCAAAGGAAACCTCTCATTTTTTAGGTGGACCATCACTAATTCTCCAACTCTGAACTCGCTCTCTCTTCGGTGTAGGTTAACTTGGGCTTGGTATTTCTGGGTCATGGTTTGGAGTTTGGCTCGGATTTCAGTATGGATGTGGGTTAGGTGTTCGACCAGATCCTCAGCAGCTGCACTACTTCTCCCTTGCATGGTTGTGGGTTTTAGGTCTAGAAATTGGGTAAGTGGAAAGCCGTACACACTCTCAAATGGTGATTTTCCGGTGGACCTATTAGTGGAACTGTTATACGCGAATTCAGCTTGGGAAGAATTAGATCCCATTTGGACGGAGAGTCCCCTGCAAGATATCGCAATAAATTTCCTAATGATCTGTTAACTACTTCGGTTTGCCCATCTGTTTGTGGATGATAAGCAGTGATGTATTGCAAACGAGTACCAAGACGAGACCAAAGCGTGCGCCAAAAATGACTCAAAAACCTGGTATCACGATCCAAAGTGAAAGAACGAGGAACACCATGCAATTGAACAACATCACAAAAAAACAAATCAGCAACATGAGATGCATCTGAGGTTTTTCTACATGCAATGAAATGTGCCATTTTAGAAAATCTGTCGACAACCACAAAAATAGAGTCAACTTTCCGTACTGTGAGGGGTAAACCTAGCACGAAATCCATGGTGATGTCTTCCCAGGGTCGCAGAGGAATCGGCAGAGGTGTATACAACCCCGTGTTCTGCCTATGGCCCTTGATACTTTGACATGTTTGGCATTTTTGTACGAATTGTGTAACATCCTTTCGCAGTTGTGGCCAATAAAATCGCTCTTGGAGAAGGGTCAAGGTCTTGTCCCTTCCAAAGTGTCCAGCTAAGCCACCGTTATGTAATTCTAAAATTAAGTTCTCACGAAGGGAGGTGGCAGGGATGCACAGTCGGTGGGCTTTGAACAGGAAACCCTCATGAAGAACATAAGTAGTTGTCGGATCCTGCCCAGTATCAACACATTATGCATAAGCTTGTCCGAAGTCAGGATCAGTGGGGTAGAGGTCCTTGAGTGTGTCAAATCCTGTTGTGCTGACGGTCATTGTGGTCAGGGCATGTGCTCGCCGACTCAACGCGTCGGCCACGCGATTCAGGGTTCCAGCTTTGTGTTTGAGATGGAACATGTATTCTTGGAGGAAACTAACCCATTTGGCATGACGCTTGTTAAGGGTCTTCTGAGAGCTCAGATATCGTAAAGCTTCATGATCAGAGTTAAGGACAAATTCACGTTGGATCAGGTAATGCCTCCAATGCTTAAGGGCTTGCACCACGGCATAGAATTCAACATAATAAGTGGAGTACCGTGATCGAGCTTCATTCAATTTCTCACTATAAAATGCTACAGGTCGTCCTTCTTGACTTAGGACGGCACCAATCCCGACATGTGAGGCGTCGCAATCGACTACAAAAACCTTGGTGAAGTCAGGAAGTGCCAAAACAGGGGCATGTGTCAATTGATGTTTTAGATTTTGAAAGCTGGTTTCTCCTTCAAGAGTCCACGCGGGTGTGCCTTTACGCGTGCAATCTACCAACGGAGCTGCACAAGTGCTAAAGTTCCAGATGAAACATCGGTAGAAAGAAGCCAATCCCAGAAAGCTGCGAATCTCAGTGAGGGTTTTGGGCACGGGCCAGCTCTGAATGGCCTGAATCTTGGAGGGGTCAACCTTAAGACCATCGGCAGTGACAATGTATCCCAGGAAGAGGACCGTGTCAGACATGACGGAGCATTTCTTGACGTGGACATACAGTTGTTGGGCTCTCAAGGTCTCTAGGACTTGTTGTAAGTGAGATAAGTAGTCGTCTTTGGTCAAGCTATAGATCAATATGTCATCAAAGTACACAACCACAAACTTACCAATGAAGGGTCGCAATACATGATTCATGGTTCGTATGAAGGTGCTGGGGGCATTCGACAGGCTGAAGGGCATTACCGTCCATTCATAAAGGCCCTCTTTGGTCTTAAAGGCAGTCTTCCACTCGTCTCCAGGTCGGAGGCGAATCTGATGGTAGCCACTGCGAAGATCCATTTTGGAAAACAATTTGGCACCCGATAGCATATCAAGCATGTCATCAAGGCGCGGAATGGGAAAACGATACTTGATCGTTATCTTATTGATAGCGCGACTATCCACGCACATTCTCCATGTGCCATCTTTTTTTGGTGTAAGTAGAGCAGGAACCGCCACGGGGCTCATACTCTCTCGAACATATCCACGACGTAGAAGATCAGTAACCTGCTTGTTCATTTCTTCATGCTCACTTGGGCTCATTTGATAATGTGGTAAGTGGGGTAGACTGGCTCCATGGACTAGGTCAATGTGATGTTGAATGTCTCGCAACGGGGGTAGTCCTTCAGGCAACTCTTCAGGCATAATGTCAGCAAACTCCTGGATGATGGGTTTGATCTCAGGCGAGACTTTGGGTGTAGTTGTCTCTTGTTGGCTCACTTCACATCCCATTAACGCATAAATGGTGGAGCTCTCCTGGATTTCACGTTGGAATGTTTGGGCTTCCATCAACAATACAGGACACGTAGTCGAAGGCTTTGATGGTGGAGTGTTTTTACTAGATTGTGCGATCGCGGCTCGAAGTGTAGCCACCTGGCGAGGGCTAAGGGCTTCGCGTTGTGGTCTAAGGGTCACATGCACCTTATCTATGAGAAAGGAGTAAGTGTTCATCTTTCCTATGTGCTCAATGTCTCGATCGAACTGCCAAGGTCTCCCTAGTAGTACATGACAGACATCCATAGGGGCGACATGGCACCACACGTCGTCTTTATATGAAGGTCCAATCGAGAAGCTAACGAGGCTCTGACGGTGGATCAGAAGTTGAGTACCACCTCAAAACCATGCCACACTGTAAGGTTTCTCGAGCAGTTGAGTTGGTAGACTCAACTTATCGACCATTTCTTGAGAAACAAAATTCTCAACGCTTCCTCCATCAATGATCAGCGAACAACGACGTCCTCCTGAGGTGCAGGTGGTTCGGAAGATGCTGCGTCGCAGCCAACTATCAGCGTCATGGGCAACGGGTGTAAGCAAGATGTTTGTGGGTGCGCTGTCAGGAGCGATAAAGTTCTCGTGTTCAATTACCAGGAACGGTCCGGATTCGTCTCCCTCCACTCCCAGAAGCTCATAATCATCAACTCTCACGGCATCAGCAGTCAAATCAAAGCGTGCAGTTCCTCTTTAGGTGATTCCTGCGGTTCAGGGTCAGGGTCTTCAAGGTCTTCGATGGTGCATAAATGGCCAGGTCTAGCCTTAGGGTTTGGGCACTCTGTTGCTCGATGTCCCTTCTGATAACATCGGAAACAAGTATCAGGTCCTACAATGAGTCGGCTTCCGAAGATGCCTGGTCCGAGGTTGGCAGGAGTTGATGGTTTGGCTTGGGGTTTACCCGTAACGATTGATGGGGAACCTATCGGTTTGGAGGTCGTCATCGGGGTACTGGTGCGAGGGACGGAGTTCACAGAGAAAGACAGCTTCCTTGTCTGGGCTTTAGCGAGCTTGATCTCAGCCCATTCAGCCTGCTTGTAGGCTTCGTCGACGTCTCGACAGTTGTGGAGGTAGAGTTCATCCTGGATAACTTGGCGGAGTCCTTGCAGGTAGCGGGTTACTTCCTGGACAGGAGTCTCCTGCAATCGGTTGCGATGGACGAGGGATTGGAACCCTTCAGTGTATTCTCTCACGCTCATGGTGCCTTGCTTCCACGCTTGCAATCGCGCGTATAGATCTCGTTTGTAATCTTCAGGCACGAACTTGGTTTTCAATGGCTTTCAATTTTCTCCACCTGCGGATTTTACTTTTCCCTTTTCGTTTGCGTTCAGATTGCAAACGGTCCCACCATAGCAGAGCATGCCCCTTTAGTTTGATTGTGACAAATTGAACCTTTCGCTCACTAGGCATGGACTTCCACACAAACAAATGTTCGACTGTTTGGAGCCAATCCAAGAAGACATCAGGGTCTCGTCCTCCGTCAAATTCCTAAACATCGAGATGGATGCCTCGATCCCATTCGTCATCGGACCTAGGTCCAGGTCGTGGCAGGAATTGATATCCAGAGGTGAGGGGATCTTGAATCTTGGGAGTGAAAGGGGTGTCTTCTCTTGGTCCTTCTTCTTCACTTTCTTGTGATTGCCAATTGCTAACATGTCCGTCAGAAGTAGATGAGCTAGAGTCGCGAGAAGTGTTACTCCGGGAGTGCGGTTTCCGGTGAGTACGTCGACCTTTGTTGGGTGTTTCATCACTATGGTCTTGACCTAGCACGCGACTAGTCAATGTGGCAATTTGTCCGTATGCGGTGGTAACTCGATTATCTACTGTAGCGATTTGTGTGCTCAGTTGATTGCACATGTATTGTAATTGGGCAGACAAGGCCTCTAATGTTAGTTCACGATGTGAGGTATAGGTGGGTTTAGAGGAACTAGGTTTGTCGGCCATGGGAATCCTAGGTTTTTTTTCTTTTTTTGTTTTGGGATTTTTTTTTGTTTTGTTGTTTTGTTGTTTTTTTTTTGCAATGAACAAATAGAATGCAAATGAGATGCAAGATCGTTAGGCTCTGATACCAAATTGATGCAACCTAAATGAGTAATGAACTAAATGGCGATCCTAACAATTGAAACTAAGGGACTAAATGACGAAAACAAAACAAACGATTTGCGATACGCAAAATCAGCAATGATTACTCGAATTCTAGCACAAGTTATTCCACAAATTCAGGGCAATCCAATTAGTTAAAAGTCCCTAGGTCAAATATAACAATGTTGCAGCAAATAGGAGTCTCAATCATTCACCAAACGGAATCAACAATATACCAATCCACAAGACTAATAATTGTGCAGTAGAATATGGTGAAACGGGCGCTCATACTACAACCGGCACGGGAAAGTTGCACGCTTCAGATCTGGTCGGCGTCAACTCGTGGTTTGGAACGCTGGCCGCGGCAGGGGGGGCTCTTGACAAGGGCGCGGGACGGCTGCTAGGTGTTGGTCTCGGCTGGGGCCGTACTGGCAGTAACAGGGGGTGTGGGGGAAAGGAGACGGTCACAGGGGAAGGGAAAGGGGGCCGTGATGACAGAAATGGGAGGGGAGGGGCGTGGCGGCTCGGAGGAGTACCGGCGGCGCAGAGGGGGCGAGGGAGGCGTGAGAGGCGGTGGCGGCGTCAGATGGGGGGAAAGGGGATGGTGGAGGCGAGGCTAGGGAGTAGCGGGAGAAGAAGGAGGGGCCTGGGGAAGGCGGCGAGAGGGAGAGGGAGGAGAAAGGCGGCGGCATGAGGAGTAGGGTTTGGGGGAGGGGAAGAGGCGCGGGTTCGAGAGAAAGGGGGGGTTGCGGGAACGAGAGGGGAGAGAGAGAGAATTATGTGAGGGAGAAAAATTGCTTCATTCAAACTTGAAAAAAACCCTAGCTATTGGGGAGCCTTTATAGAGGCTAAATCCCCCCAAAATAGCAACAACTTTCTGAAAATAAAAAATAAAAAAAAAGAAAACAAGCAGAAAAGAAAAGGGGATAAAGGCCTTGTATAATGGGCCTTTTACATAATTAGATAAAATTTGAAATAAAAAATGTTGACTAAAAGTGGGAATCATGCTACATCACATATCGCGATATATCGACAATATATCGGTATCGACATGTGACCAATATAACGCCAATATGGCTGATATTTGGCCTTGTAAGGTCATTTTCACGAAATCGGTTCGATATCGGTGATATAGCGTCGATATATTGACGATATATCATACCGACACAATACTGATGCCGACACATAACTGATATGGCCTTCCATGCGCGTGCGTATATGTTTTGCTCTCTGGGACTCTCACCACAGAGATAGCCAATGATATTCTACATCATCCCACTGTCAAGGTGATGTGAGATATTATTGTCACCACATATGATTAGGCAAAGAATGAGATCACGATTCTCCAGTTGTAGTTTGACATTTTCCCGCCAAAGCAGATTGGTCGTTCTCTACACAACTTATATTTCCCTCTCCGTGGAATGTTCGAGGAGCTTCACAGCTTCATACCAGTTACTACATCTACTGAGTAGCAGATGGCGTACAGGAACACCAGGATTGTTGGAGTATTTCTTCTCATCGTAGACCCTAAGTACATGGAAGCATGCACCCAACTTCTCAGGGGAACAGCTATACCTCATATGGAGGAGGCATTCAACTATCTTAGTAGGATTACAGTCATATCCACTGCCACTATCCAGACCTCCTCAGTAACGAATGCACCTCACGACAGGGGAAGTACTTCTCAGTTCATAGTGTGTGGTTCTTGTGGAAAAGGAGGTGGACGCCAATGTGGTCATGCATGTATTGTCATCAGCATGATCATTCTGAGCAGTCATGCTATCCGAAGCATGGATACCCCACATATGCTCATGTGGCCAATCAGGATGAGCCTACTACCACTTTTGCACCTACTATAAATCAAAAGTTAGATGATATTGTCTCGTGTGAGGTGAATAATGGCTCGTACTACTGCCACGACTAGTACACCTACAGGTCCTCAGATATTACAAGTGTTGACAGAGACTCTTATAGCTCATAGGGTATAGCCTATGTTCATAGGACAGATATGACAAAGTGGATCATGGATTTTGTTGCATCGCAGCATTTGTGTGTAGACAGACAAGGCATAATTTGCTTCATATAGATTTGTTCCACCATTACGATCAGTTATCATTGCAGATGGGACGCATTCCTCTATAACAGGACAAGGGGTGGTCTATTTGACATCCTCTATGTGCTTGTAGAATGTGTTATATGTAACAGATTTTTTGATGAATTTATTATTTATTACTTAAATCACTAAGGATTTGCATTACCGTTCCATTTTTACCCCTCTTCTCTTGTGATTCAGGACACAATCACATGCAGGGTGATTGGATGTGGTCGTGAGCAAGGGGGTCTATACAGACCGGTCCAGACATTAAATGCTAGTGCTTCTTCCATTCTAACTAGATCAATCTCTGCATCTAGGGATGTCAGCGAGTCAGTTTGGAACGGGTTTCAATATTCCCAAGCCCATACCCATTTATAAACTCAACTCATAACCGCTTATTTACTAAACGGGTAAATTCTAGTGGGTACATATATACCTGACGGGTACGCATACACCCAATGGGTACCCACATATCCGACATGGTAAAATCATAAACTACTCATAAATGTACACAAGATTTTCACACATAGATTAAACAGAGGGATATCATCTAATATGGTGGCACATAAATGTGTAGGGAATATTTCTTTTACATATGTGCCCTCTGAAATTATATAATTACAGTAATGCCCTTACTTTTTTTAATAAACTTGTGTCCTTGTGTTCTTACAAAATCGGTGATATTGCCCTTCTATTAATACAATTCTTCCCCTATTTTACCTTAAGGGAGGGGCATTACTGTCAATTTTTGTAAGAATATAGGGTACAAGTGTTATTGCAAAAAGTCAGGGCATAATTGTAATTAAAGGATCTCATAGGAGCACAAGTGTAGAAAACTCTTACATATGTTAGGTGTTCAATTCTTTTAGGTTGCCAATTTTATTTATTGAAGATACAAAAAGGTAGTTAAATTTGAATAATAGGACGAAAAGGAGAAAATTGAGTTAGATTTTTATATAACTAGATCATTACCTACTAGATATCAAATGGATTTGATTAGTTTGACTAAAATACAACACACATATCTATATTTATATTTATTTTTTATTTGAGTTTGGGTAGGTTCAGGTTAGGGTACCCACAAGACAATCCCAAACACATGCCCATACCTGCAAGGGTAGTAATTTTTTTGGATTTGTGGCAAGTTCAAGTTCGGGTACCCACAAGGCAATCCCAAACTCATACCCATACCCATACCTGCATGGGTAGTAAATTTAAAACCCAACCCGTCCAAAAGTAAGTGGGAGGGGTTTCGGGTCCTTGACTAGGGCGGGTTCGAGTCGAGTACCTAATTGGTAGACCCATATTGGCATCCTCAATGGCATCTCCAGTCTGTCCACCTTCCTCTGTAGAAGATGTATCATATCTTCTCTCATATATCCCCTCGGTCCACATTCCAGTGCAACCTTACAGGTTTGGAAGCATCATAGGTTTTCTTTTCCTGGTCGTCGATGGTAGTAGCAATAACTTATATGAGTTACTACATTTAGACTTTTGGGGTCCCAGTCGTGTTCTTAATTATCAAGGAGACATGTTTTATCTTGTCGTTGTGGATGATTTTTCTATACTGACATGGGTTTTCATTTTGAAAATCAAATCTAAGGCTCGATCTGTCATTCAATTATTCATTAATGAAACAAAGAATATTTTTCTACTAATGTTATCTCTCCTCTGACAGTGCTTTAGAAATCTGTACTTTATAACTTTCTGAGTTTTCCGAGTCTGTTGGCATTATACACCAGACTTGCCAATAGAACGGTGTTGCTGAACACAAACACCATCATCTACTTGATGCAAACAAGAGTCTCCTGATTCAAAGGTGTGCTCTCCACTCTTTCTGGGGTGATGTAGATCTTACTACTTATTACCTAATGACTCGTTATGCCTTCCTCCATGAGAAAATATTCTTTTCTCGATGCATTTCCGAGAAGGAGCTTTTCTCTCTTTCATCCCATATCTTTGTCTCTGTGCATTTGTTCACCATTCAACCCCTGGTCATGACAAGCTCTCCCTCAGAGTTGTCAAGTGTGTTTTTGTGGGCTACTCCCAGACGTCACTTTTTTTACCATTTGACGGAAGTACTATGTCAGTGATGAGGTCGCCATTTTTTAGTTGGTTGTGTATTTTTCCCCTACAGATGACAAGTTGACTGCGTCTGACTATGGAGGTCTACATGCCTCCTGCACCACCACCACCTCCAACTCCACCACCTTACCACTCCAGCACCTCCTATTGTGGTTGTTCCTCCGCCCCCACCTCCAGGTGCTTTGACTGTTTTTCTAACACATTTTTACATCCGCGTGCCACCTTCTGTACACCCTACTCATGAACCTTCCCTATCATCCAGCGCGTCCCAGGTATGTTCTAAGCATTTTAATACTACTAATGGCAATGTCACTGGAGATTTGTCTATACAACATGCTAATTTATAGGACAAACATGTACCTCCTCAAAAAGGTTACTTTACATGTTACAGAGGGTACAGATGGCCTTGATGTGTCCATGCTATACGAAGTGGAGGTGTACGTGTGCGACATATCCTCTCTAATCAGGTTTCTTCGAGGCAACTTTCAGATGATTTCAGGATGCTTGTCATGGGTCTATCAACTGTTGAGATCCCACGAACATATCAGGAGGCTATGCGAGACAATCAGTGGCATCTTGTCATGGAGGAGGAGATGGTTGTGCTACAGTCGCGTAATACTTGGAGCTTGGTTATTGTCCCTTCAGAGGCTTCTATAGTTGGATGCAAATGGGTGTTTATAGTGAAGCACCATGCAGATGGCAGCGTTGATCATTACAAGTCAAGGATCAACTTGTAGCTCGTGGACTCACCAAGACATATGAGTGGACTATCAAGATACATTCACTCTCGTGACGTGACACTCTGCCCTTGGGATCCTTCTTTTCGATGCAATGGTATGGGACTAGTCCTTGTCCAAGCTTAATGTGAAGAAGGCATTCCTCTATGGTAATCTACAGGATGAAGTCTAGATGCAATAGCCACCTACGTTTATGACCTTAAGCAGAGTCGAAAGCATGGTTCCAGAAACTCTTGGACTTGACCGAACAACAGAGTTTTACTAGATCAACTGCAGATCATTCACTATCTGGTTAGAGGACTCAGAAAGGTACAATTGTTATGCTGGTTTATGTTGATGATATCATTGTTACAAAAGATGATGTGCAACATATTAGTATGCCTAAGGAGATCTTTGGACAGCAATTTGTAACCAAGAACCTTGGCGACTTATGACACTTTCTGGGGCCTGAGTTTACCAAGAGCCATCAGGGACTTGTGATAACCTAGAGGAAGTACATTATTGATCTTCTCTCTGAAACAGACATAGCAAATTGCAGACCCATCACCACTCTTATGGATCCTAGCATGAAGATATATGATGATGACACAAAGGAGATAGATAAGAGAAGATATAGGGAGATCGTAGGGAAGCTCCTATATGTGACCATTAACACGCCAGACATTTGCTTTATCGTAAGCAAATCAGACAATTTATAGAGCAGTTGAAACATGTGAATATGGATGAGATTCATGTGATTCTGCAATATCTGAAGACATCTCCACATGACTGCTCTTTAGCAAGGGGAGATCCCTCATAATTACAGGATGTGCAGATGCAGATTAGGCAGGTGGTCTCGAGGAGAGGAAATCTAACTCAGGCTTTACAATGTTCATATGGAGCTCCTTGGGTGCAAAGCTGGAGTACAGAACCATGGCGCAGGGAAAGCACAGAAAAAATGTGGGTCAAATTCGTTTTGATTGATCTAGCTATTGAAACGCATATGCCATACATCTATAAAGCGACAATCAGTCTACTCTTCTCAAAAAAAACCAATCTACTCTTTTCATTGTCAATAGCCATGTCTTCTAGGAGAGGACCAAGCACATTGAGATAAATTGTCAATACGTGTGGCATGATTCAGAAGGGTCTTATCTCTACTTCTCACGTCAGCTCAAGGGAACAGACAGCAGATGATTCAACAAGGCTCTAACCATAGGGCCATTTCATAGGTGTTGTTCCAAGCAAGGTTTAAAAAAACTAAAAATGAAATGAGGCAGTTTCTCTAGAATCGAGGCAAGGCGTACCCTCGAGGCGTAAGCCTCAGTTTATGAGGATAAATACCTATAAAAAGCTAAAAACACAATAAAATATATACTAATGAAATTATAGGTATATCACTATAGCATATTGTTAACGCATATATTAGTTTCTGTGTGGTTCTGTTATTTTTCTTTTCAGTTGTATGCTTTATGTAATTTACCCATTGGCTACTCTCCTATATAAGAGAGCCTAAGGCTTATGGAATAAACATCTCTTTTCTTTTTCCCCAACATGGTATCAGAGCGACGGTCCTAGATCGGCGTTCTCGAAACCCTAACCCTAACCCTACCCCACCCGCGTGCCCCTCCCTCATCGGCGGCGCCTCTGCCTCTGCCTCCGCCTCTCATCCGGCTCGCCTGCGCAGGAGCCTCTGCGCCTCTGCCCGTGCGCATCCTCGTGTGCGCCTCTTCTCCGGCTCATCTGCACAGGCGCATCTTCATCGTGCACCCGCCAATGCGCATCCTGCGCTAGGGCCAGTGCATCTGCGCTAAGGCCAGTACATCTGCACCTCCTGCGCAACTGCGCCTAGCGCCTCCTGCGCGACCAAGCGCCTGTCTGTGCGCAACTGCGCACCTACCTGTGCGCATCTCCAAATATGCGCGCAGCATCCTCACGCGCGCATCTCCAAACCTAGCGCACATCCTCACGCGCGACTGCGTGATTATTCTCACACGCGACTGAGCGCTTGCAGTGCATTCCCGCGTGGTCCAGAGGGCGTTGTAGAGCCCTAAGTGTGTGCTAAGCGCTAAAGCGCACACCGTCAACCATATGGGTTTAGTTGCTTGAGGTCTACACGTGCAACTAAACCCGTCTATGTCATTGTAGACGAATTTCATACTCTGTCAATCGCTCCAGTCTTTAGTCTCCAGTATGTCAGAAAGCAAGGCGGATATCCCATCCATTGGCGCCTTTCGTGGTCCAGCGCCTATTGTAAAGATGGACGGTACAAACTATGAATTGTGGGCAATGCAGTTCATGAGCATGATGAAGTCAACGGGTAAGAAGCACATTCTTACCGAACCAGAGCCTGCTGAGAAGACTGGAGCCAATGCCTCTTGGGAGGCTGATGACGCATACGCCAAATTTGGTTATCTGGTACGTTGGCAATTGAGATTGCCAATGACATTCTACATCAACCCACAGCCAAGGATATATGGGACATTCTGGCGGCTACATATTCGCAGGCGAAGAACGAGACAAAGATTCTGCAACTCCAGCATGATATATTCACTATAAAGCAGAATGGTCGCCCTCTACATTCACTCTACACATCCCTGAGAGGGATGTTCAAGAAGCTCTATAGTTTCATGCCTCTGACAGCCACGCCAGAACAACAGAAGACATATCGGAATGCGACTATGGTGGGCGTCTTCCTTGCTGCACTAGATCCAGAGTATGAGGCGGCACGATCCCAGATCTTGGCCGACTCTACTATTCCTCCCATGGAGGAAGCCTTCCATAGACTAAGTCGGATCACCGTTCCTTCTGCGGCCACGAATCAGAATACTTCAGCCATGGCAGCCAACAGGGGTCGCGAATTTCATCATCAGAGTCGTGCACGTGGACCTCGTGGCAGAGGGGGCCGCACTCGGCCAACATGTACTTACTGCCATCGCGTTGGCCACAATGAAGATACATGCTACTCGAAGCATGGATTTCCTGCATCTGCACGAGTCGCTGAACAGATAGAGCCTCCATCTGCTGCTACTTTGGATCAGCGATTCGATGATCTTGTTGCCCGTCTAAGGGGCATTATTCCTCCATCTGGCCCAGCACCTACTATTGAGAGTCAATCTGATGCTGCTGCTTCTGCCTCTGCGTCGACCAGTGCTTTAGGTAGCATACTTGCATTTACCAGTAGTAGATCAGATACATTACCGTGGATTATGGACTCGGGCGCTACACATCATCTATGTGGCGATCAGAGCTTACTTACAGGATACTCTCAGATTCCTCCAGGCCGAACAGTAGTCATTGCCAATGGTACACATTCTCCCATCACTGGTCAGGGGGAGATTAGACTGATTTCTTCTATGCAGCTCAAGAATGTGCTACATGCACCTGATTTTTCAATGAATTTGTTGTCAATCAGTCAAATTACGAAGGATTTACATTGCCCAGCAATTTTTGATCCATCTTCTCTTATTTTTCAGGACATCCATACGGGCAATGTGATTGGTCGTGGCTATGAGCAAGGAGGCCTCTACTGCCTAAATCAGACTCCATTCGCTGGAACCTCATCCCTTCCCACTGGACCAGTATCTCCTTTGCTGTGGCATCTGCGCTTTGGGCATCTACCGCTTCAGAAGTTGCGTCGTGTGTTACCCCAGGGTCTTCCTCACACACCTATCCAATGTGAGGCTTGTCAGTTGGGAAAGCATCACAGGTCTACCTTTCCCAGTCGGTCAGGTCGGAGTAGTACCTCCAAGTTTGAGTTATTTCATGTTGATGTCTGGGTTCCGAGTCGTGTACCTGATCATCAGGGACACAGATTTTATATAGTTTTTGTGGATGACTTCTCTCATGTGTCATGGGTATTTTTGATGAAAAATAAATCTGAAGCAGGCAATATTATTATCTATTTTCAAAATGAGATTCAAAATGTTTTCTCCACATCTGTGGAGTTTATAAGAAGTGATAATGCCCTAGAACTATGCACTCATGTCCTAGCCAACTACTACTCCTCAAAAGGGATTATACATCAAACATCCTGTGCTTATACCTCTCAACAAAATGGGATTGATGAAAGGAAACATCGCCATCTTCTTGATGTCACAAGATCACTTCTTATACAGAGTCATGTTCCTTATTCTTACTGGGGTGACGCGGTCCTCACTGCATGTTACCTAATTAACCGTATGCCGTCTTCTGTCTTGGATGAACAGATTCCCTTTTCCATTATCTATCCTAAAGAAGGATATGTTTTCCCTTATTCCCCGTGTGTTTGGTTCAGTTGCTTTTGTCCACCAGTTGTCTCCCGGTACTGACAAGCTCTCTCCTAGGGCTGTCAAGTGTGTCTTTGTTGGGTACTCCATAACTCAAAAGGGGTACAAGTGTTTTGATCCTCTGCGTCGGCGGTATATGGTCAGTGCAGATGTTACATTTTTTGAATCTGTAATGTATTTTTCAGCCTCAGGTGATCAGCAGCTATCGCCACTGCCTGCCGACGCCATATACATGACACCACCGCCTCCAGCAACGTCATCACCACCACCACCACCTCCAGCACCGTCACCACCACCACCAAAAATCCCCGTCTCACCACTACCGTTCCATTATACCCGCAGGCCTCCTCCAGCTCATGGTCATGACTCATTTCCTAGCTCGCCTATGGTATGTACTGAAGATACTTCTCTTGATGGATCTAACGATATTTCTGAGCAGGATATGTTGCAGGGGCCAGATGAGGACACAGCTGATTTAGATGTTCCTATTGCTATACGCAAATCGAAGAGGAGTTGCGTTACATATCCACTGGCAGCCTATGTGTCATTTGAGCGACTATCTGGGGATTTCAGGAACTTTGTGGTGGCCTTGTCAGCTGTAGATATTCCACAGAATTATCAAGATGCTCTGCAGCACAGTAGATGGCGGTTAGCAATGGAGGAGGAAATGGCGGCACTTCGATCTAGGGGAACTTGGAGTCTAGTTCCTATACCTCCAGATGTGACCCCGGTAAGCTGCAAGTGGGTGTTTACGGTGAAGCAAAATACAGATGGTTCTATTGACAGATACAAGGCTCGCCTTGTTGCACGAGGTTTTACACAGACATACGGGATGGATTACCTTGATACATTCTCTCCAGTAGCCCGTCATTCCACTCTCCGGATCTTGCGGTCAGTTGCAGTCAATCGAGAGTGGCCGTTATATCAGTTGGATGTAAAGAACACGTTCTTATATGGAAATTTGCAGGAGGAAGTCTATATGCAACAGCCACCCGGGTTTGCTGTTGAGGGGGAGTGTTCCAAGGTGTGCAGAGTTCATAAGGCTATCTATGGCCTTAAACAGAGCCCCAGAGCATGGTTTCAGAAGCTCCCAGACCTCTTTGAAAAACAATGATACAAACGCTCCAATGTTGATCATTCCTTGTTTGTACAGAAGACTCCTAGAGGTATTATTGCAACTATGGTTTATGTAGATGACATCTTGATTACAGGAGATGATGAGCAGGGCATGCAGCAGGCGAAAGAAAAGCTGGGGAGCGAATTCGTCACTAAGGATCTTTGAGTCCTTAGATATTTTCTGGGGCTGGAATTTGCTAGAAATCCATATGGATTAGTAATGTCGCAAAGGAAATATGTTACGGACCTGTTAAGTGAAACAGGTATGCTTGGGTGTCGGCCTGCTACGACACCAATGGATCCCAGCATGAAGCTCTATGATGATGACACAGAGGAGGTGGACAGGAGAAGATACAGAGAACTGGTAGGCAAACTGTTGTATGTCACGTTCACTAGGCCCGATATATTATTTGCAGTGAGTCGTGTGGGCCAGTTCATGGAGCAACCACGTCAGGTTCATATGGATGCGATACATATGATACTTAGATACCTCAAATCATCTCCAGGTGCAGGTTTGCTATTCAAGAAGGGAAAGGGGATTTCTATCTCAGCATGTGCGGATGCAGACTATGCAGGTTGTCCCAAGGACAGGAAGTCCACCTCGGGGTTTGCAGTCTATGTTGGAGATTCTTTAGTCTCATGGAGGAGCAAGAAACAGACGGTGGCAGCTAAATCTAGTGCTGAATCCGAATATAGGGCTATGGCCCAGGCTAGCACAGAGATGATGTGGGTGAAGGCTGTACTTACAGATCTATGTCTAGATGTACCACTTCCTATGAACTTGGAATGTGATAATCAGGCAGCCTTGTTCATTGCAAACAACCCAACATTCCATGAGCGGACCAAGCATATTGAGGTTGACTGTCACTTCACACGTGACATGATTCAGAAGGGGTTCATTGCTACATCTCATGTCTCCTCAGAGAATCAAACTGCAGATATATTCACCAAGGTATTACTACGAGGCCCATTCCAGAAGTGTGCGTCCAAGCTGAGCATGATTGATATCTATGCTCCATCTTGAGGGGGAGTGTTAACGCATATATTAGTTTCTGTGTGGTTCTGTTATTTTTTCTTTTCAGTTGTATGCTTTATGTAATTTACCCATAGGCTACAATCCTATATAAGAGAGCCTAGGGCTTATGGAATAAACATCTCTTTTCTTTTTCCCCAACACATATGATGAAATTATAAAGGTAGGAACACCAAAAAGAAAAGATAGGTAATTGTAAATTCCTTTTTACTAAATTTCTATCCAATCAGAGAATGAGTCTGTTTGAAATCCCCCTGCATTATAACCATCTAACCCATGCTGAAGAACCGTTGTATGTACCCCCTCATGTTGTACCATGCCCCAAGAAGGCGGGAGTCTAACCATCTAGCCCATGTCAAAAAGAAAAGATATACAATTGTACATGTTTTATTAAGGGTTTTATTTCTATTATGGTACATGGATATGCTTGTTCTTCTCGGTATATTACATAGCTTATTATAGAATACCATTCCTTAAAAATAAGTATGCGGGTAATGTTTTCTATGATATTTGCGAATTCATATGTTTAAGGGTATAAAGGTGAGAGTTTATTGACATAATTGGACACGTTTAATGGTAAATATGAACATGAAAACGGCCAAATTTAAGCATTCATCTTGTATAAGTATATCCTAAACAACTAAACCTTTATAAACATCGGAAATTGCTAATAGGATAAATGATTTACATGAAAAATACTTTGAAAATAAAAACGCCTTGAGGATCGTCTCGTCTCCGCCTCGACCAACTGAGGCGGTCGCCTCTCAGAGCCCTGTTGAGGCGGCCATTCTGAGGCGATTCCGGGACACCTCGACTCGAGGCGTACGCCTCGAGGCACGTTTTTTCAAACCATGGTTCCAAGTTGAAATGATTGATATATATGCTTCATCTTGAAGGAGAGTGTTGAGATACTTTTTATCTTTCCCTATTTAAATGTATTTTACTTCTTTCCGTCTCTAATATGTAATTTGCCCAATAAAAGTTCTCCTTCTATATATGAAAACCCCATAGTCTCTTGATAATTTCAATTCATAATTCCCATTCCACAATACTCAAAATAAAGGGGGCAGTAGAAACAAAGGGGCTTCGATACTTATACAAAGTTCAGAATGACCGTTTTAATATGAAACTATCACAGATTCTTTAATGACTCTACTATAGCACATATAAATAAGCTGGTAAGAATTTATAGTCAGTGTTATTGGATTATTAGAACCTATGGCTAATAGCAAAAGAATAAGAAAATTTTGCCTTCTCCGTCATATGCAACGAAGCTTTTACAATACATGTGCAGAAAAAAGATTTGGCTATTGGCTAAAAATGAAGTAAACTTTACTTCTTACAATGAAACTAATCAGGCCTCAACTTATTATGTTCAAATTATTTTGAACAGCAGTTTTTATTTCACTTCAGTCTATGCTGCAACAGACATTTGTAAAAGAAGAGAACTTTAAATGCAGATGAGTTCTTTATCTAGTAATGATAGGCCCTTGGCACATTGGTGGGAATTTTAACTCTTATCAAACCAGAGGAGAGAACAAGGGAGGTCAGAGAAGCTATCATGATGCTCCATTATTGGAGTTAGTAGTTACATCATGAGGGTGATGTCTTTTCTTCGTGCAATGACCAAGTTGGAAGTAGACGCATTTATGAAAGGCTTGATAGATGTATGGGAAACATTGATTGGTTTAATAGCAGCACGACTAACGTCGTTTATGAAGCCAGAGTTTTATCTGGTCATGCTCCTATGATAGTGCAGTTGGACAGTAGTCAGAAGATTGGGAATAATCTTTTTTGGTTCCAAGAAATGCGGTTACATCATGAAGATTTCTTGGATTTAATAAGGAGAAATTGGTGCAGTTTCTATTTTGAAAATGCCAGGAAGACCATAACTATGATTTATGTTAGAGTATTTGGTTATGCGCTCATTGTGTTTATAGCAAGGTAAATGGATCCTGGAGGAGATCCATTTACCCCATCCAGTGTTTAGTCCCACACCGCCTAGTGGTGGGACTTGGAGGCTCTGGAGAGGCTATATAAGGAGCCCCAGACCTCCTGTACTCATTGAGAAAAAGCAATGCATAGCAAGCCCCATTGAGGGCTTCTCCCGTCGTTTTATCCCGCTCCTCACGGAGTAGGGTTCCACGTAAAATCATGGTGTTACATGTTCTATATTTCTTGTTTATGCTCTGTTTATCAATCACTTCCGCATTCTTCATATTTTATAACATGGTATCAGAGCGGGTCGATTCTCGAGGTTTTCATGTTTATTTTTCGAGATTCGATGTATGAATTTTTGTACTGTTCAAGTTTACATTATGTTCGAGAGGTTTTTGAGGTTCTTTTGAACCCTAGATCTGCAAGCCCTAGTTTGAGATCTTCCTCGGTGCTGCACGCACCCCAGGACGATCCACGGCGCATCAGGGGCCACTTGCACAGCCCTCCTGGCAGCCCTTGTTCATGATCAAGATTCATCTGCGACAGCATCAGATCTTCAAGGCGGCGTTGCACCCTTCTCCTCTTGCAACCAGAGGCAGTGCTTGCCAGCCCCCGCGACTCGCGCAGGCGGCGCGCGACTCGCAACCACCGATCGAAAACCAGAGGCAGCGTTCCAACACCCACCGATCGACTCGCGCAGGCGGCGCGCGACTCAGCCCATGCGCTGATGCCCCCGCGTCGCGCAGCAGACCCCAGATCCTCCAGGCGGCGGGCTCCAGGCCTCCTCTCCAGTCGTGCGATAGCACAATCCCTCCACGCACGAAGGCTCCATGGCGACGCAGCATCCAGGCGCGCCTCGCGCACAAGCCCCACCACGCCAAGCGCATCAACCCCACGCGCCCAGGCGCATCGCGCGCTCCAGGCGCACCCCCGCTGCTCCCCTCTCCATCTCTCCAGATCGCCTCCAGGACAATGAAATCTCACCGCCCCACCACGGGCATCTTCAGGAGGCACAGGCGGTGCCTCTTCTCTGACCCCATCTCCAGCAGTTGCGTGGTGCCAAGGCTCCTCACGTCTCCCCCCGGTGGCGGCAATCAAAGGGGGGGTGCCCGATTGAAGAAAATAAAAGGGGGGTCCCATCTATGAACCCTAAAAGATGCGGCTCGAGTTTTTATTAAAAAAAAAGGCCGTTATGTCAAGGCCCAGTTTGGGCTGTAAATATAGAAAAAAAGTCATTGTGACGAAAAAAAGGGGGAAAGATTAAAAAAAGGGAGTTTTGAAAAGGCGCGTACAAATTGAAAAAGCCGTACGCAAAATCAAAAAAAAATTGCAAAGCAGTAAAAAAAGCGTTGAACGGCTTAAAAAATGAATGGAAAAATGTGACGGCTTACAAAAAAAGAAAACAAAAAGGAAAAGCCGCGAGAAATTTTTTTTGAGAATGTTTTCTCCCCATCATTGTTGTTTTCTCCCAACTTAGTCGACGTCCATGTTTTCCGACAAGTATGGGAGAAAGGGGGGAGTATATGTAGAGTCACAAGTCTTCTTCCAGCTATACTCAGATGTTCCAGATTCACATGCAAAGACCATTCAGATTCCAGACTCTACAGTTGTTCAGACTCGACGATTGATTCCGAGTCTCCAGTTTCATACACGCATATGATTGCGGTCGTTTTCTTATGTTGCCATCATTTGTTCGAGGTCCCCATCATTCTTGTGGTTTTGTCGGCCAGAGTTTTCATGTGAGCCATAGGGACTCCATATTAGAGGACCATTTCCTATGCCAGGTTGGCAAGGATTTTCATGTGGTATCATAGGTACACCAGAGCAGTGCACCAATCTTTGAGTCAGATGGGAGAGACCCAGTTCTCCGACGAGGAGACTATTTTCATACTCCATTCTCCAGCGACCGTGGACACCGACGAGGATTGCACAGCCACGGCCTTTTCAGTTATGCCCTTTTCAGAGATGGAGCAGTTGTCCACATTATTGTGGCAGGTCAGATTACTCCGACGAGGAGACTCATCTCCAGTTGCAGTAACTCTGACAGGCGCAGTTCAGAGCACATGCTCTCCGACGAGGAGATTCAGCAGACTCACACTCCAGCCCGTTCGTCCTCCTCACCTGCACGGCATGAGAAGCAACGTCCTCGACTGCAGCAATGTGCGTGTTGGGTTGATATTGTCCGTAGTGTCCTGTAACGTTGAGTTGAGTTTCTTTTTGTTTGTCCAAGCTGAGCATTGCATGCTCCAGCTTGAGGGGGAGTGTTAGAGTATTTGGTTATGCGTCCATTGTTTTTGTAGCAGGGTAAATGGGTCCTGGAGGAGATCCATTTACCCCATCCAGTGTTTAGTCCCACACCACCTAGTGGTGGGACTTGGAGGCTCTGGAGAGGCTATATAAGGAGTCGCAGACCTCCTGTACTCATTGAGAAAAAGCAATGCATAGCATGCCCCTTTGAGGGCTTCTCCCGTGGTTTTATCCCACTCCTCACGGAGTAGGGTTCCACGTAAAATCATGGTGTTCCATGTTCTATCTTTCTTGTTTATGCTATGTTTATCAATCACTTCCGCATTCTTCATATCTTATAACAATTTAAGGCTTGTTAAAACTTAAAATGATTTCAAAGAGTTGGAATATTCAGACTTTTGGTAATATTGAAGTTCGGCACACTGCCATTCTTAAGGAAATTTAGGAAGCTGAAATCTAGATACAAAGAAATTGATCTCAAGAGCAAATTCAGCTTTTGAAAGAGAAGAAAAAAGAATACAGGGATGTGTCCTTCAAGTATAAATGGCCTCGGAAACAAAAAGCTAGAGTAAGAGAAGGGGACAACAATACCAATTTTTTCTTGCATGTGTCAATTCCAATAAAAGAGCAGCAAATATTTCTTATAAGATGGGAAATCCTATATATGGAAGTTCTTAGGAGAAAGTGGCAGAGGCTGGTATTGGTTATTTTGAAAATTTATTCAATTCTCTAATTTTCTTAATAAATGAGAAGCTTTTGGAAACAATTCAGATTATCCTTAGCAGAGAAGATACAACAACAAAGTCTTTTCCCTCGTTAAGTAGGGTCGGCTACATGGATTATCTGCCTCCATTCAAATCTATCTTGGGTTATTCTCGGGCTTAGATCAAAAAAACTAAGATCCCTTTGAGTAGTCTCAATCCAACACTTCTTGGGCTGGCCTTCCTCACCCTCTCTTGGCTGGCTCAACATCCCAAAACTCGCATCTTCTAATGAGTGCATCAGCCGATCTCCTTTGCAAATTGTGAAACATCGTATTTTCGTTCTGTCTGGAGTATTTCTAACATCCAAAAAATTAAATGACCGTACCATTTCGTAGAGCTCGTCGAGACCTTTCCAACAAGTCCAAGAACGTTGAATTTTGAGTTTCCTACATCAAGATATCAACATTTTAAGATGATGGGTCAAAAGTTGTATACGGATCCGAACCTGATCCTAATACCGCAATTTCACTATAAATATGAGGCTCTCTCAAACCATAGCCGCCCACCATCTCTCTGATCGTCGGAAGGCCGTCGTTTGGCCGGATTTCTTGCCGGAGAGC
Source organism: Ottelia alismoides (assembly GCA_037367405.1). Lineage (NCBI taxonomy): Eukaryota > Viridiplantae > Streptophyta > Magnoliopsida > Alismatales > Hydrocharitaceae > Ottelia > Ottelia alismoides. The sequence goes on along the minus strand of JAZKJV010004486.1, from coordinate 112,521 downwards.
CGTCGTCGTCGACGAAGAAGGTGCTTGGAATGACGATCCGCAACCGCCATTGTATAGGGGAGCTCGAGGTCACCTTCCTGGACGCATTCGCATTGCGATCGAGTGATGGAAACACCGTTTTCGTGCAAGAAGAGATCTCGAGAGGGCATATTCTGAGGTAACAACATCCGCTTCCGTCACTGTTGTTGGTTTCATACTTAAATCTATCAATTCTAATATCATACTCGTTGGATTTCAACTTTTCATTTGATTATCTTCTTGATATCCATTTTTGAGGATGAATGAGGATCTTTGAATTTCTCGGATTCCTTCACATCAAATAAGAAATTCCCCAAATAAGAAATTCCCCAGGGCTAATATAGTCTAGCCAATCTATCGACAATGATCATTCTTTCCTTTCTCTATCAATGGAGATTGTCTTCTCCGCTATATGGTCATCATAATTCACAAGTTGTGATGATGTAAACCACAAATCAGATATGCTACCTAATGTTCATCCTTAAATTTTCCTTGCTACTGGAGATGCACTATAAAAGGGAAGGATCTCCGCTATAAAAGGTAAGGGAGAGATCCATCATAATTCACTCGCTGAATCTTCTCCGGATCATCCCACATGAACAACACCGTATCAGCATACTGCAACAACGAGATGGAAATCTCCTCCTTGGAGTGGAGCTCTGGTTTTTCCAAGGAGGAGATTTCCATCTCGTTGTTGCAGTATGTTGATACGGTGTTGTTCATGTGGGATGATCCGGAGAAGATTCAGCGAGTGACGTATATTATGGACATTTTTGGGGATGTTTCTGGGCTCGTAGTGAACAGGGAGAAGTCAGTGAAGGTCTCCTTCGACCTTTCAGAGGTGGAGCAACGACGTGTTACGAGGATTCTGAGATGTTCGGATGCCTCATTGCCCATTACATACTTGGGCCTCCCTCTGGTGGCAGGCAAGTCGAGGTTCATGGACTGGAGGATTATGTTCGAGAGGCTAGAAATGAGGCTGGTGAGGTGGAAAGCATATATGCTCTCTAGAGGAGGGAAGATGGTACTACTGAAGCATGTTCTTTCGGTGATTCCAGTGTTCTTCTCTACGTGTGAGTTACCTGCAGGGGTGCAAAACAAGATTGAGGCTTTGATGAGGAGATTTTTTTGGACAAACAGTCGTCAATCATTTGGTGGATTGGCATAAGGTGACATCGTCGAAGAGGAAGGGCGGACTTGGGGTGATACGGATGGGGGAGATGAACAAGACTTTTATGGCGAAGTGGGTGGTTCAAATTTGGGGGATATCTGAGGATCTGGTTGTGTTAATTGCTGAGGAAGATGTATAGGGTGGATATGTCGTTGGTGGTTGCTCCGAACCGTCTGTCGTCGTCGTTGTGGAAGGGGATCACTGAGGAGAATCCGGAGATTATCGATTCGCTACGGCAGATGCTTGGGGATGGTGCGGAGATCCGATTCTGGCTATACAATTGCACGGGAGATGGGGCGTTGGGGGAGCGTTAACCACATCTGATGTGGTTGGTAGGGCACAGAGGGGTGGCGGTGCGGCACATCTAGGAGGGTGGGGTATGGATCTCGATGTTTTCTTCGGGGAAGTATGATTAGAGAGTGGAGGAGTTCCTTACTTTACAGACGGAGCTCTAATGGTGCGAGGCATCGACTTCGTGAAAAGGCCCTTTTCTGTGGGGGGATGGGAGATTCACGGTGAATAAAGCATGCCGTTTTTTTTTATAAATGAAGGGGTGGTGGTTCATGATGAGTTGATGGTGGACACGAATTTGATTTGGAGTAGAGTGTCGAACCGCGTTAAGGTTTTCCTTTGGTTGTTCCGGATGGGGAAGGTTCTTACGAAGGCTCGCGAGGTTATCTGCTGGGAGCAGAGGAGGTTGGGTGCGATAGATGCGATGCGGTTGAAGAGGACACGGATCACTTGTTCTTCTGTTTCCTGCTAACGATGAAGGTTTGGGCCAGAGCTAGTGTTCCGGGGCTGGAGAGTCGGAATGGGACCACATTTTCGAGGAATATCATATTGGTTTGCAGCATTAGGCATGAGGACAATTCCCTTCCTTTTGTTGTGGTATGGTTGTGGAAACCAATTCGGGAATGGAATTTGCTAGTTTTATTCTGGAGATCTAGGGGTCCTTAAATAGGACAAAACCTTAGACAGCTCAAAAATTGGAAAAATACATAAGTGCCCCTAACAGGGTTACAATGAATAACTAAGAGTCGTACGAGTATATTACTAACACTCCCCCTCAAGTTGGAGCCTATTTATCAATCATGCCTAACTTGAAAACTATCCACGAGAGACGCTTCTTGGGTAAGGCCTTCGTGAATACATCAGCAAGCTAAAGATCTGTGGTGATGTGGGAGTAGACATCTTTCCAATCCCGACAACATCACGAACAAAGTAGCAGTCGATCACTATATGTTTGGTTCGCTCATGGAACGCAGGATTCGTAGCAATGTATGTAGCAGATTTATTGTCACAGTATAGTGGAATAGGAGTCGTGACAACAATGCTGAGTTCTTGCAGAAAAGTCAATAGCCATGTGATTTCACAGGTGGCTTGAGCCAACGCCTGGTACTCTGCTTCTGCGCTGGATCTGGATAGAATAGTATGTTTCTTGCTTCTCCAAGTAACAAGATTTCCTCCAACCATCATAGCATATCCAGCGATGGAGCGGCGATCCTCTGGAGAACCTGCATAATCAGCATCAGCATATGCGATAACATCGGTGTACCCATTTACCTCATAAAAGAGACTACACCATGGCGATTCCTTCAAGTATCGTAGAATCTGGAGAACATTCTGCCAGTGACAGTAACAAAGTTGCTCCATGTGTTGGCTAGCTCTGCTTACTGCATAAGAAATATATGATCGAAGACAGTGAGGTAAAAGAGTTTGCCAACCAGGCTTATGTATCGAGAAACATCTTCGTAGACATTATCAGAGGATGTAAAGTGTTTCTTAAGATCTACAGGAATATCAGAGGATTTGCATCCAAGTAATCCGGCTTCAGTAAGGATGTCCAGTGGTGATTTTAATCGAATCGAATACCTTCGAATCCACCCGGATTCATATTCGATTCATTTTAAAACTTTCAATTTCGAACTCGAATTGAATTTTAAACGAATTTGCTAACTTGAATTCAGATTCGATTCATTATTAATTTCGAATATTCATATTCGATTCATTTTGTTTCGAATTTGAATGTCAACTCAAATATAATTATTTATATAAATAATATTATAATTTTAAAGGTTTTATTTTATATTTTTTTACTAGAGATTTCGAAGATCAGTTGAAAAGTTATCTAATAAAGGAAGATACCCAACAGATAATATATAATGAATAAAAATACCTAAGTTTTACAGAATTGTATATCTTTTGCTATCTAAATTTGCTCTTTTTCTACGATGAAAGAAATATATAGATAAAATATAACTAAATAAATCTAATTAAAGATATATAATATTATTAACAAAAAAGTTAAATACATTATATTTACCATTGTATGTTGAAGAAAAATAAGACCAAGCTCTTATAGAAAATGAATACATATCGGTATTGTTATTTGAAACAACGAGAATAACAACAAATAACTTAATATGATAAAATCAATTCATGCATCATAGTAATCAATATTATCTTAAAACAAAAGTCATGAATCATACACGATTTTAAATATAGATACGAGAGAATATTTGAGATAAGAAATGAATCCTAATTTTCAAATGACCAACCCCACCATTCTAGTATATTTAATGGCCATTTCATGGTATAGAGTAAATGCATATCATGTACACTAATTAATATGAATGAGAGGATTAATGTCATACCTGCAAGGACAAATGATTGATTTACCAATTCAAAGCAACTTACGTGTGAGGCTTTCATTAACTGAATATATAGTTTCATGGAATGTAGCATGTAAAGGGATTGGCGGGGTTAGCCATCCAAGTAATGGCGTGGCAGTTGTTTACATACCATGTATTATAGTCTTTGTTTGTTCCTTGGGAGGATCCGTAGTAAGCACATAATTCTTTCGCTGACCACCAATAAACACCTTGAATGAGCGAGACCAGAGTACGTCATTCTCAAAGCCCTTCAGTTTGATGGAAGTGCCTTGTAACATCATAGAAGAAGATTGGTACAAGGGCTTGTACTCTACAGATGCCATGGTGATCACTTAGGTCAAGAAAAAGGGACCTAAGAAGAGATACTTTGTCTTAGTATAGCATTAAGGTGACTTAATAGGTCATCATCGAGTGATTTTGACTGTTGTAGAAGTAATGAGAGGTAGTGGAAGCAGCTTCAGAAGTCCCGCAGAAAGCTATCCTTGTTGGAGCATCTTTACACAAGAGCAATAGGCTCTGTTAATGTCTTGAGCAGACCTGAGCGGTGATGCATGAAGGGTTGCGCAAGCCGTAGGGGCTCCTGCAGCCTGGGAGAAGGCTTTAGCAGCGACGTAGCCAACTGGAGAAGGGTCTTGGGTAGTACAAGGGCCTGCAGATGACCCAATATGCCCTTTGGCGACAATCCTGTTGAGTCGTGGAGGGCTGCAAAGCCCTTGGGATTCAAGTGTAGCAACCCAGGAGGGTTGGCGAAGCCCTACGGGGAGGGGAGGAGTGCTCCTGCAGCGATGGGTGCTCCTAGCAGAGGCCCTTAAAGGGCAAGCGACAATGCATGGGGGTCACAGGTGGTCCCTTGAGACACGATGCCTCCAGGAGGCACGAGGAGCCGTGGATTGCTACAACGTCGTGAAACAAAGAAGCAACGCAGGGCACCGCTGAAGGTGATCAAGATGCCGGAAGTCTTTGAGCAGGCCCTGGGGGTTGGAAGAAGGTCGGGGCTCGCGCAAGGTCGAAGAGAGGTTGGTGGTTGCAGTCGAAGGTTAGATCAGAACATCGGTCTGGGATCATTGCTCTGATACCATGTGGAAAACAATGAGGGAATGGAATTGCTTGTTTTATTCTGAAGTCTAGGGGTCTTTATATAGGACAAAACCCTAAAGAGCTCAAAACTAGGAAAAATGCACAAGTGTCCCTAACGGGGTTACAATGAATAACTAAGAGCCGTAAGAGTATATTGCTAACAATGGTCTATATGGTGCGTCCACTCGTACTCTTTTCAAAAAAAATATGGTGTGCCAGAAAAAACGTCGTTTTTAAGGAGCAGAGGTTTATGCTGAAAATGTGGTTAAGCATTTTAGGGTGTTGGGCTCGATGTGGCAAGGGTGATGTAGCGAGTTGCAGTGTAATTATGATATTTGTTGTAATCCTCTCTTTTTAATATTATATGTTTATCTGTGAGGTAGGTCCCGACCTAGGAGGTCACCCGTATTTTCCTCAAAAAAAACTTTCTTTTTGATCGCATTATTCTGAATCTGATCTTTACGTGTATGACCACACATCCACCTTAGCATTTCATTTCTGCTATTGTCATTTTCTGCACATGTCTATAATTCACAAGCCAACATTCATATCTATAGCGCATACCAGGTCTCACAGATGCTTTGTAAAACTTTTCCTAGATTTTCAAAGCAATTTTGTTATCATCTACAAAAGTAGAGGCTCTTCTCCACTTTATCCAACCTGTATTTATTTTGAGTAACATCTCTATCGATTTCCCTATCATGTTGCAAAATAGATACCAGGTATCAAAAAGAATGTTATCATTACCAATGTTCACCTCAATTTCTTCACCACTACTTACATCAAATGTGCATTCCATATATTCAGTATTAGCCCTACTTATACAAAATCCTTTAGTCCCTAATGCTTGTCTCCAAATCCCAAACTACTCATTTACTCCATCTCTAGTCTCATCAATCAACATGATATCATCAACGAATAAAATACATCAAGATATAGCATCCTAAATGTGGCTAGTCAATTCATCCACAATCAAAGTAAAAAGTAATGGACTCAAAGTCAATCCTAGACGAAGACCAATGCTGATGTCAAAATAGTCAATCTTCTCGGATTGGATCCTTACTCAAGATGAATCTTCATCATACATATTCTTTATAAGACTAATATATAGGACATGTACTTGTCCCTTCTCCAAAACTCATTACAATATCTCTCGCAGAACAAAATCATAATCCTTCTTCATAGAAAATAAAAATCATAAGAAGATTCTTCCTTTTAGCTCTATAAATTTGCATTGTTCTCTCAACAAGTGGATAGCGTCAATAGTTGAGAAACCTAGCATGAAACCAAATTGATTTTCTTTTACTTTGGAAACTTGCCCCAACCTTCTTTGGAGCACACATTCCAAAATTTTCATGATATGACTCATCAGCTAGATACCTATGTAATTCGAACAATTTTGAATGTATCCTTTATTCTTATAAAGAGACACCACAATGCTTTTCCTCCAAAACTCAACGCAATATCTCTCGCGGAACAAAATCATAATCCTTCTCCAAATCAATATAAATCATAAGAAGATTCTTCCTTTTAGCTCTATAAATTTACATTGTTCTCTCAACAAGTGGACAGCTTCAATAGTTGAGAAACCTAGCATGAAACCAAATTGGTCTTCTTTTACTTTGGAAACTTGCCCCGACTTCTTTGGAGCACACATTCCAAAATTTTCATAGTATGACTCATCAGTAAGATACCTCTGTAATTCAAGTAATTTTAAATGTATCATTTATTCTTATAAAGAGACACTACAATGCTTTTCCTCCATTCTTTAAGCATTTTTTACCTCGTCAAATAATATTGGGTAAATTACAATTTGGGTCCCCATCTATGGGTCCGATCCCATAATAGGTCCCGATCTTTAAATTGTAACGATTTAGGTCCTGGGGTCATTAATGTAAGGAACTTTTTGGGGCTAATAACAAGTATACCCTTATTTAAAAGTTGGAACCCAACACTCATTACCTTGCCAACCAGGGCATATTCGTCATGTACCCCAAATTTTCCATTTCCTAAATGGTCCTGGGACCCGAATCGTTACAATTTAAAGATCGGGACCCACTATGAGATCGGACCGGTATATGGGGACCCAAATTGTAATTTACCCAATAATATTAAATAAATTTACGAGCCAAGTCAAACTAGGTTCACCTAGAACTCTCCATACTTTTGCAAGAATGTCATCAGGTCCTTTACCCATTTCTCAGGTTTCATAATCTTTAAAGTCCCGTCTACTTCCTTTGTATACATGTATAACTTGCACTATTCAAGTAACTTTACACTACTAGCTAGATCTCTCAAAATGATCTACCTATTTCATTCTCTAATGAAAAGCTTATGGAAATACTGCTTCAATCTAGTCTATATATCCTTCTGAATAACAAGCATGTGTCCTTCGACTCCTTCCTCATCCTTAATACATCTCACTTGAGAAAGATCTTTAGTCTTTTTCCTTCTTTGGTCAATCTGAATATATCCGTCTAGCCCTCCTTAGAGTCAAGATTTCTATACAGAGCTTTTGACTTAGCTTCACCTATAGCCTTCTTTGTTTCCTTCTTTGCTATTTTGTAGTTTGTGATAGTTTCCTCTGTGAGTTTGTTCTATCCTTATACATTCACTTACAGCTTTTTAATTTTAAGCTTCTCTTGCACCCCTTCACTCTAATGCCAAGCCTCCTTTTGTCTTGAAACTCCTCCCTTTGACCCACCTAGCATCTCTATGGCTACCCTTCAGATACAAGATGCTACCGCCTCTACATCTCATTTGCACTTCCAATTCCATTACAATCCCAAGATAGGTCTTTTAAAACCTTCTCCTGAAACTTGATTGCTTCAATTGAAGATTCCACCATCTAGTTCTAAGAATCATCCTTTTTTCTTTACCAGTCCTTTTATTTGCACATCCATGACTAACAAGTGATGTTGAGTTGCCACACTCTCTCATAAGATTACTTTGCAGTCTTTGCAACACAATCTATCCCTTCTCCTCAATGCAAAGTAATCTACCTTTGTTTTAGTCGGACCACTCTTATAAGTAATTAAATGCTCCTCCCTCTTCTTGAAAAGAGTGTTTGCAATTTGTAATCTGTTACAAATTTCAGAATGATTTTTCCCCTTTAGCTGAGAAGATAATGAAAAAATATTGTGGCTCCAGAAGAAAAAAAGGAGATATTTGATGTTTTGATTGAAATGCCTAAGAACAAAACACACTAGGTTCTGATGGTTTTACAAAGGAATTTACTTCATGCGCTGGAATGTTATTAAAGGAGATGTAATTAGTGCCATACAGGAATTCTTTACCAATAATTGGATGCCCAAAGGAGTGAAATCCTCTTTTCTGGCTTTAATTCCAAAGAAGCAAATTCCTGGCAGTTTTAAAGATTTTAGGCTTATAAGTCTTTGCAAAGTCCTTCATAAAATTATCACGAAGATTATCAATAATAGAATAAGTCAATTGCTACAGAGGCTGATTGTTTCAAGGCTTTATTGACGGTAGAAGTATATTTGACAATGTGGCTCTTAATCAAGAGCTGGCTCAACATATAAATCATCTTTCTCGGTTTCAGATTTTGAAAGAGAAGAAAAGAAATACAGGGATGAATCCTTAAAGTATGAATATTATCTGAAACAGAGAGCTGGATTGGATTGGCTAAGAGTAGAGAAGGGGACAAGAATACCATTTTTTTCATGTCTGTGTCAATTCTAATAAAAGAACAGTAAATATTTCTTCTATGATGAGAAATCCTATATGTGGAAATTTTGGGGGAAAAGTGTGAGAGGCTTGTCATCTTTATTTTAAAAACTTATTCAATTCTCTAATTGTTCTAATAAATGATAATCTGTTTGAAATAATTCAAATTATCCCTAGCAGAGTAGATAATGAATGCCATGTGGATCACAGACATAGTACCATGTTTGGTAATCACAAACATAGTACCATGTTTGGTAATCACAAAGTATAGTAGTGGTCGGATGTAGTGAAGGCTACTACTAGATAGCTTGCCTTAAGCATTTTGGGTTATGGTCAAGGGCTCCAATTGGGTTCGAGCCCAACAAGTTGTTTGTGCTAGTAGTCCTCGATAACGAATTGGGTCCAGAACCCTCGACGTTACATCCCTATTCATATTATGTATGCTTATGACATTCCAAAGGAGTAATTAGTAAATTGGAAACCATTTTTCGAATTATTTTCTGGGGCGAAGATGATATGCATCGTAGCAAACACGGGATACGCTGGGATAATATGATTGTGCCTATTGAGGAAGGGGGTCTAGGGATAAGATCATTAAAAGATATAATGAAAGCGCTGAGAATGACGATGGCTTGGAAGTATATGAATGATCGTACTATGTGAGCTTTCATGGAAATGAAATATGGGAATTTAGAAACATATGATAACAACAGACCTGCTAGGTGGAAAATTCTAAGGAAATTCTGGAAAGAGGTGACTAAAAATACCATTTGGTCTATTGCTGATGGAAACTTACTTCTGGAAAAACAGATGGCTTATTGATGGGCCTATTTGTGATATGGAAGGGATTGAAATTATAAATCCAAATGTTACTACTGCCGAGATTTGTCAGGATAAGGTTAATGTGCAAAGAAATTTTCAAGAACTTGATATTCCGCAAGAACTGCAAGAAGATATCATTGCTATGGAAATCAGTTCGGAAAATAAAAAGGCTAAAAGGAGATGGGTTATGATAGATAAGGGGGGGAAAGTTCAGTGAAAGTGCTTGGAATGTGACAAGGAAAAAGAAAATTCTTCTATGTTGGGCTAGAGGAATTTGGGATCCAGGTATTCCTACCAAAATGTCAATTTTCTATGGAAACTCGGGTGGAAAAGGCTTCCATGGATGATAATTTTGAACAAATGGGATTCCATAAGGCTTTTAAATGCTGTTGTCACAACTTCAGATCGAATTGCGAAACTATTGAGCATGTTTTTTTCAATAGTGAGATTGCTATTTTGGCCCTGTAGATGGTTCATTGATATATGTCAACATTGAAAGAAAGATAAGTTATTGGGAATGGCGTTACTATATATTCAAAAGAAAAGCAAAGAAACCATTTCAAAGAAAGTTGGGAGGATTCTCTTAGCTTGGATATTTTGGTCCGTATGGGAAGGAAGATGTTGAAGAAAGTTTGAAGATGATTATTGTTGGAAGAAACGAAATTTCAGAAGAGATATTAGGGTTCTCTTATATAGGAGAAAAGTCTTGAGTTAATTACATAAGAGGTACTTGAAGTAAATAGAAATAGGAAGTAAACCTAAAGAGATACAAATATCACAACACTGCCCCCTCAAGCTGGACCATATATGTCTATCATGCTCAGCTAGGAACAACATCTCTGAAATGGACTTCTACCAAGAAATTTGGTGAAAATAAAAAACAGTCTGAACTCCAGCAGAAACATGGAGGTGGATATGAGACCCTCCTGGATCATGTCTCTGGTGTAGTAGCAATTCACTTCTATATGCTTAGTTCGTTCATGAAATGCAGGACTATTCGCAATAAACAGAGTTGTTTGATTGTCGCATAAAAACTGCATGGGAAGAGGTACCTCAATAGCAAGATCAGTCAAAACCGATTTAAGCACATCAACTTTGTGCTCCCCTGAGCCATGGCTCTGTCCTCAAACTCTGCACTGGATCTAGCAACCATTGTCTGTTTCTTTCTTTTCCATGACACAAGTGAGATCCCAACAAAAATAGCAAAGCTAGACGTAGACTTCTTGTCTAGAGCATCCTGCATAATCTGCATCTGCACAAGCCGTGACCTCAAGAGATGTACCTCTGTTGAATAGAAGATCAGTACCAGGTGAAGTCTTCAAATATCTCAGAATCATATAAACAGCATCCATATAAACATTCATGGGTTGCTCCATAAACTAGCTCACCTTGCTTACAACAAAGGATATGCCTGGCATGGTGATAGTGGCATAGAGAAGCTTCCCAACAAGCTCCTTGTATCTTCTCTTGTCTACCTCCTCAGTGTCATCATCATATAATCTCATGCTTGGATCCATAGGGGTAGTAGCAGGCTTGCACCATGTCGTCCATGTCTCAACTCAACGCGCACAACTGTCGGCTGTTATCGAGGACGTTGCTTCTCATGTTGTGCAAGTGAGGAGGAACAAACGGGCTGGAGTGTGAGTCAAACTGAACCTCCTCATCGGAGAGCATGTGCTCTGTACTATACCAGTCAGAGTCACTGCAACTGAAAATGAGTCTCCACATACGCCCGCCACACTAATGTGGACAATTGCTCTATCTCTGAAAGGGCCAAACTGAAAAAGCAGTGGAGACAATCCTCATCGGAATCCATGGTCGCTGGAGAATGGAAAATGCCTCCTCGTCGAAGAATTGAGTCTCTCCCATATTGGCTCAGAGAATGAGATCTCTACTCCGGAGTCCCTATGAAACCACATAAAAACCCTAGCCCACATGGCATAGGGAATGGGATCTCTATTATGGAGTCCCTATGGAACACATGAAAACTCTGAGCTGACAAACCTAGAATAATAGGGACCACAAACTGATGAACGCATACATGTGCGCGTCGAACCGAAGACTCAAAAAAAAAATCCGATCGTCGAGTCTGAAACCTGAACAATTGTATCGTTTAAACAATCTGGCCTAGAGAAACTGAATCTGAAACAGACCTGTAATTCTACACAATACTCCCCATGTCTCCGACACTTGTCGGAAAACAGTGACATCGACAAAGTTCGGAGAAGACAATAAAATGGGGAAATTAAAACATCACATATGTCGATCTCTCTCTCTTTATCGGCTCCTTTTTTCAAAATCATTTTTTCTGGCTATTTCCTCTTTTTTCCTCCATCTATTTCCCTTTTTTAATAGCCGTCTCATCATTTTTTTAAAGCCGCTCAACATGTTTTAACACCTTTTCTTCTTGCAATTGTTTATGTTGTTTCATCATTTTTCCTTTACGGCGTCCCCTCTTGTTTGCATTTTTTCTGTGTACGATTTTTTTGTACGCATTTTTTTTGGAACAAATTCACTTGACCAAATAGGGCCTACAAAATGCAGCAACCCAATGCAGTTGCTCTTTCCCCTCTCTCAAAAACATTAAACTAACTTACGGATTGTGCCCTCCCTTTTTTTCATCCCTTTTTTTAAATAACCTTCGATCTACATGGGTGTAGCCCTATTTAGGGTTCCCTGTAGTGGGGAGCCCTCTTTGCTCAAACGATCACAGCCCCCGATGGCGGCCCTTGCTGACGTCGTCGCATGGGAGCTTGAGGAGCGATGGAGCATCGCCTGCGTGCATGGAAGAGAAGCGCTCCGCGGAGAGAGAGGCTTAGAGTTGCACGTGCGAGAAGGGTTCCGTGCTGAAGGAGATGGCGTTCGAGGAAGAGCGTGTGTCGCCGCCATGGAATTATGTTGCTAGTGCCGCCATCGACGAGAGAGGGCTTGCACCACCTTGGGAGAAAAGGTAGGCACCACTGCTTGGGGGTATCGTTGCCTGGTGCGGGGAAGAACGTCGCACGCATGATGAGGTTGAGATCTGTGTGATGGAGACATGAGGTTTGTGTGATGTGGCCTGAGGAAGGCCCACTTGGAGCATCTTCATTATTTTTTTTCCCGTACCGCTTGGGTTGCTGCTTGAGAACAGGAGGACCGATAGAGAAGGGACTTCTCCTCCATGGAGCTCCACCTATAAGTGTGAATCTAAGGAGATCGACAAGAGAGTGGTTTGCCCCGATCAGAGAGGAGGTGCGGCTGGAGGTCGCATGGTGCGTACCACCTGAGGAAATATTTGTTCGATAGAGGACTACCGCATGTAGGAAGAGATGGAGCATTCAGATCCATTGTTGGCTCGATCGTTAGCATCGTCGATCTGGACAGAAGCAGCCTTGAATCCATGGAGAATTAGGGTTTAAAATGAAACCCTAGAATTAAATCGAAACTTGAACATTCTCCAAGAACAAATCCACAAGCAAGAATTGAATCGAAACACGACTAAATCAAAATATAACATGATTCCTTGAAAATCAAACCCGCTCTAATACCATGTTAGAAAATAAAGAATGCGGAAGCGAGATCAGAGATCCTTTAAGTCCCACCATTGTCAGATGTGGGACTAAGCTCCTGGATATAGTAAATGGATCTTGGAAGGACCCATTTACCCATCTTACATGATAAATGATGCATATTGTAACAGTTATATTGCCGAGATTTGTCTAAATAACGTTAATATGCAAAGAAATATTAAAAAATTTAATATTCCTCAAGAACTGCAAGAAGATATCATTGCTATGGAAATCATTTCAGAAAATAAAAAGGTCAAAAGGAGATGGGTTATGGTAGATGTTTGGAAAAATGAGAAAACTTGTTTATTCCTTGAGTCCTAGGCTCTCTTATATAGGGAGAAACCTATGGACAAATTACATAAAGTAGACAAAGGGAAAAAGAAATAGATAAGAAGATACACGAACATAAAATATCTCTACAATCCCCCTCAAGATGGAGCATAGATATCTATCTGCTCAACTTGGATGAACACTTTTGGAAGGACCCTCTAAGTAAGGCCTTGGTGAAAATGGATGTCGTCTGGTCCCCTGAGCTGACATGGGATGTAGAAATGAAGCCCTTCTAGATTATGTCACGTATATAATGGCAATTAACGTCAATGTGCTTCGTCCTTTTGTGGAATGCAGGATTATTAACAATGAATAAGGCAGTATGACTGTCGCATTTCAGCAACATGGGGAAGAGGAACATCTATATGTAGATCTGTCAGGACTGCTCGAACCCACATCACTTATGTACATGCTTGTGTCCATGGCCTTAAATTTCAGCGAAATTCGGTCGAATTTCTGTCGAATATCGATATCCAGTCGAAATCGAAATTCGACCGAAATGACCGAAATATGGGGGTCCTAGTACAAAAAATGACCGAAATGATCGAAATTCCGATCGAAATTCCACCAAAATTCCACCGAAATTCTGTTTTGGTCGATACTGCAAATGGTGACCGAAACCGACATTTAGAGCCTTGCTTATGTCATAGCTATATACTCAAATTCAGCACTAGATCTAGCAACAGTTTGCTTCTTACTTTTCCACGAGACAAATGAATCTCCAACAAATATAGCAAATCCTGATGTCAACTTCCTGTCCTTGGGGCACCCTGCATATTCTATGTATGTGCATGCTGAGATAGTAATAGTGCTAATTTTTTAAATAGCAGTCATGCACCTAGAGATGATTTAAGATACCTTATTATCATCTGTATAGCATCCATGTGTACCTGACAAGATTGTTCCGTGAACTGGCTCATAAGACTATTGCAAATGAAATATCGGGTCTAGTAATGGTAACGTAAAGAAGCTTTCCCACCAGTTTCCGGTATCTTCTCTTGTCAACCTCATAAGTATCATCATCATCATCATACAACTTCATGCGTGGATCCATGGGTGTAGTAGCGAGTCGACATCCAAGCATACATGTGTCACTTAGCACGTCAATGACATATTTTCTCTGAGTCGTCACAAGCCCTTGTTGATTTCTGGCAAACTCCAATCCCAGAAAGTATCTAAGAGCTCCAAGATCCTTGGTAACAAATTCACGACCAGAAATTCTTTCGCCCATTTATTCTCTACATATCATCTCCTGTAATAAGTATATCACCAACATACACCATAATAGCAGTCATACCTCTGGAAGTTCTCTGTACGAAAAGAGAATGATCTGCAATCGACCGTTTGAACCTCTGCATCTCAAACAAATCTGAGAGCTTTTGGAGCCACGCTCTCGGGCTCTGCTTAAGGTCATAGATTGCCTTATGAAGTCTATACACATGTGAACACTCCTCCCTCAGAAACAAACCCCGACGGCTGCTACATGTAGAATTCCTCCTGAAGATCACCATACAAAAAAGCATTCTTGACATCCAGCTGAAACAGGGGCTAATCTCAAACCATGGCAACAGATAAAAGAATCCGTAAGGTAGAATGACAAGCAACGGGAGAGAATGTGTCAAGATAATCCACCATATACGTCTGAGTAGACCCACGTGCAACCAATCGAGCCTTGCACCTATCAATGCTACCATATGCATTCTACTTCATTGTAAATACCCATTTGCAACTCGTTATAGACGCCCCAGTGGGGGCTGGGACAAGGCTCCAAGTACCTATAGGTTGAAGGGTCGCCATCTCTTCCTCCATAGCCAGACGCCATCTACTATCCGCCAATGCCTCCCGGTACGTCCGTGGTATGCCCACAGCAGACAAAGCAACTGCAAACCTTGTGAAGTCACCATTCAGATGCTCAAAGGTGACATTTTTTAGCATCTGAAGTCACCCTTCAGATGCTCAAAGGTGACATGAGAAGCAATCGGATATGAAGCACAGGAATGCTCCTGCTTCCTAAGAGCAATGAGTAAATCAAGTTCTGCATCATCTCTGCCACCTGCCTGATCATCCTCCTCCTGAAATAACCACTGCTGAGAAACACCATTAGACCCATCATTAGAAGTAATGTTGTCAGAACAAACTTGCGGCATGCTAGATGATGGACCATGATCATGAGCAAGGGTTGGTCGTCGATTGTAGTGATGTGGAAGAGGTGGAACCAAAACAATGAGAGGAAGGGCTAGTGGAGGTGGTGGTGTATTTGATGATGAAAGTGGTCGGTACATAGGTGGAGGTGGAATATAGACCTCGTCATCAGAATCTGAAGGTGTCAACCTGTCACCTGTAGGAGAAAAGTACATGGCAGACTCAAAAAATGTGACATATACACTAACATAATACCTCCTGCGTAACGGATCATATCAACGATAACCCTTTTGAGTCATGCAATGCCCAATAAAAACACATTTGACAGCCTTAGGAGAGAGCTTGTCAATATTTGGAGACAACCGATGGACGAACGTAACAGACCTAAAAACACGATGAATAAGAGAGAACAACTCATTGTCAGGAAAAACAATGGAAAAATGTATCTTCTCTCTCAGCATCAATGATGGCATACAGTTAATGAGATAGCAAGCTGTGAGAACCGCATCACCCCGGAAAGAATGCGGTGCACAGCTCTGGACAAGGAGGGTACGATTGACATCAAGAAGGTGACGGTGCTTTCTTTATACGACATCGTTTAATTGGGATGTGTAATCACAAGAAGTTTAATGAAGAATGCCATGAGATGAGAAGAAATGAGAGAGCACATGAGTACAGAATTCAAGTGCATTATCAGTCCTTACAATTTTGACAGAGGTGGAAAAAATATTCTGCACTTCTTTAATGAAATTCATAATAGCATTGCTCGCTTATGATTTATTCTTCAACAAGAAAACCCTAGACAAACGATTAAAATCATCCGCATCAACCAAATAAAACACATGTCCTTGATGATCGGGAACACGACTTGGACCCCAAATGTCTACATAGAAAAACTCAAAAGAGGAGCTACTACTCAACTCTAAAGACTTGGAAAGACAGATCGATGGTGCTTCCCTAACTGACAAGCTTCACAGTTGAACGACGAGCAGGGTGAAATCTGGGGAAGGACTTGACGCAGTTTCTGAAGTGGAAGATGATCGAAGTACAACTGCCATAAGAAAGGAGAGACAGGTCCAGTAGAATGGGAAGATATTCCAGCATATGGTATTTGGACCAGTCGATAGAGTCATCCCTGCTCACTGCCACTGCCAATCACTCTGCCCGTGAGAATGTCCTGAAACACAAGAAATGATGGGTCAAATATCGCTCGACAATGTAAATCCTTATTAATCTGACTAATGGTCAGTAAATTCATGGAGAAATTAGGAGCATGCAACACATTCCGCAATCGCATAATTAGCGTCAAACTTATCCATTCCCCCCCCCCCCCGTCTTGTGATTGGGGAATCAATCCCATCTGCTATGACCGCGGTCTTTCCTAGAGAAACCTACTTGTATGTTATGAGCTAATTTCTATCTCCACACAAATGATGTAATGCACGGGAATCTATAACCATCTTGAGATATCTGAACCATGATGAAAAGTAGAGGTAAGGGCACTACCGAAGATACTGGCTCCTGCAGTAGCAGCAACGCTCTTGAAAGCAGGTAAAGGAGTGCTAGCTGGGGGCATGATATCTCTCAGTCGAGACAGAAACTCATCATATCGTTGATCCGATGTGGGTGGAGTGCCATAATGTTGAGTCTACTTTACTACGCGGGTGGACGCTAGGTAACCATGTTTGGAGTAGCATGTATCTTCTTTATGACCAGATCGATCGCAATAGGTACAAGGTGGTCCACGACCACGTCCACCCTACCACGTGGTCCCCGTCTACGGAACTGAGATGGACCACCTCTTCCACAAGAGGCCACCATAGCACTAGGAATTTGGTACTGAAGCATGGCTTGAGATATTGATCTAACTCAATCTTCAAAAGGCCTCTTCCATGGGAGGAATGGTAGCATCTGCCAGAATCTGAGAAGAAGTGACCCATACTGTGAATCGAGGGACGCCAGAAAAACACCAACCATTGTGGCATTCCGATTTGGAGTAACCGTGAGGGGCATGAAGCTGTGAAGCTTCTCAAACATTCCCCGCAAGCAGTGTAGTGAGCATGCATGGGTCGACCATTCTGCTTTATAGTGAAGATGCCATGCTGAAGCTATAGATTTTTTTGTCTCATTCTTGGCCTGTGAATACGTGGCAACAAGAATGTCCAACATGGCTTTGGCAGTGAGCCAGTACAAGACATCGTTTGCAATCTCTGGTACCAAGTTACTAGACAACCAAACTTGAGCATATGCATCGTCAACCTCCCATGAGGCATACAATCATGTCTTCTCCGTCAGCTCTTCCTCGGTAAGAATATGCTTCTTATCCAATGACTTCATTAGGCTCATGAACCGTATGGCTCACAATTTGTAGTTCGACCCATCCATCTTCACTGTATGCGCAGGACCTCTGAAGGTGCCTATGGTGGGGTTATCTACCTTCCTTTCTGACATGACGGCTAGAGAAGATTAGGGTTATAGACTAGACAAGCTTTTGTCTACACTAACATAAAGAGATTTGGTTGCATGTGTAGACTCAAGCAACCAATCCCATGAAGTAGGAGTCGAAGACTGCGGAGGCCCCTAGAGAAAGAGGGGTGATGGTGGATGCCCCCCTAGAGAATGGGGCGGCGACAGCAACCCTAGGAAGAGAGAGAGGACGGCAGTGTCCCCTGGAGAGAGGAGGGGTGATGCCGACCCAACGATGACGGGAAGGTGCGACAGCATGCAGAGCCGAGAACAAGAGAGAGAGAGAGGATGGACAACGACCGTAAGGCTAGGGTTAGGGTTTGTGTGGGTATGAGAGCTCCGATCTAGAACCGCCACTCGAATTCCATGCTGGGAAAAATGAGAAAACTTGTTTATTCCTTGATCCCTAAGCTATCTCAAATATGGAGAGACCTGTAAGTAAATTACATAAAGTAGACAAAGGGAAAAGGAAAGACATAAGAAGATGCATAAACGTAAAATATCTCTCTTTTTTTTGGAAGGTAACGTAAAATATCTCTACAGTAGATACAGGGGAAAGTTCAATGAAAAGCGCTTGGAATGTGACAAGGAAAAAGAAAATTGTTATAAGTTGGGCTAGAGGAATTTGGGACCATGTATTCCTACCAAAATGTCAACTTTCTATGGAAAATCGTATGGAAAAGGCTTCCCATGGATGACAATTTCAAACAAATGGGATTTCAAAAGGCTTCTAAATGTTGTTGTTGCAACTTCAGATCAAACTGTGAAACTATTGAGCATGTTTTTTCAATAGTGAGATTGTTATTTTGGCATGAAGATGGTTCGTTGATATATGTCAACATTGAAAGAAGGAATATAAAAGTTAAAGAAACAAAATTTCATATCAATGAAGAGACCCTAGGACTCTCTTATATAGGAGAAAAGCCCAAAGTTAATTACATAAGAGGTACATTAAGTAAATAGAAATAAGAAATAAATCTAAAGAGATACAAATATCACAACACTCCCCCTCAAGCTAGAGCATATATGTCTATCATGCGCAGCTTGGAACAACATCTCTGAAATGGAACTCTACCAAGAGCTTTGGTGAAAATATCAGCAGTATGATCTCCAATGGAAACATGGGAGGTGGATAGAAACCCTTCTGGATCATGTCTCTCGTGTGGTGGCAATCCACCTCTATATGCTTAGTCTGTTCATGGAATACAGGATTATTGGTAATAAATAGAGCTGCTTGATTGTCGCATAAAAGCTGCATGGGAAGAGGTACCTCAACAGCAAGATCAATCAAGACCGATTTAACCACATCAACTTTGTGCTCCCCAGAGCCACGGCTCTGCACTCAAATTCTGCACTGGATCTAGCAACCACTGTCTGTTTCTTGCTTTTCCATGACACAAGTGAGATCCCAACAAATAGCAAAGCCAGAAGTAGACTTCTTGTCTCTAGGGCATCCTGCATAATCTGCATCTGCACAAACTATCACCTCAAGAGATGTACCTCTGTTGAATAGAAGATCAGTACCTGGTGAAGTCTTCAAATATCTTAGAATCATATAAACAGCACCCATATGAACCTTTATGGGTTGCTCCATAAACTGGCTCACCTTGCTTACAGCAAAGGATATATTTGGCCCGGTGATAGTGGCATAGAGAAGCTTTCCAACAAGCTCCTTGTATCTTCTCTTGTCTACCTCCTTAGTGTCATCATCATATAATCTCATGCTTGGATCCATAGGGGTAGTAGCAGGCTTGCATACCGTCATCCATGTCTCAAGTAGAAGATCAGTGGCAAACATCCTCTAGGCCATCACAAGACCACTATGGTTCCTGGCGAACTATAATCCAAGGAAGTAACGAAGATTACCAAGATCCTTAGTCTCCTTGGTAGCCCGAATGCCCTTCTCATCATCACCAGTGATAATAACATCATCAACATAAACCAGAATAGCAACGGTACCTCTCTGTGTTCTGCTAACAAAAAAGCGAATGATCTGAAGTGGGCCGCACAAATCCCTAGTGCTCTATCAATTCTGATAGCTTCATGTATCAAGCTCTCGGACTCTGCTTAAGGGTCGTAAATCGCCTTGTGGAGCCTACACACCTTTTGAGACTCCCCCTCAGCAGCAAACCCTGATGGTTGCGGCATATATACCTCCTCTTGTAGATCTCCATATAGAAACGCATTCTTCACATCTAGTTGCCAAAGAGACCAGTCTCGAGCCACGGTAACCGATAGAAGAATGCAATGTCAAATGCCTGGCCACTTGTGAGAAGGTATCCCGATAGCCCCCCCCCCCATAAGTCTGGGTGAATCCACGTACTACAAGCCTTGCCTTGTAGCGATTTACACTGCCATATGCCCTTTACTTGATCGTAAAGATCCATTTGCACCTACAACAGAGGCATCTGGAGGAGCAGAAACAACTCTCCAGGTATCACGAGACTACAAAGCAGCCATTTCCTCCTCCATGGCAATTCGTCGGCTACTATCTTGTATGGCCCCCTGGTATGTCCGTGGGATACTAACAACAGAAAGTCCCACTAGAAACCTCTTGTGCTCCTCTGAAAGATGGCCCAAGGAAACATGAGCGGCTAGGGATAAGGGTCACAGTTACAACGTGGCTTCCTCAAGGCAATAGGTACATCAAGATCATCAGCATCTCTGTTCTCCGGTATCATCTCCTCTTGTAGAGATTCCTGTGATACAAGCATGTCACGGCCAGAAGTAAAATTGTGGGCAAGGTCCATAGAACCAAAGAGTCAAAGACCCTGGGAGTAAGGGAGAATAGGTCCTTCTCGGAAAACGCAGTCAAGAAAAGAATCTTTTCTCCAAGGACAGTGGAATGGTGGAAGGCATGTAGTTCACTAAGTAGAATGCAGTGAGGACCGCATCACCCTAAAACGAATGAGGAGCTCGACTCTAAATCAAAAGATTCCTCATGACATCAAGAAGATGACGGTGTTTGCGTTCAGCAACACCATTCTGCGAAGTATAAGCACAAGAAAACAGATGAACAATACAAGCGACCTGAGAAAGTCAATAGTTGTAGAGTGAAGAATTCCAATGCATTGTCAGTGCGAATAAACTTCACATTAGCAGAAAAAATGTTCTTAATCTCAATAAGAAATGATTTAATAACATGACCAAAGAAACTTATTCTTCAACAAGAAAACCTAAGATAATCTAAAAAAGCCATCTACAGCGATCACATAGAACCGATGTCCTTTTTTTTTACGCTCAAAAAAGGGCGAAGCACTCATAGGTGTTCGCCCCAATGTATTAAAACGTAAAGAGGAGAGTACTTACAATATGGATGAACAAAACAAAACAAAAGCCAGA
This sequence comes from Ottelia alismoides, assembly GCA_037367405.1. Lineage (NCBI taxonomy): Eukaryota > Viridiplantae > Streptophyta > Magnoliopsida > Alismatales > Hydrocharitaceae > Ottelia > Ottelia alismoides. The sequence continues at coordinate 91,246 of JAZKJV010004486.1, read as the reverse complement.
TGGTATCAAATAAGAGATACCACCCACGCACACGTACAACGCTACCCAGATGTCCAATCAAGACAAAAGCGTGCCGCCGAGATACAAATATTTTCCTTGTAAAACCTCTGCCGAGCAAAGAGTGCCTCGTTTCTTCCCAACCATATGCTCCACAGACGCGCAATTGGGTCGACCAAAGCCACCCTCGGCCGACCCCTGGAGTTAATCAAGCTCTCGCAAAACGCAGCAAAGTTCGAGATATTCAGCCAACCCAAATCGTCCCAGATAGCACGAACACGGTCGCACTGGAAGAAGAGGTGCCCGGCGGTTTCCTCCACCGAGCCACAGAGACCGCACAACTGTGAGACATTAGGGAACATGATAGCACATCGGTCTCTAGTTAGCAGCCGACCACGCCGAAGAAGCCAAAAAAAATACCAATCCGTTCCGGCAATTTGAGACTCCAAATGAATTTGCAATGAGCCAGCAAGGTCGCGTCGTCCCCCACCGCGGGGAGAAGAAGAGCGGGGTATGCCTTCCTGGAAGAGAAAGGACCGTCCTTCCAAGCCATATGATCACGCCCCCCAGACGGCGTGGGAGCATCCGAAAGAGAAGCCAGCAAGGAAGTGAAGTCGAACAGACGCTGATCCGAAAGATTAGCAGTGAACACAGGGCACCAGCAGCCATCGGACCAATAGGACGCCACGGTGGCGTATTTGTCAACCACCAGTGCGAACAGCCGCGGAAACAAAGACTGCAAAACACCCCTCCCGGTTCAATCATCCGACCAGAAGCGGAAAGAATTCCCATTGCCAAGAATAGGATTAAATAAAGATCTGTTGCGGCTAAATGCAGACAACACACTGCGCCAGAAAGAGGAAATGTGGTTCTCGAGACGCCCCCTCGAAGCGGAAATGAGATCGACCCCCGCCGCCTCCCTAAGGCACTTCAACATGAAATTGTCTTCCCGACCCCACACCTTCGCCGCCCATTTGAGAAGCATAGCCTCGCTCACCACCTCCAGCCGTCTCACACCCAAACCCCCTTCCTGTTTAGGGCGCGAGACGTCCTCCCAGCCCACCAAATGAACCCCCCTTCTCCCTTCGCCCTTCCTTCCCCAAAGAAAACCCCGCATGCATTTTTCCAATCTCACCCGAATCCCCTTCGGCAAACCACGCACGGACAGGAAATAAATTGGGATCGAGGAAAGCACCGATTTAAGGAGGACTAACCGACCCCCCCTAGAGAGAAGCGCCGCGCGCCAGCCAGCCAGCCTAGCCTCCACCTTCTCAACCACCTTCCAACAATCGCGCAGCCGAGAGCGGCCCACCGAGAGTGGCAGACCAAGATACTCCAGCGGGAGGCTGCTCGGCGAAGAGCCCAACAAACTGGCACGATCCACGGCCTCCTCCGGCGACATAGCAAAGGGAACAACTTTTGATTTGTTCCCGTTGATGAGGAGGCCCGACATTTCACAGAAAAGTTGCAGCGTAGTAGCCATACCCGAAGCATTGGCGCGGCCGCCCTCGATAAAGCAAATTGTGTCATCAGCAAACTGTATAAGAGGAATATGATAGGGGCCCAAAGAGCTTCCGCGCGTAAGACCGGCCTCGACCACACCTTCAATCATACGCGGCAAGACATCCACCGCCAGAACAAAGAGGAGGGGAGCAAGGGGGCATCCTTGCCGGACCCCCCTGCGAGGCTGGAAAGTCCCCCCAACCGGACGCCCATTGAGAGAAACGGAGAAGGAAGCAGTGGTCACGCATCGCCGAACCCAAGAGATCCAAATCGTCGGGAAACCCCGTCGCTTTAGCACCGACCAGAGAAAGCGCCAATCCAGAGAATCATAAGCCTTTGCAAAGTCAATTTTCCACAGCAGCCCCTTCGTATCATTTTTGCGCCAAGCATCGACAATCTCGGAAGCCACCGCATAACATTCCGAAATTTGCCGCCCTTGAATAAAAGTGGCCTGTGAAGGCGAAATGAGCGAGTCGAGGAGTGGCGCAAGCCTTCTGGCGAGAGCCTTAGCAATGATTAGATAAATGCCATTAGAGATAGAAATAGGCCGGAAATCCTCGACACGGTTGGCCGAAGGGGACTTAGGTATCAAAACAATAGTAGCCCTGTTGATTTTGTTGAAGCTGTTGTTCCCCTCACTAAATTCATTAGCAACATCCAAGACGTCGCTAGCGAGCACATCCCAAAAATCCCGATAGAAAGAGATAGGGAAACCGTCACGACCGGGCGCAGCGTCCATGTTGAGAGCCCAAACCGCCCCCTTGAGCTCATCCAGAGAGAAGGGCCTGATAAGCGCCGCCGCATCCGTAGGCTCAAGGACGGCAGCCCCACGGCCAGACCACCGCCAGGAACGCGAAGGTTGACGGGCAAAAACTCCCTTAAAATATGTTCCCAAAGCCACGCTCAAATCCTTCTCCCCCTGAATGAAAGAACCATTGACCGAGAGGGATGAGATTGCATTAGCACGTTTTCGAGCGCTGGCAACCCGATGAAAGAAAGCAGTGTTCGCATCCCCCTGTTTGATCCATCTCAGGCGCGAGCGCTGGCGCCACTCGATAGCCCTTTTCCTGTCCTCCACCGAAACGACCTGCAAAGCCGAAGCACGTTCGGCCAACTCCTCGAGAGATAATTCCCTGTCGTTCTCTAGACGATCCAAGCGCAAAATGATGTCATCAGCCTCCCTACGAGCGATTAAACGAGCCTGACGAGTATTAAATTTAAAGGACGCCAATAATTTTCTAAGGGACGAAAGCTTATGATCGAACCGTCGGGCCGCACTGCCGACATAGCTTGATTGGGACCAATGACTCCGCACAATGTCCCTGAAGTTCGGTTCCAACAACCAGCTCCGTTCATAGCGAAAGTGGCCACGACTATGGTTGGAGAAAGATCGCGGCCGCGAGCAAACCGAGCACAGCGGGAAGACCTCCATCATGCTACCATTTGCCAAGAATCTGTCGAGACGAGACCGGGAGGAATTATTCCTCCAAGTATAGATAATGTCATTTGCCACAAGCCCCTCGAGAGCCAATTCCTGAATGAAGTCCAAAAAATCCCGGGAGCCCGGATCATGACCCCCACGACCACGGGGGCGGTCATTCGAATGCAAGGTAACAATGAAATCGCCCCCCAAAATCCAAGGAGTTTCCCCAAAAGCCACAGAATCGTCGCGCAAATCCGCCCAAAGCTCCCGGCGAGCGAAATGACATATAGGCCCGTATACGTACGTGAATACCAGTGAAGCATTAGAATCCGTCCTTGTAAGTACCACAGAAATGGAATGTCGCCCAACACGAGCAGAGGAGAAAGAGAATCTCGACGACCACCAGGCCAAGATAATCCCGCCCGAAGCGCCGACCGCATCCAACGAACGAAATGCATCCAAACTCCCAGCACCAAAGGACTTCCATAAAATTTCATCCACCCCCGATAATTTTGTTTCTTGAAGAAGGGCAATGTCGCAATCCCAATCCACCAAACGAGAGCCCAAAGCACGCCTACGAACTGGGTCGCCAAGACCACGAACATTCCAAGATAACAGTTTCATTAAACAACAAGCACGCCCCCAAAAGGTCGGACCAAAAACAGACCAACTCCAGACTAATTCCGATGAAAGCGTCGCCCAATATGACGAAGTCCTGCTGCCTCCGCCACCGCCTCGCGCAACAGCTGGCTTGAAGAAAGAGATGAATCCCCAATGGTTGGGTGACGACGACGAGTGTACGTATTTCCAAACCTGGATGGGGAAGCAATCACAGCAATCCAAGCATTCCATGCAAGACCAGAGTGAATCGACGGGGCAAGCAAATCGCCTGAAGAAAAAACCATAGAGCCGCCACCTGTCCGAGAAACCGGAGTAGAATAAGAGCCCTGGAGGTCGAGTGGAGGAAGCATACCAGCATCCTCAGGCGAAGACAAAATCGTAGCGTCGCCGTCAGAGGAAACCGAGTTAGCCCTCATTATGAAAGGCGGAGGGATAGATTCTTCCAGATGGATCGTCGGGGAGAAAGGCACCGAGGTAATTGGTTGAGGGCACAGATAATCGGATGTCCACATAAGGGGCTCAGAAAGCATAAGCGGATCGGGTCCAACCCGCGAGAGTGCCCAACACTCTAAGTTATCGGATCCAGAAGCAGAGATAAGTGGAGGCGCCGAGCCATGCCCCGAGAAATCCACGTGTACTGGATTGGCCGACACAATGGATGTTGCAGGAGAATGCAAATCGACCTCGAGAAGATCCCAAGTCACGAAGCGACAAACGCCCTGACCCGCTCGGGCGGCCCGAGGGATTCCAGGCGACATCCCCGAGCAGGCGCCATGCACTTGCGACGCTTCGAAAAAAATCCTGCACCTGGACACGTGGCGCGCAGAAGGCAACCGTCAAGGCCCGCAACGGAGGGCGAACCGCCACCAAGGACAACCGGCGAGGGCGGGACAGAGGGCGGCGCCACCGCCGGCTCCGGAAAAGTGAATTCGAGCTTGAAGGTCCATCGCCCCAGACATAGCTTCTCGAACAAAACCTTGCCATCCAAACACCTGCTTAACGACGACGAGCACTCAATGAGTAGCCGAGTACACTTCCAATCGGAGCCCGGAGCAAGTCCGTCGTCCAGAACAGCCAAAACCTGACCCCATCCGCCAATAACTTTGGACAGGCAATGCACCATGCGCGACAAGAATGGGACTCCACGAACCTCCACCACGCGAACTTCGGAAGCAATGTCCGCGCCATCCGCAACTCGAAGGCGCCGCCACTTAACGAGCGAATCATCGGCACGACGAAGAAGGCTCTCCCGTTGCTCCGGGGAAAGCCCACGAATACAGGAACGATAATCATCAAGAAAAAACAAGTCCCCGTGAAAGTCGTCACCCAAGAGCTAAAGGGTACCTGTTCGAATCTCCTCCCGACCCACTCCAGGTCGTTGCAGAACACCGACTACAGCCAAGGTCTCGGCATGGACCGCCTGCGAGTCCTCCCGCGACGCAGCATCTTGCGCACGCGCATACTCCGTCGACACCCCAGCCGCCGGCAGCTGAGAGGAGCACCCTCTTCGCTTGTCAACCCCTGGATCAGGAAAGTCATGCAAGCGTTCCTCGTTTGCCACCTCGTGGCCTTGCAGTTGCACCATCACATCGTGGAAAACCTCCGACCCACAGCCCACGTCAGAAGAACGTGGGGGTGGTTTAGAGGCGTTTCCCCCCACAGGCCCGATCGAGGAGGAACCGCCGCCGCCATCGCGCACAACTTGAGCAAACGAGCGAGAATCCACGATAGCAGACGATACGTGAACTCGTTGACGCGGCTCCGAATGACCCGGGCGAGGGCGAATCCTGTTACCATTACCAGGGCGAGAAGCCATGCACGAAAACATGCGATGACCTACCTTGCCGCAGAGAAAGCAGCGAGGAGGAGCTCGACAGGTAGAGGCCATATGACCTCGCCCCTCACAACGAAAGCATCGCTTCCCTGCTTTTGCATGAGTTACCTTCTGCCACGCACCACCCCCGTCATCGAACACGTCGTTAGGTGCGCTTCCCCCGAATGCACCATCGCGAGTAGCCCTGTCTGCGCCACCTCCTTGGTTATGAAGAGCCCCTTGAGCCTTTGACCGCCACGAGCGCTGCTCTCTCCTCTGCGACATGCTCCCTCCAGAACTTCCAGTCGACCCTCGGTCGCGATAGCCCATATTATTTTGAAGTATTTTTTTTGCTGCCTAGAACCGATGTCCTTGATGATCGAGAATACGATTAGGACCCTAAATGTTAAAATGAAATAACTCAAATGACTAACTACTGTGACAATTCTGATGATTCGGAACTCGAAAAAGAAGAACGTTGATGCTTCATAAGCTGACGTGCTTCACACTCCAAGGTGGTAGCAGTAGAAATCTGAAGCAAAACATGATACAACTTCTGCAGAGGAAGGTGACCAAGCGAAGATGTCACATGAAAGGAGAAAGTGATTCGTATGGAATGGTAGCAGCACCAACACAAGAAGGTCAGACCAGTCTGTAAAGTCCTCTCTGCTCACGACCACATCCAATCACCTTGCCTGTGAATATGTCCTGAAACATAAGAGAAGATGGGTCAAATATGGCACTGCAATGTAAAACTTTTGTAATCTGACTAATAGACAAAAGATTCATCTGAAATGCATGAACATGTACGACATTCTGCAGGCACATCGAGGGGGGTAGGACAATCTCCCCCTGACCAACAATGGGTAGACGGTCCCCATTTGCAATTACCATTGATCTATCAGGCGAGATAGATATGTAAGAATTAAACTGAGCTCGATCTCCACACATATGATGAGATGCTCCGGAGTCCATAATCTAATCAGTTAAATTTGAACCGTTGTAACTGATAAGTGCATAGCCAATACCTGACGAAGTCGTAAAAGCTCATACAGCAACTACAACATCTGAAGATCATGCAGCTGGGGTGGATGTGTGGTCATCATCTCACTCAATATGGAGACAATATCATCAAGATGTGCATCATGAGCAGGAGTCGGAATAGTCTCTGCCTGCTAAGCTACACGGGCAGATGCAAGATACCCATGCTTCAGATAACATGTATCCTTCGAATAATCTGGATGGTGATAGTGTGAGCAAAGGCCACGTTGACATCCTCCTCCTCGACCATGGGGTACTCGTCCGCGAAACTGTAAAGTACCCCCTCTGCTACGAGAAGCTGTCATCGCAGAGGGGGTTTGGGGCCTTTGGGCCATGGTAGGAGACGAAGTAGTGATTCTGCTCAGCCTCTACTAGACATCCTCCATTAGTGGTATCATCTCTCCAGTAAACACTTGAGTATGTGCTCCATCGTACTCGGAGTCAAGGGATGATAACAAGACTCCTGTCATAGTTGCATTCCGATATGCATGTTGCTGCTCAATGCTCGTAGCAATGGACATAAAGCTATGAAGACGCTCAAACATGCCTCGAAGATGTGAAAATGGGCATGAAGAGGGTGGCCATTCTGGTTGGTCGAGAATATATCAAACTGCAACTGGAGGACTCTACTCTCATTCTTGGCTTGCCCATATGCGGCAGCCAAGATATTCAGCATAGCCTTGGTTGTGGGTTAATTGACGATGTCATTGGCAATCTCCATCGAGAGCGTCCCGAAGAGAGAAATATGTGCATAGGCATCATCTTGCTTCCATAAAGCGTTAGCCCCAGTCTTGTTCGTCGGCTCAAAATCAGTCAAAATGTGCTCTTTGTTATGGCACTGCATAAGGGTGCGAAACTGCATGGACCGCAGCTCATAGTCGATCCCATCCATCTTTACAATGGGAGTTGAGCCTTCGAAAACACCGAATAACGAAAATACATCACCCTTGTTCTATGTCATGATGAAAATATGCTGACAATCTGGAACAAAATTGGGATGTAGACACATTAAGCACGTCTATACGCATATATGAAGGATTGGTTGTACATGTAGACTCATACAACCATCCCCATCAACCCTTGTAGTAGTCTAGGACCGGAAAACTTGATTTAGATGTTCATGATTTCCGATCAAAATCAAATTGTGTACTGCAGCGGCAAGAGACAAAATGCAGTCTGCAGGAGTTGCGACGGCCTACAACCCGCAGGAGGTGTGCTCGCAACCAGCAAACAGCCTACAAGGTTGCTGTAGGCAGCAAGCAGGCCACAAGGCTGCGGGTAGTGGCCTGGTGAGGTACCATTGGCGGCATGCGACGATGTTACCGATGGACAGCGGTTGTGCGAGTTGACTGCGGCAGTGCCGGCAGCCTGTTGGAGAGTAGGCAGCGAGAGGGAGGGAGGGGGGAGGGGGCGGCGGGTAGGGTTAGGGTTTTGAGATACAGGAACCCCGGTCTAGGAGCGTTCCTCTGATACCATATTGGAAGAACCAAAATTTCGTATCAATGAAGAGACCCCAAGGCTCTCTTGTATAGGAGAAAAACCATGAATTAATTATATAAGAGGTACATGAAATAAATAGAAATAAGAAATAAATCTAAGGAGATACAAATATCTCAACAATTATAATATTGTTGGTCCTTCTTGAAAAAGATGCAAAGTGATATTGATTATGTAAGGCCCCTTATCAAAGCTAATTTGCCAGGAATGAGGCTGAAAGAAAAAATATGCCGAAAGTTGGCATTGAAACAACTCTAATTGATGGCAAATGGAAAATAATTAATACTGATGGCGCAGGTAGGTATTCTAAGAGATCACTATGGAAGCGTGGTTTTTGCTTTTTAGGTATATTTTGGCAATAGTACAAATACTGTAGCTGAACTTACATCTGTATTAGAAGGGCTGAGGATATGCAAATGTAGAGGAATCAACAAGGTTATTGTGGAAGCTGATTCAGCTAATGTTGGTTCATATGTTTAAAAAGAACCATCGTGATCTTTGGAGTGCAAGGAATTGGTGGAAAGAATTAGAAAATACGAGGAATATTATTGAGGACTTTATACATCAAGGAGGCAAACTCTGTTGCAGGTACTCAGACTAACTGGGGTTTTTACAAAGATATTATGTTGTTTTACAGAACCCTTTGAATTTGCCCAAAACGGCTTTAGGGAGTCTCAAATTCGAATTTGCTCAGGTTTGAATGACTTTAAAGTTTATATTTCTGATATAAATGGGATTTACTCCCTTCGTTTTGGTGGACAAATATTTTGTTTCCAGTGGATGGGCACCTTGCTTATTGGAACTTCAAATTTAAGAGTTTATGTATCAAAGATGTGGCAGGTGGATTGATACTAACTCTAACGCAGCTTCAAATGATGCAAGGAATGTTTATTTTATATATGTTCCTTGTGAAGGAAACGCATTTTACAGAGATTCACTCTCATGCAAAAGAATCCAAATTAACTTATGTTTGGACGGCATCTTTCTTTGGAGGTGCACACATTTTTTTTGTGTACAGAAGACAAGTCCATTATGAAATTATGAGTTTTGATTTTGAAAAGCGTTCTCTTTTGATTCTAATCAATAGCAGCTTGCTCAACTAATTGAAGGCTCTCTGGATCCTTGGTGTTATTCTGTGGAAGAACACATTTCCACAAATTTCACTTATGAATTGGAGCAGAATTGTATTGTATCCTTTGATACTATTTCCAAACTTTTAGATTCTTATTCATAAAAGGCACTGTCCGGAGTAATCATTGGCTTATTCTTGAGGAAGTGCACACATCACTCAGATGTGTGCACACAAAGATAAGTGCCTTTGCATAAAATCAGTCTTGGCCTTTTGTCATTATGTATAATTGATATTTGACTTTTAGGTGATGGTGATGATAGATCTAAAAGGTTCTAGTTAATTCTATTCAAAGACTAAAATGGGATGGACTGCCTGAATTGTGGAAGATGTATCTAGTTGAAGCTGGAACCGATACTGAGAGAGGACGCTCTAGTTGAAGCTGGAAGCCTGAAACTTATACTGAGATAGGAGACTTCGGCAAGAGATTGGTGAAGTGCAAACGTCCACAGCAGATAAATCCCTTTCTCTGGTTAGAAACTTCTACTATGTTATGTTCATTTATTTACCTGCTGTTCTTCAATTGGTTAGAAGAAGCTGTCATGTTTTAATGAAGCTTGACTGATCACTGCTGAAGGCTTCTAACTAATGTTGGTCATTATTCTTGGTTGGATTTCAAGGAGGTGCTCATATCAAAATGATGTGTGCACAGAATAAGGATCATGGAACTCCCATTGTTTTGAGGCTTCATTTTAAGTTGAAGTTCATACTGCTGTTGGTCTTGATTTGGTGCACTGTGGACTATGTTATTGGCTCAATTTAAGAACACTATTTAGGAGTTTATCTCGAAACGGTTTGGATCTTTTCAACATGGATTTAAGCAAACATTTAGATTTCGTTGCGGCGTTACCTACGAGCGATGTGTTGCATCGCCCGAATGCAGTGATTTAACGTTGCAAAATTAGACAATAGAAGAAGGAACAAGCACTCAAATAAATTGAAAATAAGCAGTGTTGAGATGAGCTGCAACTTGCAACATAAATAGTATTCACTTATTGTTATAATGGAACAGTTTAAAGCAGTGGCGATAGAGTATACCGCAAAAGCACACTTTAGTCTACTTGGGAATATATAAAAGATAAGTGTATGGCAATTATGTGGAGAAACGGAAACAATGTGCATATGATTGACAGAAAAGGATGAGTACAAGTGACATACATGACAACTGACATGACGGATAAAGAATACTCGATGGGGTGAAAAAACGACATTGAGCAAGCTAAATTGCAGTAACGGGATGTACGAGTATTAATGTTGATTACCCTCTCGAATTAAGTTGGCTCGAGACAAGGCTAGAGCACAATATAATCTGATTAAAAAGAACAATACAATCTGATGTGGGGTCATTAAAGAGAAAGATTGCCATGATGTTACATGATACAAATCGTCTCTGAAAACCCAATACCCAAACAGGGAATAGGAAACCTAGAACAGTTGACAGTCTCCAAGAAAACACAGAAACGTGTCTGGGAACAGAGAACATCTGCCAAAGTGTCTTGAGATATGAGGAGACATTTAAGAAAACGAATGGAAGAACCAAATGCGTTACATTTGATAATTTTGAAGATATTTTCCAAGATGTAAACTACAAACTGTTGTCATTTTCTCCTGATTAGCTACAATTAAATCGTGTCCAGCAAAACTGCAGTAGCAACAGCAACTATTTGTGGCAGCGGCAGCAAGAGGATAACATCTTAAGGGTGGTATGTTCAACTATAAACAGTTGCTGAAACTTTAAGAAGAATGATCAAGAGGAGACATGATGGATTAGATTCACAAAAAGACCAAGAGATTGATGGAGTGTCACAAGGTGAGGTAGGTGTAAACAATGATGAGATAAGTTATTGGAAAGTTAATAGACTAAAAACACAAAATGTATGTGAACAAGTAAAGAATCATGAAAAGATGGGACAGTTTCTTCAAAGAATGCAATTCGGCAGCTTTATACCTAGGGAAGGAGTCAATAAATAAGAACCTATAGTAGCGCATGGTTCAAGGGAGGGACCCAAATGTCAACTCAACGTCAGTGCCTCATAATTTTATTGCACCGGCATATGAAGATGAGGTCTGGTGTCACATTGCGCCTATGGAGATGCGTCACATCTTATTGGGACACCCTTAACAATTTGGCTGAGATACAAACCACGCATAGGGGAAGAAAACCTACATGATACAACAACAACAAAGCCTTTTCCCACAATTAAGTAGGGTCGGCTACATGGATTCTTCGCCTCTATTCAGATCTATCTTGGGCCAATCTCGGGCTTATATTTACAAAACTAAGATTCCTTCATATGGTCTCTTTCCAACACTTCATGGGTCGTCCTCGCCCTCTCTTAGCCGGCTCAACATCCCAACACTCGCATCTCCTAACTGGTGCATCAACTGATCTTCTTTGCAAATGTCCAAACCATCTTAAGCGGTTTTCTCGCATCTTATCCTCGATCGGAGCTACACCAACTTTCTTTCTGGTTGCATCATTCCAAATCCGATCTTTACGTGTGTGTCCATACATCCACCTTAGCATTTTCATTTCTTCTACATTCATTCTCTGCACATGTCTATGGTTCACAGGCCAACATGCAGATCCATAAAGCATAGCAGGTCTCACGGCTGCTTTGTAAAACTTTCCTTTGATCTTTAAAGGAATTTTCTTATTACAGAGAACAGCAGAGACTCCTCTCCATTTTAGCCATCCTGCATTTATTCTATTAGTAATATCTCCATCAATTTCCCCATCATGTTGTAGAATAGATCCCAGATATCTAAAGGAAACTCTCTTCTGAATGTTATCGTCACCAATCTTCACCTCGATTCCTTAACCATTGCTTACATCAAAGGAGCACTCCATATATTCCGTCTTAGCCCTACTTATACGAAATCTTTTAGTCTCCAACTCATGTCTCCAGACCTCAAGCTTCTCATTTACTCCATCTCTAGTCTCGTCAATTAACACAATATCATCAGCAAATAACATACACCAAGGTAACTCATAATGAATGTGATTGGTCAACTCGTCCATAATCAAAGTAAAAAGAAATGGACTCAAAGCAGAACCTTGATGTAAACCAATGTTGATGTCAAAATATCCAGTCTTCCCAGACGGGGTCCTTACAAGATAAAGCCCTGTCATACATATCCTTTATGAGGTTAATGTATAGGACAGGTATTTGTCTCTTCTCCAACACTCTCCACAATATCTCTCGTGGGACAGAATCATAAGCCTTCTCCAAATCAATAAAGATCATATGGAGGTTCTTCCTTTTAGCTCTATAAATCTCCATTGTTCTCCTCATCAAATGGATGGCTTCAGTCGTTGAGCGACCTGGCATGAATCCGAATTGATTTTCTTTTACATTGGAAATTTGCCTCAACCTTTTTTCGATCACACGTTCCCAAATTTTCATAGTGTTACACATCAGCTTGATACCTCTATAATTTGAACAATTTTGAATGTCTCCTTTATTCTTATAAAGAGGCACCACGATACTCCTCCAATCTTCAGGTATTTTGTTGCTTCGCCAAATAACATTGAATAGATTCGTAAGCCAAGTCAAACCACGCTCACCTAAAACTCTCCATATTTCTACAGGGATATCATCCAGTCATACACCTTTTCCAGGTCTCATAACCTTCAAAGCCTCCTCTACTTCCTTTCTTTGTATCCATCTATAGCATGCACGATCCAAGTAACTTTCACTATAAGCTAGGTCAACCAAAGTGAATCTCAATTTCCTTCCCTAATGAAAAGTTTATGGAAGTACTGCTCCCATCTAGTCTTTATATCCTTCTGAGTAACAAAGCACATGCCCTTCCTCGTCCTTAATGCATCTCGCTAAAGAAAGGTCTTTGCTTTTTCTTTCTCTTGCTTTGGCCAACCAGAATATATCCTTCTGTCCCTCCTTAGAGTCGAGATTTTTATACAAAACCTCATAAGCTTTTGACTTAGCTTCGCTTACGGCCTTCTTTGCTTCCTTCTTCGCTATTTTGTAGTTTGTGACAGTTTTCTCTCCTCTATCCTTAGACATAGCTTTAAAGCAAGCTCTTTTTATTTTTACCTTCTCTTGCACCCCTTCACTCCACCACCAAGCCTCCTTTTGACATGGAGCTCCTCTCTTTGACTCGCCTACCATCTCTTTGGCTACCTTTCGAATACAAGATGCTACTGCCTCCCACATCCTATTTGCACTACCGCTACAATCCCAAGATAAGTCTTTTAAAACCTTCTCCCTAAAGCTCGCTTGTTTCAGTGGAATATTCCACCATCTAGTTCTAGTTATCTTAGAAATCCTTCTTTTCTTTACCAACCCTTTCATTTGTACATCCAAGACTAACAAACGATGTTGGGTTGTCAAACTCTCTACTGGGATTACTTTGCAGTCTTTACAGCATAGCCTATCTCTTCTCCTCAACGCAAAGTAATCTATTTGTGTTCTAGTTGGCTCGCTCTTATAAGTAATTAAATGTTCCTCCCTCTTCCCTCTTCTCTCCCAATCGATTATCTAGGGCTGCCGCTGGGAGCGAGGAGGTCGAGGTTGCATGATTGGCACAAGGTGGTGGACAAGGCGGAAAGGAGTTTAGTAGGGTGGAGTATGGCATTGCTCTCTCGGGGAGGCCGGCTCGTTCTTATTAGGTCGGTCCTTGCTTTTATCCCTATCTACTTCCTTTCAAATTGGATTATGCCGGTGGGGATTAGGAGGCGCCTCGAGGGCCTCATGCGGAGCTTCCTTTGGGGAAGAAGGGGGCCCTCTTCGCGGGGTCTTCACTTGGTGGCATGGGAGGAGGTGGTGAAGAGAAAATGCGATGGTGGTCTTGGCATACGGCGCCTGGATTTGGTTAATGATGCGTTGATGCTCAAGTGGGTCAACAGGCTTTGGGGCAGCGCCAACAGCTTCTTTCCCTCCATGTTGCGGGATGTTTTATCTCTCGGGGTGGAGATGTTGCGCGACGTGGATACTCGACGATCTGGAACCCCCTTCTGGCGGAGGATCACATCGGCAGTTAGGCGCTATTCTCATCTCTTTAAACCTATGCTTGGGGATGGTAACTCCTTTCTGTTCTGGCGCGACAGTTGGGCGGGGACGACCTCTCTCGGTGATTCTTTCCCTCGCCTTTGCGCTCTGGCTACAGATTCTCGTGCGACGGTGGCCTCCTCATGGAGTGGGAACGAGTGGTTCCCTTCTTTTGCTTGCAACCTCTAGGATGAGCGGTTTGAAGACCTCTTGGCTCTCCTCCAGCTTCTTAGGGTTGCGCCCACGCCCTCGAGTGACAGGGATCATTGGGTTTGGCGCAATGACGTCTTCTCCACAAGGCGGGCGTTCGAGGCCATCTCGCAGCAGCCGACCTCGCAGCAGGAACTCATGTGCAAGGATCTTAGTTGGATGTGGCGTCTGAAGCTCCCGGAGAGGGTTGTATTCCTCCTGTGGCTATTGAGACGTGGGAGGGTGTTGACCCGAGATAGATGTGCGAGGTTTGTTGCGGGAATCGACTCCTTGGACTGTGCGCTGTGTGGTGGCAGCGTGGAGACCTTGGAACACATCTTCTTTCTCTGCCCGAACACTGCTGCAATTTGGGAGGAGGCCCAAATACCGTGGGTTAACGCCTCTTCAGCTTCCTTGTTTTGGGACTCGTTGCGTTCAAATAAAGATAGGGCGAGGAGGGACCTGCTCCGCCCTTTCGCGTGCATTTGGGCGTTGTGGCTTGGACGGAACGCGAAGATTTTCAGGGGTCAAAGGTTTTACAAAGAGAATATTCTCGCGCACGTTTCTTTGCTTCTCAATGACTGGCTGCTACTGTAATGCGTTTTTTTTTGTTTCTTGCGGGATCCGCTCGATCCTAGGCGTTTGTAACTCTCTCTTCTTCCTTTCCTTCTTCGCCTTTTTAATAAAATTTTGGGGCGATCACCATAGCGTGCATCCCCCGAAGAGCTTTGGCTTCAAAAAAAATTAAATGTTCCTCCCTCTTCTTGAAAAGAGTGTTTGCTATGAAAATATCATATTCCATTGCAAAATTCAGGATGGTTTCCCTCTTCGTTTCTATCCCCAAACCCATGTCCTCCATGAACACTAGCATACCCTGAAGCATCTTTTCCCACATGTCCATTAAGATCTCCACCGATGCAAATCATCTCTCTTTGTGGGATTCCTTGTAGACTCTTATCCGAATCCTCTTGCGGTGCATAAACTAAGATAATATTCATAATTTCTTCTTCAAGCACCAATTTTAGCAAAATAATTCGATCCCCGAATCTTTTCACCTCAACCATGCAATCCTTCAAATCCTTATGAACAACCACTCCAACACCGTTTCTACCCTTATCTTTACCTAAATACTAAAGTTTAAAGCTTGTCTTCTCAATCTCCATTACTTTCTCTCCAACCCATTTAGTCTCTTGAAGACATAGTATATGAATCTTCCTTCTTTCCATCGTATCCACTATCTCCATCAACTTTCCAGTTAAAATGCCAATATTCCAACTACCAATCCGCAACTTCCGTTGTAATCTCTTTTGGACTAACTTCTTTACTCGCATGCGTCCATTATGCGAGAACCCTTGTAAATTATCCTTCGAACCCTACATGATGCCCCTTATCCCAAGCAAATGATAACCGGTAGACACAAAGTTTCCCAGATCGATCACCAAAACTCTATAATGGTCGAGTCACCTCATTATACACACGAGTCAAATGAGATTCTTGATACAATTTTTTTCCAACATCAGCCCCAGAAGTATTTGGTCATTTTCGTTCTTACTGTCAAAGAGATTGGATATGACACTATGAGTTCGAATCAAGTGAACCATGAAGTTTCTCTGAGCCTAGAAGAATATGTGGAGGTCGTGCCCAAGAAACCACCATCTCTACGAGACAAACAACCTCATAGTGATCTTATCCCTGAAGCGGTCCTATCTCATATGCACGATGATCAATTGACCCTGAAGGGTTAAACACAGAATTCAAAACCCTATCCCCCTCGGTCCATTCCTACACGTCCTTGGGAAAATAACCCTACTCTATGTGATCAAGCTTCTCCTAGTCGCTATAAAGGTTGACTCTGAGTTTGTCGTGGTCGATCAGTTTTCTAAAACGACACATTTTATCATATATTGGAAGTCCTCGGATGCATCTCATATAGTTGATCATTTCTCTAAGATAGTGTATGATTGGGGCAACAAGTTTTTTGGCCATTTTTGAAAAACCTCATGGTCTAAGTTGGGTGTGCATTCACAATATAGCATCGCATATCAACCCCAAACCAATGGCCAAATAAATATAATAATAAGATCTCTAGGAAAATTAATGCATTATTTCACAAAAAACAAACCACTCAATATGACTTGATTCTTCCTCATGTTGAGTTTGCATGTAATGGTTTATAATGTCAATCCACTGGGAAATCTCCTTTTAAATGTATTTCGGTTTGACAATTCTTCATCTCCTTGATCTTGTTTGGTTCTATCCGGATGGGCTAGTGCAGTTATGAACGAAAAGATGACCACATCCACCAGCTCCACCAAGAAATCTACTCCAAACTCCTATCAAACCTAAGACAATATCCATGGGAGAATGGTTGAGTTTAAAGAAGGGGAACTTGCTATGACCTGTCTTTAAAAAGAGCATTTTCCTGAGAGATCTCACCACGAACTTAGCCCAAAAAAATTGGTCCATTCAAAATCATCAAGAAGATTGAGATGCAGTTACAACAGAGCTTCCACATATGGAATCATCACCAACAACTACCGCAATAACATTAGCTCCAGAGATCGTTGAAGACATCCTTGACATTCACAAAATAGCAACACGTAGCGATGTCATCCAAGTTTCATGGTATAGTGGACAAGGTGTCGCTTGAAGGACAATCCATGGATCGAGGAGCAAAAGTTAAAGGGATCCGCCCTGACCTCCTACAAAGCTACTATGACACTATCTTGTCAGAGCAAGATTCTTCTCAACATTGGGGAATTGATGCAGTTCAAATCAAACAAATGGCCAAAATGCAACTTCCAATAACCAAAAATAAAGTCTAGGAATTCATTGTGAGTATGTTATTCCCCAAGGCGTTCTATGTAATTTTTACTTATTAGTTTTAAACCTACGTTTTGGAATGATGCATCCCATGTATTTGCACTATTTATTGTTGTTTAGGGAGCATGTCATGTTAGTGGGGGGCAAGGGGAGGAAGGCGGATTTTGGTGAATAAAAAAATCCCATGCAATCCTTTACCCCTCTCCCCAACCCGATTCTCTTCTCCCTCCCTCTCCCTTCTCTCTTCCCTTGATCTATCCCTCTTCTCCATCCAATACACCCTCCTCCTTTCTTCCTTAGCAGCCCCTCCCTCACTTTTCTTCTCCACTCATACTCTCTTCTTTCCCAACCTTCCCTCATCTACATTATCTCTCTTCCCAACAACCTCCCTTTCCCTGCTTCATCACTGAAACTCTAACCCCATCCTTTTCCAATCCTTTGAACCTCGCTACAAGCAGCCTCGGCTTTCCTATAACCCACCACAGACCACCAGCACATGCTTCCCTCCCCTATTCCACCAGCAAGTTTGTCGCTTACAACCTCGGCAAGCATGCCCTAACACCACCATGAGTTCTACACCTCCATCGCAATAGCTCGATTCCCTTGGTGGCATCTCCTCCTTTTGCGTCCCTCCTTATAGTCCTGGGTTAGTTTGTTTTTCTAGTTATGCTTAGTTAGATTTTTAGATATCTGTCAAAGTCCGAGTATGCAATTTTTTTCTTTTCAGTGTTATGTCTGTGGAGTCCTATTGAATGAACTATCGCATCCCTTAGTTTGTTTCCATGATATGCATTATGTACTAAAGCTTCTTTTTTTAATAAACGTAGGATGTGGTCTCAAGATGGGACCCACCATGGTATTAAATTTAAATGATTTGATTATATACATATGTCCAGCTCAAATGAAGAGTTCTACAATGTTCCAACACATTTTCAACATGGAAACATTGCCCAGGAAAGACATATTTGTTTCTGTCACAACATAAGCTCGAAGGATTGCGACGGGAAAAGACCTCCCCGACGGATCGCTAAAAAAAGACTCCATCCACGGCCCTAATCCACGAAACTCCATAATTCTCTCATACCTTTGTCGACTTCCTACATACGAAGAATAAATGGTATGTGTCCTCGATGCGATCGCCGCACCTCGGGCAAGATGTGTCCCTGCTGTGAAGGAACCTGCTTTTACGCACCTTCGTAAGCAATCGACCATGACTGATGACCCAAAGTAAGACTTTGATGCGATGCGGTATCCTGTTTTTTTCAAATAATCATGCAATCTTGGTTGAGATCTTGCATTGAATGCTATCGCTAGCAGAATGACCATAGGACTTTTTAACCATAAATGGGCCATCAGCACACACCTAGTGATCTCTCTCAGATGAGGGATTCTTGACATTTTCAAGTTCTTTGCACATGACCAAGAAATCATTCATTCTCAAATCTGAGAAGTAGGTACAAAGGATGTAGAGATAATTATATATTCAGTGTATCGTTTATTCTATTTTTATTTTCCTGAGATCCTACTATGTAATTTACCCATGGGTCATCTCTATATAAGAGAGCCTAAGGTTCTATGGAATAATAGATCGTTCTTTTCCACCAACATGGTATCAGAGCCAAAACCCTAACCCTAAAACCCTTCCACCCCCCCCCTCCTTCGACGTCGTCTACCACCTCTCCCCTCTCCTTCTCCCGCCGCCGCCCCCTCTCGTTCTCCCTCCCGCCGCCAAGCCCTCCACCGTCGGGAACACCTCGCCACTGCCGGGGCCTCCACCGTCGGCCATCTCTCCACCGTAGGGGACCTCCTCCGTCGGGTCCCCCCCCCCAATACCGGCGCCTTCTTCTTCAATCAGTCTTCCTCTCTCCATGGATTTGAGTGTGTAACGTCTACATATGCACTCAAATCTTCACCAGTTTATGTAGACACTTCTTCATTGGTCTACGGATCCCCGTTCTTCATCTTTGACGTCATTAGAGTGGAGCATGGGTCCGGGCCAGCCCGACCCAGCCCGCTGCCAAGCTCGCATAAGCCCGAGCCCACTGTCTAAATGGGCGGGTCCGGGCCATCATTTTGGCCCATTTATCAAATCGGGCCGGGCTCGGGCTCGCATGTGCCCATACCCGCAGCCCACGAGCCGGCCCGATTCGATACCCACATTCAGCCCGGACCGTCCGCCCACAAGCCCACCCCCCTATTTCCCGAGTGTCGCTCACCCAACCCGAGTGTTGCCGCCTCCTGTACCCCCTCGTGACCTCGTCCCTCCCCTCTCCACCTCGCGCAAAGATACCACTCCATCCTCCAGTCGTCCCTCCCTGATCGCTCGCCACCACCTCCAAGGCTCCCGTCCCCACCTATTCTTTCCTCTCTGGCCTCCGCCCTCCGGGTCTCCCTCCTGTCCTCTCTCGACCCACTGCCTAGTGGCCCGCCGTGTGCGACTCCCTTCCTACCACAGACCCAATTTCGGCCTCTGTCCCTCACCGGCTCCACTGTGTGCTCCCTCTCCCTCCCTTCTTCCCCCACCCCCGGATCCCAGCCATCCCGCCACCATACCTCCCAGTCCAAAGCTCCCTCCTCGACTCCCTCCCCCCCCCCCCCCCACGCCACAGACGTGACCCACTGAGTCAATAACACAGGCCACCAAGCCCACCACCGTCCCTATCCCTCTCTTCATGGGCCGGCCCGACCCAGGCCCGACCCATCATGAGTCGGGATGGGCTCGGGCTTGGGCCTAGCTGTTGACAAAAGAGTGGGCCTAGGCCCGACCCATGGGCCCGATTTTTTAAATGGGCCTGGGTTGGCCTAGGTTGGACCCGACCCGTGCTCGACCTGAGCCCGACCCATGCTCCACCCTAGACATCAAGTCAGATAACAAAGTAGATATGCCCTTCATAGGCGCGTTCAAAGGTCCCGCGCCAATAGTCAAGATGGATGAGACGAATTATGAGCTCAAAGTGATGCAGTTCATGGGCCTCATGAAGTCGAATGGTAAGAAACTTATTCTTACCAAGGAAGAACCGACAGCGAAGATTAGGATCTATGCCTCCTGGGAGGCTGATGTTTCATATGTCAAGGTCTGGCTCTCAGGCACGTTGACGATGGAAATTGCGAATGATGTTCTCCATCAACCCATCGCTAAGACGATGTGGGACATTCTGATGGCCACGTATTCGCATGTGCGAAATGAGACGAAGATGTTGCAGCTTCAGCATGACATATTCACTATGAAGCAGAATGGCCGACCACTACATTCCTTATATACATCCCTACGGGGGATGTTTGAGAAGCTCTACGATACTATACCTCTCACGGCTACCCCTGAGCAGCAGAAGACTTTCTGGAATGCTACCATGATGGGGGTATTGCTCGCTGCTCTTGATTCAGAGTATGATGCAGCTCGATCTCAGATACTTGTCGATGCTACCATTCCTCCTGTAGAGGAAATTTACCGGAGGCTCATCCGTATTTCTGTCTCTTCCAGTACTACTACTCCACCTCCTTCGGCGATGGTTGTGTCGCAAGGGAGAGGTGGTCAGTCTTCATTCCGTAGACGTGGACCTCGTGGTCGAGGAGGTCATTTTCGCCAACCATGCATTTTCTGCCATCGCACAGGTCACTCTGAGGATACATGTTATTCTAAGAATGGGTTTCATGCATCGGCACACATAGCTGAGCATGTCGCATCTCCATCGGCATCCACTTCAGCTCACAGGTATAAGGAGCTTGTGGCACGATTAACCGATATTATGCCTCAAGCTTCTACAGATTCCCCAGGAAGCTCTTCAGATATTGCTGCCTCAGCATTTGCCAGTACTTCTGCCTCTGCTAGCACCTCAGGTAGTGCTTCTGCTTATACATCCGATCATAATATCTCAGATTGGATTATGGATTCTGGTGCAACCCATCATCTTTGCCGGGACACAGATAGACTTGAGTCTTACAGAGACATTCCGCCAGGAGAGTCAGTGTTCATAGCTGATGGGACTCATTCCCCCATCGTTGGACAGGGGGAGATTACCTCGTCACCTTCCATGCATTTACAGAATGTTCTGCATGCTCCTGATTTTTCCATGAATCTACTGTCTATTAGTCAGATTACGAAGGATTTGCATTGTCGCGCTATATTTGGCCCATCTTCTCTTATTTTTCAGGACATACTAACGGGCAGGGTGATGGGTTGTGGCTCTAAGTAGGATGGTCTATATCGTCTGGTCCGGAATTCCTATGCTGGTGCCTCCTCCTACTTAGCCGGATCAGTCTCTTCGTACACCTGGCATATACACTTTGGTCACCTCCCGATTCAGAAGATGCGTCATCTCTTGCCTCGGATTTTTCCCAGTTCTTCTTTTCGATGTAAAGCATGTCAGTTGGGGAAGCATCATCGAGCTAGCTTCCCTAGTCGTCAGTGTCGGAATAGTAGCTCCAATGTTGTTAAAAGCGCGAGGCACTCCAAGGCACTAGGGGTGCAAAATGCTCGAGGCGCTAGGCGCTCGCTTGAGAAAAGCAAGGCGCCATATATAAAAATAAATAAATTATGCACGACTATATGTAATATATGCACATACACACGTGTATATATGTGTAATTGTGAATATATGTATGTATAACTTATATTTCAATTTAAGACCAATCCAATATGTTTGTGGGTGTGTTTATATGTATGTATATAAATGTGTACGTGTACATGTGATGCAAATCGAAATTTGACGATGGCGGGAAAATAACTTATTTGATGGTGGAGATATTTGGTGGGGAAGAAATGGAAGGGTTGAGGAGAGAAGCTCGCCGGAAAAACGAGGGATTTTGGAGAAGAGAATCGCGGAGATCACGTAGGGGAGGAGAGAGATGAGAGAGGAATAAATTGGAGGTGTTGAGAGGAGAAGCTCGTCCGGAACACGAGGGGTTGGAGAAAAGAAACGTGAAGACCACGTGAGGGGAGAGAGAGGGGAGAGAGAGAAATAGAGAATAAAATCTCAATTTTTCATATCACTTAACTTATTATAACAATAGCCCATCATCCCTTTATATAGGAGGGATGAGATTACAAAAATAGAAATCAAATTCAAATTCAAACTAATTATCCTAATTTGACTCTAACCGACTAACCGACTAATTTGAAATTCAAATCTCTAACTAATTGAGATCACAAGCGATCTCTTTTATTTAATTAAAAATACGACGACTCAAACTAAACGTAAATAAAATCAACGGATAAAAATTAAATAAATGCAGCTCTATATTTCCATTTCACGTTGCATCAACTCTCCTCCGCTTGAAAAAATTTGTCTCCCGACGAATTGTTGGATCTGCAGGCTTGGAGGTGGATAAATCCGAATCAGCGTTCCCAATCATCCCATGGAAGAACTGGGGTCGGCGCGAATGTCTGGACGGATCGTCAGATCGTGAGGACGATCTGTAGGCCATGCTCTGATACCAAATGATGCAAATCGAAATTTGACGATGGCGGGAAAATAACTTATTTGATGGTGGAGATATTTGGTGGGGAAGAAATGGAAGGGTTGAGGAGAGAAGCTCGTCGAAAAAACGAGGGATTTTGGAGAAGAGAATCGCGGAGATCGTGTAGGGGAGGAGAGAGACGAGAGAGGAATAAATTGGAGGTGTTGAGAGGAGAAGCTCGTCAGGAACACGAGGGGTTGGAGAAAAGAAACGTGAAGACCACGTGAGGGGAGAGAGAGAGGGGAGAGAGAGATAGAGAATAAAATCTCAATTTTTCATATCACTGGACTAATTATAACAATAGCCCATCATCCCTTTATATAGGAGGGATGAGATTACAAAAATAGAAATCAAATTCAAATTCAAACTAATTATCCTAATTTGACTCTAACCGACTAACCGACTAATTTGAAATTCAAATCTCTAACTAATTGATATCACAAGCGATCTCTTTTATTTAATTAAAAATACAGCGACTCAAAATAAACGTAAATAAAATCAACGGATAAAAATTAAATAAATGCAGCCCTATATTTCCATTTCACGCTGCATCAACATGTGTGTGTATGTATAGTTGAAAATATATGTATGCATAACTTATATTTCGATCTAAAACCAATCCAATATATTTGTGGGTGTGTTTACAAGCGTGTATATGAATGTGTGCATGTATATGTCTATATATGTATATATGTGGAGGTAAATGGGGCTGCCCCCAGGGAGTAGCCAACTTGGCTACTCCCACCCCTATTTTTCCCTCATTTTTTATTTTTTTGGAAAATAAAAATTTGTATATTCATTATTATATCCCTCTCACATTCTATTAAAATTTCATCAGAAACAGAGACTCCTACGGCCTCCATCCAAACATGGTCGATTTAAAAAATCCTGCAAATGACGTCTGGATGGAGGGCTTAGGAGTCTCTGTTTCTGACGAAATTTTAATAGAATGTGAGAGGGATATAATGATGAATATACAAATTTTTATTTTTCAAAAAAATAAAAAAATGAGGGAAAAATAGGGGTGGGAGTAGCCAAGTTGGCTACTCCCTGAGGGCAGCCCCATTTTACCCATATATGTGTATGTATATGCTATCACCAAATTATATTTTACGATCAATCCACTATTTATTAATATGTGTATGTATAATGTATGCATGTACTTGCATATGTATGTATATGTATTAAATAGTTGCGTCTATGTGTGTATTTGTATGTATGTGTATATATATGCCTATATATTTGCATACATGTGTATGTGTATATGTATAAGTGTACGTGCATGCCTATGTATACATGTGTGTTTTGTTTATTTCTATGTGTGTGTGTATATGTATTTATTTATAATACTTCAAGCTAATATATATAGAATATATACTTTTTAGTCAAAAGTATATGTTATATTTAGAACTAAAACATGAATGTACATGTATACGTATATGAAATAAAGTGTGTAAATTACATATACATGTGTGTGTATATGTATAAGTATGTGTGTTAATGATACTTAGAACTAATGTATATCTAATATAAAAATCTAAACATGGATAAAAATCACATAAAGTCTGCAAAAAGCCTTCTTTTGCCTTAGGCGCTCAAGGCGAGGGCCTAGAGCCTCAATCCAGACGCTCGCCTGAGCGGTACCTGAGGCAAAACGCCTCACCTGGAGGAAGGCAAGGCGTTAGGGCCTCGCCTCGCCTGGAAGCCTAGGCGAGCGCCCGGAGGGCTTTTGACAACAGTGAGTAGCTCCCCTTTCGAATTATTTCATGTTGATATTTGGGGTCCGAGTCGCATTCCTGATCATCAGGGACACAGGTTCTATCTTTTAGTAGTTGATTTTTCTCGTGTGTCGTGGGTTTTTCTATTAAAGAACAAATCTGAAGCAAGAGATGTTATTCGAAATCTTATAATTGAAGTGCAGAATGTTTTTCCCTCTCATGTCAAATATGTTCGTACAGATAATGCGTTGGAAATTTGCACTCGCACTCTCTCCCATTTCTTCTCGTCCATACGAATTATTCATCAAACCATATGTACTTACACATCTCAACATAATGGAGTGGTAGAGCGAAAACATCGTCATATCCTTGATATTACTCGAACCCTGCTTATCCAGAGTTGTGCGCCTATCTCTTTTTGGGGGGATGTTGTTCTTATGGCATGTTACCTTGTAAATCGTATGTCGTCCTCTGTACTCGGTGAGAAAAATCCTCTTTCTGTTATTTTTCCAGACAAGGAATTATTCTCTCTTACCCCTCATGTCTTTGGTGTTATTGCTTTTGTTCACCACTAGTCTCCTGAACTTGACAAACTCTCACCTAGAGCTGCCAAGTGTATCTTCGTGGGCTACTCTCGAACCCAGAAGGGGTACCGATGTTATGATCCAGTCAACAAGAAATATTTTGTCAGTGCTGATGTGACATTTTTGAGTCAGTTATGTACTTCTCACCTGCAGGTGACAGGTTGGCTTCCTCTACTTCTAATGTCAACGTGTATGTTCCCCCTCCTAGTGTGAGTCCATCTCTGTCCATTCTTATCCCGGTCGTCACGCCAACGTCATCTTCACCGCAACCACCACCACCACCACAACCACATATCATGGCATTCCCTAAATACTATATACGTCGGTCAGGTCCTGCTCAAGCTGCACGACAATCATCTATCATGCCTCGGGTATGTTCAGATGTTATTACTAACGATGGGTCAGATAGTGTGCATGTGCAGGATTCTTCTTTGCAGGAGGAATGTGGACCGACGAGTGCATTGGATGATGATCTTGATATTCCTATTGTTATTCGGAAGCAGAAACGTACTTGTACGTCTTATCCCATTGCTTCCCAGGTTTTCTTTCACTGTCTCACAGGAGATTTTCAGAAATTTGATGTGGCTTTGACTTCCGTGGAGATACCACAGAATTATCAGGATGCTATGAAGATAGACTGCTAGTGGTTGGCTATGGAAGAAGAAATGGCATCCTTATGATCACGGGGTACATGGAGCTTGGTTCCCGCTCCGTCAGGTGCATCTATTGTTAGCTGCAAATGGGTATTCACGGTAAAGTACCACGCAGATGGGAGCCTTGGCCAATACAAGGCAAGGATAGTGGCGAGGGGCTTCACTCAGACATATGATGTGGACTATATGGATACATTCTCTCCAGTAGCTCATCACTCTACTCTTTGCATTCTTCTATCTGTTGTTGTGGTACGTGACTGGTCAATATTTCAACTTGATGTCAAAAATGCATTCTTGTATGGCAATCTGCAGGAAGAAGTCTACATGCAGCAGCCACCGGGGTTTGCTGCTGAGGGGGAGAATCATATGGTGTGTAGACTTCACAAGGCGATATATGGCCTTAAACAGACCCAAGGGCGTGGTTCCAGAAGATGTCACATCTAATTGAATGATAGGGATTCAAAAGATCAAATGCAGATCACTCGTTGTTCATTCAGAAGACTTCTAAAGGTATGGTTGCCACATGGTATATGTTGATGATATTTTGGTTACATGAGATGATACTCAGGGGGATAGAGATGGCAAAAGCATTTTTGGGTCGTCATTTTGTCACGAAGGATCTTGGTACCCTACGATACTTTCCGAGGTTGGAGTTTGCCAAGAATGCACAGGATCTTCTGATGACTCAAAGGAAATATATTACAGATTTGCTAGGACCCTCGAGTACTCCTATGGATCCAAGCATGAAATTATATGACAATGATACTGAGGAGGTTGACAGAAGAAGATATAGAGAAATGGCGGGTAAGCTCCTTTACATCACTATAACTCGACCTTATATTGCCTTTGCAGTGAGTCGAGTGATGCAGTTCATGGAACAACCAAGACAGATACACATGGATGTTATATATGTGATACTAAGATATCTGAAGTCTTCTCCAGGCTCAGGATTGCTGTTTAGAAAGGACACAAATTTATCCATTTCGGCATGTGCAAATGCAGACTATGCAGGATGTCCCAAGGATAGGAAGTCTACTTCAGGCTTTGCAGTTTTTGTGGGCAGCTCTCTGGTTTCTTGGAAAAGCAAGAAACAAACTGTTGTGGCTAGATCTAGTGTTGAATCTGAATATAGGGCAATGGCACAAGCAAGCGCGGAGATGATGTAGGTTCGAGTCGTACTAGAAGACTTGCATATAAATGTACCTCTACACATGCAGCTACAGTGTGACAATCAAGTTGCCTTGTTCATTGCCAATAATCCAGCCTTTCATGAAAGAACAAAATATATTGAGGTAGACTGCCACTACACTAAAGATATGATCCATAAGAGTCTGATTTCTACTTCACATGTTAGCTCAGGGGAGCAGACTGTCGTCATCTTCACCAAGCCATTGCTCAGAAGACCACTCCAGAGATGTTCTTTCAAGCTGAGCATGATTGATATCTATGCTCCATCTTGAGGGGGAGTGTAGAGATAATTATATATTCAGTATATTGTTTATTCTAATTTTATTTTCCTGAGAACCTACTATGTAATTTACCCATGGGTCCTCTCTATATAAGAGAACCTAGGGTTCTATGGAATAATAGATCGCTCTTTTCCACCAACAAAGGATAGAGCTCAACTCCCTGCCACCCAAACTTGGCTCACCAACATGTACATTCCCTACATGCCTAGACTATTGGAAAGAGCAAATAATCATTGTTCACGAAAGCGGTCTGTGCGGCCGCATATGCGGCCGCATATGCGTGTATGCGGTTCCCTCAACGCATCGCTTTCCTGAAACCTCGCATTATGCGCCCTGTGCGCTTATGCGGGCCGCATATGCGGGCTGTGCGGCCGCTTATGCGGTCTGTGCGGCCGCATATATGTATTTTTTATTTTTTTTAATTTGTGCCACATTTTGTTGTGTTATTTATGCAATGTTTTTTCTTGCTTTAGCCTGTATGCAACCAAGCATTCCATGACCATTTAAATCCATCACCAAAGTAGTTGTATTGTGAGATTGGAGTAAACACATAAGGAAGAAAAAGAATAATATACTAATAATTTAGCAAACTAATTTAGTCAACTAATAGCTATTATGAATGCAATATATTATATGTAAAGTTTGGTACTTTTAATGGAGGATCAATTATAAATATAACGATAGAGATAAATGACATTATATTCAATAATAGA
The DNA here is from genome assembly GCA_037367405.1 of Ottelia alismoides. NCBI lineage: Eukaryota > Viridiplantae > Streptophyta > Magnoliopsida > Alismatales > Hydrocharitaceae > Ottelia > Ottelia alismoides. The sequence goes on along the minus strand of JAZKJV010004486.1, from coordinate 63,604 downwards.
GGCATTTTGTGCGCTAACTTTTTATTTTGTTGATTGTTGTCAATTATTTTGTGTGTTAATCGTTCTATTGAAGTATTGATATTTGATTGATAGAGATTGTTTGAACTCTATGTGAAAGTTATTTATCTTAGTTCTATTGGACCACAATTATACGTAAATTTAGTTCTATTGTAGTCACTTTTGTATATAATTATTTATTTTTAAATAAAAAATTAGGAAACCGCGTAGAACCGCATATACCCCACATATGCCCCCGCATACCGCTTAAGCACTATTCAGTGACCTGTACGAACGCATACGAATACCGCTTTCCTGAACCTTGCAAATAATCGCATGTAGCATTCACATTGAAGCCCCTCCCTAGTACAATCATCTAGTAAAAAACAAAACATATCACTATTGCCCAAAACCGATCGAAGTTTGTTGACCATCTCTAGTATAACTTTCAAGATGCCTTGCTACAATGAAGACAGGAACCGAAAACATTGCATTCTCCGGGAACTACGGACACCATACATACTCAACATCAGCCAACGGAATAGGTAATCTATCCTTACCCAAACCACGGATGACCACTTAGCTAAGAGAGTTTTATTAATAGATTCAATATTCTGAACTCCAAGTCATCCCTCCTTCAGCCTCATCACTGTCTCACATCGATGAGATGGAAGCCTCCCTTGTCTTGTGATGCAGAATAGAATTTTGCGGCGACGGAAAAAATATTTATTTTGAATGGTGGATTTTTGTGGAGAAAAATAGAGGGGTTGAGAATAGAAAACTCGTCGGGAATGAGAGGTTTGAGGAAGAAGAAGCGCGTGGATCGCGTAGGGGAGAGACGGAGAGACAAGAGAGAGATAAAATCTCAACTTTTATAAATACCGAACTGACTAAAACAATGGACCATCATCCCTTTATATAGGAGGGATGTATTATAAAATATGAAGAATGCGGAAGCGAATGATAAACAGAGCATAAACAAGAAAGATAGAACATGGAAACACCATGATTTTACGTGGAACCCTACTCCGTGAGGAGCGGGATGAAACCACGGGAGAAGCCCTCAAAGGGACGTGTTTTTCTATTCACTTTCTCAATGAGTACAGGAGGTCCGGGGCTCCTTATATAGCCTTCCAGAGCCTCCAAGTCCCACCATTGGGCGGTATGGAACTAAACACAGGATGAGGTAAATGGATCTTCTTCATGATCCATTTACCCTGCTACAACTCAACATGGCGCATACACGAATACTCCAACACTCCCCCTCAAGCTGGAGCATGCAATGCTCAGCTTGGACAAACAAGAAAGAAACTCAACTCAGCGCTACAGGACACTACGGACAATATCAACCCAACGCGCACATGCTGCAGTCGAGGACGTTGCTTCTCATGCCGTGCAGGTGAGGAGGACGAACGGGCTGGAGTGGACTCGGAATCTAACCATTGAGTCTGAAACTGCGCCTGAAGTCTCCTCGTCGGAGAACTGGGTCTCTCCCATCTGGCTCAGAGAATGGTGCACTGCTCTGGTGTACCTATGATACCACATGAAAACCCTTGCCCTCATTGGCATAGGGAATGGTCCTCTGCTCTGGAGTCTCTATGGCTCACATGAAGACTCTGGCCAAACAACAACAAGATTGATGGGGACCTCGAACTAATGATGGCAACATATGCTCATCTGAAAATGACCGCACACTCGTGCGTGTCTGAAACTGGAGACTCGAAAACAATGATCGTCAAGTCGGAAACCGAACTGTAGAGTCTGATCAACTGGCTGGTCTGGAGATTGGTATCTGAATCTGGATCTGGAAGAAGAACAGACCTGTGACTCTACATATACTCCCCCTCTCTCCCATACTTGTCGGAAAACATGGACGTCGACCAAGTTGGGAGAAGACACCAATGATGGGGATAAAACGAAAACCACTTAGCCTATTATACATTTGTCGGCTTCAAAACATTCATTTTTTTTAAACATTTTTTTAAGCCGTTGTTTTTTTCTCGGCTTTTGCAACTCATCATTTTTTTTTTGAAAATAACTTTGTGTACGGCTTTTTAAATTTGTACGCGTCTTTTCAAATTCCTTTTTTTTAAGGTGGCCCCCTGGCCCTTCTCTTTCTCCACCCTTTTTTTCATTCTGAAACAGTGCCAAACTTTTGGCATGATTACAATTTTCCCCCCTTTTTTTAACACGGCCAAACAGGGCCTAAAATAAAAAAAACTCCCTCTTTTTTTATGGCATACCAGCCCCACTTGGGCCTTTGCATTTTTTTTAATCGACAAAGCAGGCCCCCTTTAGGGTTTCTCGATGGAACTTAAATGCCGCCGCCTCCCCATGTTCGTGTCTCGCCCCACGTCGCCCACGCTGGAGCAGTCTGGAGGGGCTAGGAGGAAGGACTTCACCGCCTGGGTCTTGCGCGTGCCTGGGATCTGGGAGCGCACCTCGCCTGGAGGCGCGCGACTGAGGAGAAGGGCGGCAAGCTTCGCCTGGAGCGTCGCCAGCACTTGTGCATGCGAAGAGGCGCAGGTTGCGCCTGTGACTGGATGGGTGCGCCCTGATGCGCGAGAGGTTGGAGGGTTCTGAGGCACCGCCAGCAGAAGTGCCTGGAGAAGAGGCGCGAAGGCACAGGCCCGTCGTCTGTGCGCGCTTGGAGATGAGGAGGCCTATTTCTGCGCCTCTATTGCTGAAGCACGCGAGAGGCATCGTGGGAGGCGCGCAAGGAGAGTGCGCTGCAGCCTGGTGGAGGCGCGAGACTTGGGTTTGGGCCAGCGATGTGGCGCCAAACCCACCGTGGAGGTGCGAGACCCCTGCCTGCTCAACCCCGATGAAGGATGCGAGTGGACTGAGCCGCCTGCGCGGTATTTGGAATCGCGTCTGGAACTGCTGGAGATTCCTCGCGCCGCCTGTGCGAGGGCTTGGCTTTGAAGATGACGCGGGGCCTGGATCGGAAGAGAGTCGCCACGATCTGAACAGGAAGTTGATGACAGCGCTGCACGAGAATCAAGATGTGGCGAACAGAACTAGGGTTTCAAGAAAACCCTGAGAACTTGAACTCTCAAATCTCCAAACATCAATAACAAGAACTTCAAAGAAACGAATCTCGAATAGAATTACAAAACTTTAAAAAAATCCTCGAGAATCGACTCGCTCTGATACCATGTTATAAAATATGAACAATGCGGAAGCGAATGATAAACATAGCATAAACAAGAAAGATAGAACATGGAAACACCATGATTTTACGTGGAACCCTACTCCGTGAGGAGCGGGATGAAACCACGGGAGAAGCCCTCAAAGGGGCGTGTTTTTCTATTCACTTTCTCAATGAGTACAGGAGGTCTGGGGGTCCTTATATAGCCTTCCTAGAGCCTCCAAGTCCCACCATTGGGCGGTATGGGACTAAACACAGGATGAGGTAAATGGATCTTCTCCATGATCCATTTACCCTGCTACAACTCAACATGGCGCATACACGAATACTCCAACAGGATGAGATTGCAAAAATAGCAATCAAATTCAAATTGAAAACTAATAATCCTAATTTGACTCTAACTAATTAACCGACTAATTTCGAAATTCAAATCTATAATTAATTATTTGAGATCACAGGCGATCTCGTTTATTTAATTAAAAATACGACAACTCAAATAAATGTAAATAAAATTGACGGATATAAATTTAAATAAATGCAGCCCTATATTTCTTTTTTACGCTGCATCAACTCTCCTCCGCTTTTAAAAATTCGTCTCCCGACGAATTGTTGGATCTTCGAAGCTTGTCGATTTGATGTCAATTTTCTTGTTCGCCTCATGGAAGAATAAATGTGGAGCGAACGGTGGAACCCAGATGGCGTTGATGCGGTGGCCGAAATCGTCCATTTCATGTTGGAAGAACATGTGTGGCGTAAATGGTGGCGTCTTCATGAACCTTGTCTTCTCATTGTGGTGATTGAAAAATTGATGAGGCATGAACAACATGGCCTTTGGAGAATCCATAGTAAAGCAATAGCACAAGGAGAGTAGAGCAGGAGATGTGTCCAAGAAATGAAGCCATGGGGTCTTTAAATAGGTGAAACTCATGGTCCTAGTCCTAATAGGATAAGGAAGTCTCCCAAATTTCCTTCTTTCGGCACTTCTTTTAAAATATTTTCGCTCCAGGGGGTTGAAGTGTAAATTTCGTACCCCTTCATTTAAAAATATTTTGTAAGAGGAGCCTTTGAGCTTTCCCTTTGGATAAAAACCTTTGTCTGGGGGGCCTTCATGTAATTCTTCCCACTTAACTCCCAATCCCACTTTTTATGGGATTCGGCTACCGTGGGGAGGGAGCCCCATGTTAGGGTTCCCTTCAATTGACGGCGATGGCGGCGGCCAGGACTCGGCGGCGGCGCGCGTGCCTGGAGCGGTGGAGCGACGGCGTCGGGACGCGCGACGCTGGGGCGCGGCGTGGACGAGCTCACGCACGGAGGCGGGTTGCGGCGGTGAGGGGCTGTATGCGGCGATGGGGGGGGGGGGGGGGGGGGGGATTGATGTGCGGGGATTCGCGCGGGTGAGAGGTACGGGACTGTGATGGGGTACGAGACTGTGATGGGGTGCTGGGAAAGGCAGTAGTGGGGAAGGGGACTCGGTGGATTTGGGAGGTGGGGGTGGTGGAGCGGTGGGTGGAAAAGGACGTGTGCCATGGTGCATGGTTGAGGGAATCCACGGGAGGGGTGGGGTTGGTGGGAGAGGGCGATGAGGTTGGGGGGTCTTTTGGCAATGCGGGGCTGACAGAAGGTTTGTAGGCGAGGGGTTTAGGGATCTGGGATGACGGTTCCGGGAGGAGGTAAGGGATGTCGGGAGAGGTGCCGAAGGAAGGGGGGAGGGGGGCCGATGGTGCGGGAGGCGGGGAGGGAACAGTGGGTAGGGTTACTGTTTGGAGGGTGGGAGCGGGCGACGGGTGGAGAAGGGAAAGGGGTGGTGGGAGAGGATAGGTACTGGGGATTGGGAAGAAGGGGCGGCGGCATGATTTGGGGTTGGGTGATGGCGCGCGGGGCGCGAGGGGAGGTTGGGAGGGGGACTTGGGTTTGCGGGAGGGGACACTGGGGCTGGGGAAAATGTCGCGGGGGGTCCTGGGCTGGTGGGCGAGGTTGTCGGGGCGGGGGCCGGGGGTGTTGGCGAGGGCGTATGGGGTGGCGGTGATGGGGCTGGAATCGCCGTTGTAGGGGGTGCGTCGGTGGCAAGGAGGGAGAAGGGCGGTGGCGGTGGGGCAGGGGGCTCGTAGGTGTAGGGGATGGCGGTGTGAGTGTAGCGGGAGGAGGTACGGGTGCGGTGGGTGGGGCGTAGCTCGATTCCGGGGGATTCTGCAGGTCTGAAAATACCTAGACAGCAGGCGTTTCGGCTTTTTTTTCTTCCGGAACGGGCTAGACAGCGAATAACTCCTTGGCAACGGCATCTTTTCCCTCTGAGATGGGCTGGACAGCGAGCAGTTCGTCGTTTTTCTCCTCTGAAACGGCCTGGACAGCGATCGAATCTTCCTCCACAGCGAGGTTTTCTTCGTCAAAACTCGGGACAGCAGCTTCGGTGGTTGGAGGCTTTGACTGGGCAACACGTAGAGTCGCGAAATCGGCCATAAGATCTCGAAAATGGGAGTGGAATGTGGTTTGTAAATCACGTATCATGCGCTTCGTCTCCTTGTTGTGGGCGTCGATGGCTCATCGTTTTTGTTCGGATGAACGATGATCCCTCGATGCAGGTCGGTGCGAGCGTCTAGACGGATCGTCAGATCGTGAGGACGATCTGTAGGCCATGCTCTGATATCAAATGATGCAGAATAGAATTTTGCGGCGACGGAAAAAATATTTATTTTGAACGGTGGATTTTTGTGGAAAAAAATAGAGGGGTTGAGAATAGAAAACTAGTCGGGAACGAGAGGTTTGAGGAAGAAGAAGCGCGTAGATCGTGTAGGGGAGAGAGGGAGATACAAGAGAGAGAGATAAAATCTCAACTTTTATAAATACCGAACTGATTAAAACAATGGACCATCATCCCTTTATATAGGAGGGATGAGATTACAAAAATAGAAATCAAATTCAAATTGAAAACTAATTATCCTAATTTGACTCTAACCAATTAACCGGCTAATTTCGAAATTCAAATCTATAACTAATTATTTGAGATCACAGGCGATCTCATTTATTTAATTAAAAATATGACAACTCAAATAAACGTGAATAAAATTGACGGATATAAATTTAAATAAATGCAGCCCTATATTTCTTTTTTACGATGCATCATCTTGTTTACCCTCTGCCAAAAGGAACCATCTCATTATCGATTCTAGCCTATTCCGTACATCGGTCGGTAGCATCCTGGTCGAGCAAAAGAATATGGGAACATAGTATTGCGGCCTTCCACCTAGCTAGTTTCCTCTCCAATTCGTCCACCCGGGAATCCCAATCTGCAGCTCGCAACCTACCTCCAACCAATGGAAGACCCAAGTATGTCGACGAAAGTGTCGCGAGGGTTGTGAAATTGAAATGATCTCATGCACCTCGTCACAAGAATCCAAACGATAGGCACATCGATTTCTATCTACCCATGCGGAGGCCCGAGGTGGCACCAACAAAGTCCATGATTTGGGATCCTCAACTCTGCTCGTTCGTTATACTGTTATAATAATGACCTGCTTCCGTTGTCTTCCCGCGGGCTTTGCAGCACCTGATTTCAGTCATGATCTGATTATTGTGTTTATTTAGGCATTTATGTCGGTGTCCGCCCATAACAGCATTGCATCGGGTTAGTGACCCTTAGTAGGATAAGCGCAATAGTGTATCTAATTTGCATATCCATTCTCCTAGTTAATAGTCAAAGGGTGTTAGACAGCATGGTGTATCTAATTTGCATATACATTCTCTTAGTGTATCTAATAAAATGACAGGCTGACTCAAACTAATTTGTCGATGAATTAAAATGAAGCCTGAAGGTCGTTGAATGTTAAGCACGGTGTAATTGATTTAAATAATTCTGAATAGAAATAAATGATTCAAAGATCTCGTAGACGATCCAGGGAATTAAATAAAGCCGGAAAATACTTAAAACCAGATACGAAACGCAGGAAGCTGCGAAATAATGACTACTTATCCACGACAAGTCTCCAACCAAAATAGTCAATGAATCTCTAGCACACGTATTCCAATGGTTACAGGCAACAGAGAAATAAATACCCACCAATGAATTGTTGCATAACGTTCCGTAGTCAAGATTAGAGAGGGGGAATGGGTAAAGATAACACTCGTTACCAAAACCGGCAAGGAGGATGGTGTGCTGCTTTGGATCCGATCGCCTCAATGGTGCGCAGTGGCGGCGGGGGTGGCAACGAGAGAAGCTGAATGCGGTTGAAACGGTGGCGGCGCGGGGAGAGAACGGGCGTCGTGGCTGGTGGCGGAGTTGTGTGGGTAACCTGGAGAGAGAGATGGCGGTGAGTTTGGGGAGGGATGGCGGTGGCGCCGGGACAGGGGGAGAAGCTGCGGCAGGATCGGAGGTGGTGTTGGTGTTGGCGGCGGCGGCGGTGTGGTGAATGGAGGGGAGATGAAGAGAGATGCGGAGGAGAAAAGGGAAAAGGGTCAGGGTTTCTCAGATGGGGGAAGCAAGGGGAGGAGAAACAGAGAGATATTAGCGGTGGAAAAATACTCCTTTGAACCTTCTCTTGATTTCCATTTTCTCTGAACTGTGAAGGATGTGTGGGAAGCTTGTTTCCGATGGCACGTACTTGAAAAGCTATTGAGTACTAACTCGTGCGGGTAAATGACTTGGTATTTCGAGTTAAGCTGTCAAGTTGTTGATTCGAGTCTGATTCCATTTTGTTAATTGGGATTTTTACCCGGCAGACCCTATAATCTTTTCCAATTACCTCTACGATCTTTGAAATATCCTAATTCCTCCCCCGACCTCTTAAACGTGCTCCGTCTTACCCGACAAACCCTGCCGTCAATTTTAACTATATTTGAGTCAATTACTTGGGTTAGTCCTGAGTTAATCTAACCAATTTAGCATCGAACGGTTAGGATTGGTCAAAAAAAAAGAATAGAAAAAAAGTCCAGCAAAGTTCCATCGACTTTGAAGGGTTTAGGAGCTTGGAAGGCTGGGCGGCGGGGAAAGGGAGGGACTCCATCGCCGGGGACGGGGTTGGCTCCATCGATCGACATGGACGGGGGGTGGGAATCCATCAACGTGGGAAGCAGGGGGGACTCCAGGGGGCTCATCGACGCGGGAAGCGGGGGACTCCAGGGAGGGCTCCGTCGGGTGGGGGGGTGTGGGGCGAGGGCTCCATCGACCCGGGGAGGGGGGGGTGCAATGGCTCGGGGAGGGCTCCATCAGGGGGTCCATCGACGCGGGAAGCAGGGGGGACTGTAGTGGGCGAGGGCTCCGAGAGGGCTCCATCGACCCGGGGGGAGAAGCAGAGAGGGTCCGTCGGGCGGGGGAGGGGGTGTCGATGGGGCTCCATCGACCCGGGGGAAGCAAAAAAGGCTCCATCGGAGGGGGGGAGGAGCGACATCGGCATCGGCGGGGCTCCATCAGCAGCGCGAGGGGGACTCCATCGACATCGACGGGGACGGGGGGTGGGGGGAGCAGCATCGGCATCGGCGGGGGCTCCATCAGCCGGGGGGACTCCGGGGGGGCTCCATCGGCATGGGGGGCAGGGGCGTGAGGGGTGGGAGGGCTCCATCAGCGAAGTGGCGAGCTGGGAGCAGCATCAGCATCAGGTAGCAGCATTATGGGGCATGAACAGGGACCTGGGCGGGGGTGGAAGGGGTTGCAGGAGATCAGCTCCTCTGGGATGATAGAATGGCACTCAATGTAAATTTAATAAACAAATTGGGTATAATATAAAAGAACATAACGGAATCCGGTACTTTTAACGGATAAATAAACGGGGGTTAACCACAGGGTCTGTAAGGTAAGGGTTAGCAAGTTTACGAGGTCGGGGGAGGAATTATGATGTTTCAAAGGTCGTAGAGGTAATTGCAAAAGATTACAGGGTCTGCCGGGTAAAAATCCCTTGTTAATTTTTCGACTTATTTCTCATTCCATGGGAGATATATTATCTCTCTCCGGTATAGAATTTCTATCTTTTGGTGCGAGGGTTTGTTGGATTTGGAGAGGCTTTCTTGAATTCAACGCATCTTGAAGAGCATCGGAGACCAACAATTCATGGTTCGAGTCAGTTGTTGAGCGCCAAGAAGATTTTTTAAGAGAGACTTTTTAATTTGTAATAATTGCATTTAAAGTGGTTCCCTTTTGGGTTCTCATGTGTGTAGCTGAATAAAAAGACTCTCTGTGTTGTGTGGTGCTTGGCGTAGAATAGATCATACACTCGCGGCTCTTAGAGCTTTCTAGGTCTATTTGTGCTTGTAATATCTAGGACAACACTTCACCATTAAAATATGCACTTAAACTGCAGGACTGTAGCCAACTTTAAATTCATTCTTCGCCCGCTAATAGAACTGTCTATATAAGAGAGGCTTTTCATCGCTTGCATTCATTTAGTGTAAAGAATTCAATTTTATTCTGCATCCCGCATGTCGAGCGCGAGGATCACTGTAAGTCTTCTAAACTTGGCATACATCATTGTTTTTATCGTGCATTGGCTTTTCTCGACTCCCTCCCTATTAGTTTCACAACTTCTGATTAAATGAAATTGGGACTAGATGACAAGCGTGTCTTGTGTGTTGGACTAATCAAGTGATCAACTAACTTAAAATCTGGATTGCTAAATGAATTGACCAAAAAATCAACATAAAATTGGAAATTTTGTTTGCGGGAGAGTGACCCTGGTCTTGATTTCAGGCTGAGTGAAGGTACAGAGTGTGTGTACACACCCTAAGATAGGAGCCCAGATCCCCGCCTTCCGTATCAGTGTACCCTTCTCTTAGTAAACATCACAGGCTGAAGTATTCGAAGTTCAACTGACCAACACCAAGTAGCCTCCGCTTGCTCCAACAAGTAGAAGGGGGGAAGCAACGATGTGACACGACAAGTTGCTTAGCAACCCCCCGAGGCAAAGTAACAAGCCTTGTCAGCCTCCCCCTACTTTGGTAGGTAGATAAGGGCAGGTCTATGAACCTTATCGGTATTAACCGAGTAAGATAGTGATAGGAGTTAAGAGAGGAAGGGCGTTGGTATCTTAGACGACATGTTAAACAGGGAAGACGCATTTGGTATTGAGTCGACTTCCATTTAGGCCATCACGTAATCCTTGCTAATTTACTTGAAAATCACACTTAAAATCAACCATATTGATCGGCCTGACTTTGGGTCCTTCACCGTGTTGAGTGTGAACTTAGGGTTTGTTCTTGCATTTGTCTTTGTGTCTGTCCATTTGTATTATCCTGTGTAATTGCATGTTTTCTACCTCGATTTGCTTACATTTATCCTTTCCTCTTCAAGATGTCGGGATATTGGTCTCCATACCCCAAGACCCCTGATCATTCCTCCTTGACCATGTACCGTTCATCTTCGCCTTCTCCTTCTTCCATGTATCCTCCGTCATCCACGGTAGACCCTTACCCGTGGTTGGTTCCACCTCGACCTGATTGTGAAGTCAGACCTTCGACTGACTTTCCCACTTCTTCGCATTTCTCACCTACTCCATATTCTAACACTTCGGATTCACTTCCATCTTGGGCCGACTGTCCTTATTCTCGAGAGCTTGCTAGAATCAATGAACTAAATGAAGAATAAGCCACTGCTGAGACAGATGATTGGCAGAATTATGTGCCCCCACATACTTTATTCTCACCTCAAGTAGGGACCGGATAACAATTTACATGTACACATCCTGACTTGACCTTAGGGCATAATATGGTCGATTTAACATACCGAATGGAGAGGCATGCACATCATGATTTCCCAGACTTGATTGACTTTAGTAATCAAGCTTACATTGACCAGCCCTCCTGCCATCCATTTAGAGAGCCTAAACCTATAAGGGATTGGACTCATGAGCAAAATCTACAAGCCCCTTATATATCTAATCCACATGAGGCTTCGACCAATATCTCCAATTCGGATGGTTTATACTCGAATCAGAATTACATGCCCGAGTCTAGGTATGTTGAGTATGAGACCCCGAGTCCTCAGCAGTACCCTACAACTAAACACACCTCTCATATGATTTGGCATGAAAATATTTTGGAGGATGACATTTCTAGACTTAATGAGAAAATGAGTCATTTGGTAATAAGTTGAGAGATGTCACTCAAATATTGCACTCAATTTCTGTCAACCTTGGTATGAAAGTGGAAAAGGAAATAAGCGGATTTGATGTTGAAAATCGAGCGGACGTTAGGAAACCCACACACTATGTACAACTGGAGCCACTTCTACCTTCCTCTTCTACCTGGGTTGAGTGTGAAATCAAAGACACTACCTTTACCTCATGCAAGAATCGATGACGACTCTCCGATAAATATCCTCCCGACCTCTGTGTTCGACAAGCTCAAACTCAGGACAATCAGAAAGTCGAGAGAGATCATTCAGTTGGATAATCGATCTATCAAATAGTCGAGAGGAACTATTTCATTCATCATCACTTTCCAAGGTGCTCTACTCCAGGTAGACTTCACGGTCATTGACATTGAGCACCGAGGAGAGTCTACCCAATCTCCTATTATTCTCGGGAAGCTGTTCTTAGCCTTGGCTAAGGTGACTATAGATTGTGAGTCTCCAGAAATCGATTTTATAGCATTGGGAGCACCTCGACCTCACCCATTCTTTGACACACTCTGCTTTAAGGTAACCCACAAAGCTACCAACAGTCGAGACCATCGAGAGGTAGATGAGTCCCACATCTCTGTTACACCTGAGATACTGGCTATCGAGCCGACCATTGGTTCCAAGACCCCCCACACATCCATGATCCCCGCTGCTTGCATCACCACCACTCTATTTGCTTCAATAAAAGAGTCACAACCCGAATCTGTCATTGAGTCGAACACGACTTTTGTTGATTGTCTTAACCATTTCGATGATATGACATCTATGACTAATAATGCTAAGCCAGCTGACATCACTGGCACCTTCCCGAGATGTGTGCTGACCCTTTAGGAATATTACAATCTATATGGTGACTCCTCTGATGAGGAACCCATGGTCAGCACCGTACCACATCCCGTACCTTCAAAGCAAACAACCATGACTAAATTGACCCCTCCTAAAAATATGGTTGTTCCTTCCTCTGGTCAGTTATCTAGTGAGAGGAAGTCGAGAATTGATCCTCGAGGTGTTCCCACGAACCCCTCAAGGTGTGTCACCCTTTTCCCCCTCTCAATGATTCAGGTTCTAGAAAACCGACTAAGAAAGTTTCCTTCAACATACCGGAGAAGGAATTTTCGGAGGAATCCTCATCGGATCCAGATGAGGTAATTTATATGAGTGAGCTTACTTTGATTGTTCTTAAGCCATGTCTGAGCAAGCACTCGTGCGTCAAACCTCGTTGGACGATCCCTATACCTCATTATTATTCATCTGAGGATGATTCCGACAGTGACACATATGTATACTACCCACATCCTTGCTCCCGCAAGAAGGTCTATCATAAACCTTCTTGATCCTTGTATATTCTCGCTCCTCCTAGTATATAGTTTCGTTCCTCAGTGATTCATATCACTCATCCCAGCTCCATATCGTTTCATTCTATGGCTATACTTAGGATGATCATATCCTAAGCATGGGGGGAGGGGGGAGAGTGACTCAAGCCTCTTTACCATTCTCTATATATTCTCTAGATCTCATCGATTCTCACACTCACTTCTGTCCTACACTTAGGCTGATCAGAGCCTAAGTATAGTGGGGACCGATGCCTGCCATGTATATATACTCATCCATTTCCCCTTTTTACCTCATCCGCCCCATTTTTTATCTTCTTCTACACTTAGGCTTCCAGAGCCTAAGTATAGGGGGCGGGATGACTTCTACAAGTTTTTGCTATTTTAGCTTTCCTACGCTTAGCACGAGCTATGTCTTTTTCCCCGCTTCTCGTGCTTTGAGGACATAGCACACACCAAGTATATGGGCATATTATATATATATATATACTATACTCATAGCTCGTACTTTTGCGTATTTTTATATATATGCAAAAATCACTGGGTAAGTAAAAAATGAAAAAAATCTTTTTTTAAAAAAATACATGTATACTTGTATAATATGTATAATGTATAACACTTGTAAATTTTGTACAATACTTATGTAAAAATTTGTAAAATTCTTGTAAATAATACATTTATAAAATTTGTTGTAAAATAGGATGTATACCAAAAATTTTGAAAAAAAAATCTGCATAATACAAGTATACTTATATAATATGTATATTGTGTACAAGTTGTAAAATATGTATATTGTGTAAACTAAAAATTATTGCAAAATACTCTTCTAAAAGTGTTGTAAAATACATAAAAATTTGACTTCTTATTTACCATGCATTGCATAAAATCTTGATTTTCATTCATCTATAGCATATCATCTGCATATATAGCATACACAAAGTGAAAAGTTAGTGGATTCTAAACCAAGTTATGGATAGATGTTAAGGATGGATTTGATTTGACCTTAACCTACCTAATTTCAAAGGAACCTTATAGGAACTGGAGTTAAGATTTTTCAGGTCGAGTGACTTAATTCTTTGAGTCTGCAAGTCTGTGTTCACATGTCATCTTGATTTGTCTAAGTAGAATATTTCGTACACAACATGATTCTTTTAGACATTGACCTAACCTGAACAAGCACCATGCATGTAGCTCTTCGTTGATGAGGTGATGAGGAGGTAGAATCCTTTACCTTGGACTATCACATGGGTAGAAACATCCGTCCTCCTTTAAGGAGGGTAGTGCATCTCAACCTAGTCTGGTGGTGTTGACGTCTAAGGACGGGATGTTGTGGGTTGCAATAAAGATTCAAAAGAGGGATATACTACTGGCTCAAAGAGAAAAACTCCTTATATACATGTTGCACCTCGTATATATGTCAAATAAAAAAGAAGAGAGAAAAAAAAAGAAAAAAAGCAGAATCTCCAAAAGTGGTCAGGTCTGATTGAAAAGTAAAACGCCTGCCGGAGTATATATACAAGTTTAGAAAAATAAGAAGAGCTTCAAAGCTTGCTGCTGGATGAATTGACTACACTGGTCAAGCATCCCAGGATAGGTAGCTACACCAGCTACCATCCATTCTTCTCTCCATCCCCTCTCCTTGAGTTGGTTGCATTTGAACTTGGAAGGGAATACCCCTCTCCTCGAGGAAAGAGTTACTGGACCGAAGAATTGTAGTTACTTAGTTAGAGGTGATTGTTTCTTTGCCATTTTTGATGTGGAGAGCTATATTTCACTTACACAATACAAGTAAGTATCATAGTCATCAGAAGTTACGTATGAGGATTTGTTCTGATCTGACTATTGAGGCGATTTGAATAGAAGACTTATGGAACTTAAATGTTGTTAGGTCATAAAATTCATATCCCAAAAAGGTTCTACCACATTATTAATCTAAAGGTCGAGTGAAGCTCTATTCCTAGCTTTTGTTCATGACCTTGGTATGGAACCCAATTCATTTCACTTTTACATTTCATTTTAGTTGGGGGGCGAGTTAGGTTTAATGAATCTTTGATTCATTACTCTAAAAGTTGAAAATAGAGCTTTGTTCCTAAGTAACTAGCTGTATATCTCCACTTATATTTCATAATTAGCATTAATGTATGTAAATTATATGTACATTTTTAGCATTCATATGCGCATTAAATAAGGAGCCAAATTCACTTGTAAATATTCACTTGTATATTAGCTAAAATCACTTATTTGTATATATTTTATACTAACTCCAAATTCAATAAAATCAACTCTATAGTATAGATATTACTAACAATAATAAAGGAAAAATAGCAAAAAATATTAACTTGTAAAATTGACCAATAAAACCAAATCCAAGTTGAGACTATGAACCTTAAAATTGCATATCTCTCTCATACAGTATACGATTTAGGTCTACTCATTTTTAAAGTAATATACATTTGAAGACCTTCAAAACAAGACTAATTTCATAAAAATTGGAGATCGTATGTGAAACTTGGGTTTTGGGTCCTATTGTATATTATACATATTGACCAAAATACCCTTCTTTTTATCTTTTTATTTTCTTAATTATAAAAATATAAAAAAATAGATTAAGCTGTAAATATTCCTTTTCATATTTTCTCTAACTTTATTTTTATTTTTCCCTTATTTAAAAATGACAAAAAATGCAAAAGATAAAAATACAATGTTTTATATCTATAAGATACCACCAAAAAATACTTTTTGTACAGAAGACTTTCTTTAATTTTTGGTCCTTCACAGAAGTTGTAGATCTCGTTGAGACTAGCAACTTAATTAGTGATCACTTTTTGATTTCATTCCTTTAGTTATTTCTTTTTGAATTTTCTTTACATTTGATTTTTGAATTTTCTAGGAGTGACACGTGGCCGCTCATAGAGCCGCCACGTGTCACCCCATTTTTTACTATTTTTGGATTTTATTTTATTTTATTTTTTATAATATCATTTATTTATTTTAATTGATTGTTTATTTATTTTATTTATTTATTTTCATTTTTTAATGTTTCTCTTCTCCCTTTACTTTCTCTTCATTATTTTAGCAGCCTACTTATACTACTTTATTATTTATTTATTTTATTTCCCTTTTACTTCTTCTCTCTTTACTTATTCCCCACTCCAAGTCACCAACTCCCCATTCTCTCCACTTCCTCCACCATTCTCTCCATTTTCTCCACCTTTTTTCTAACTTCTTCTCCTCCTTTTATTCTCTTATCCTCCCTCATTTTCCCTTATCTGCCATAATCGAGAGAGAAAGGGAACCACTAGCTCAGTCTACTCAATGGTGACATCGATCGAGTAAGTCTTCGACGTAAAGACGGTTTCCATCGTATTTGAGGAGATCCGAGGTAGAGAGATCGACCTCGTCGCAGCAGCATCCAAACTGCATAGCTTCTCCGATTTTTCGCCAAGCCGGATCGAGGCCATGAAGGGAGATGCACACTGCAGCCCCCCTTCGGTGACATCACATGTAAGCTATCCATCTCTAGTTTCTCATTTTTTATTATTACTTAACATTATTTTTTCATTGTCTAGATCATCTTCATTTTTTACAACATAACCAAATCACAATCATCACACACACCACCTCCTCATTGCATTTTTATTTCTTATTTATAAAAAAATTCAAAAAAATATATAATAAAAAAACAAAGCAAAAAAAGTGTGCAGCAGCCTACACGTGCCTCCGCCAGCCAACCGTCGTACTCCAGCTCCACTGCCACGGTGTCCGCACGCCCTCCTCCCACTGTAGTGCTAGTCCCAACGCTCGCCTCCACCGCACGCTCCCCTCCAACCAAGGCCTTCCCTATCACCGACCTCTCGATCGCGTCGCCTTTAGCGCCGCCCTCGTGCGCCGCGCACCCCCCCTGCACCACGCGCTCTCGCGGCTCCACCTCTTAGCGGGAGTTCTCCACCGCTGCAGCCCCAACTGCCCGCGAGTGTGATACTACACTACTGCCCTCCTCCCTCCACGACCACGTGCTATTGTGCATCGACGTCTCACACACCAGACCGACGACCTCGACCCTCACCCGCTCGTGCACCTATTATTGCCGGACCGTACGTCTCCAGCAACTCCCCTTAGCGCGACCGCCCGTTGCCGCCCCACGATGTCGACTTGCTCCTCCTGCGTAACCATCAGCTCCCTGCAGTTACCGCCCTCGCAAGCTCCACCGCCGCTTTCATCCCATTGCATGAGCCCTAGTGGGTTTTTTCTTGGAAATCACGTTCAGAGATGGTCCTTGTTCATTTTTATTTTTTTATTTTTTTGTGAAAATTGCATGTTAAGCTCGTAAGGTTTCTTTATTTGCAAAAATTCCCATGTGCACATTTTATGTTAATTTTTTATTTTTAGTACTGTAAAGACACCCCTGTGTTTACAAGTCATTTTGGACCTCAAAATCGTATCATTTTATTTAATAAAAATTAACAGTTTGTTGAGAAATTAATTCTTTATCTTTTATATACTATTTGGATTTTTGTGAGCATTGGATAATTTATTAAAAATCATAGGTTGAAATTCAGTGATATTTTTTCATTTATGCTCTGAAATTCGCTCATACTTAATTATTACTCCTAAAATTATGCAAAAAGTATATATGATGCTTCTAATTGTGTTTTAATTGCTATCCATTTTTTATCAAAATCCAAGTTGTCTTGTGCATAAAATAAATTATTGAGTGCTTTTGTAATTGATTTTTAATTAAATCTACAAATACTATTTTTGTGAAATTTTAACTCTCTTGCATTGGTTATTTAAATATTTATTTGAGATAATTTTGCTTGTAGATATATTTATTAAGAATTAAATACTAACGGTCACTCTATTTTCCTTAAAAAATCCCAAAAAAATCATATATTGTCTTAAAATTTCAAAAAAATAATGTAGATTCATTTCATTATATTTCACTTCCAGTAAAATTTCATAATTTTTTCATTCTGTTTGCATGAAAAATTACGTAAGAATCCCTAAAAAGTTTGCATTTTTCATTGTTGCATCATAAGTCCAAAATTTTCAAAAAAATACGTTTTGCATTCAACATTGGATTTGGTTTCCATTAAAAATATAACTTGGCTAATTTGAATTGATTTCATGTTGAAATTAGTTTGTCTAAGTGGATCGATTTCTTAATAACCTAATTCATTCACATTTGTGCATTGTAAGGGCATTATGTCACATTTCTTAAATCATGACATATTACAAAGAAACTGTTGGGAGATGGGCAACAAGCTGCGCCGCCAAATCCCTTTTGGATGGTAGATCCAATTCTTTGGAACACAACATCCATAGACATGGGAACCATAACATTACTATGCATAATTATTTGGAGCTTCAGACGCTAAGAACCCAAAGGTATCAAACCCGAAAGGGATGAAGACATGTTGATTGTCAATACAAGCCTTCTCATGTTTAGCAACTTTGGATGAGGCAACTTTCTGTGTAGCGTATCCCACAGTAAAATCACTTTTTATCAGACCAACTAACGAAGACACTCCAGTTAAATCAACACGTGCATGTTTTCCTCCAGCCCAACCAAAAATTAAAACATCCGCTGGTCTGAGTGTGGATCTCCCCTCGTGTGGATCAGACAAAAAATTCGCAGGTGCTTCATTCTTTGATGCAACCCCAGTCTTATTGAGAACATCACAGAGGACATCTCTGACAAGATCATGTCTATATTTAAAACCCGAGAGTTCACGACAATGAACGGCATGCTCCCAAAGGAGTCTAGGCAAGATTTGTGGCATACTGGGCATGCCTCATCTGCTGGTAATAGAGGAATCATAAGGTGATATATGAGAATAGTACGCTACTCAATAGGTGACATATGCATTCCCAGACCATCAATAGGAATAGCTAGAAGAAAATCTTGAGCATGGTCAGATTGCAAGCATTGAAAAATTACCTTTTGTCTAGTTGTCATGTCAAATTCAACCTCAATTTCTTTGACAATTTTGCTAAAAAGGGAACTCGCCAAAGCATTCTGGGCTTTAAGGGGGACGGTATCCTTGATAGCAAAACATGTAAGATCTAAAGATGGGAGTTTGACACGTAGACCCTCCGAGGCATCTAAAAAATCAAAATCAATGTCACATACCCCACTATCTCGTAAAATGTGGTCTTGAAGCACCCAAGATTGAGCTCTAGAGGCCACAAAATCATATGAAGAAGCCTCAATAGCAGAATGCAGTCCTAAGCCACCGAGCTTGATTGGTAGGGATGCCACCCTCCATTGAAGATCGCCAAAGAAAGGACCTCCACAAACCACAATGTCCTCAATAGCTTCACGTAGTCCTCTGTCAAAAAAGCAGCAGCTTGTTCCATGCATGTGGGTTGACATGTCCTTAAGCCAAACATGAGCTTGGCTGAACCCATACAAGATCGTAGTAAAAGTCATCCAATTGGGGGAGTAATTTCATTAATTCAACAGCTTTGGTGGCTCTCCTCATAGCCAAGTCTTCAACAATCCTTTGTACATGCTCACTGCACCTCCAAGCAGTTTCACTCCTAGCACGGGCCTTCCAATATCAGTAGGAAATAGTTCTTTGTGGACCTTCTGTCCATCACATGAACAGTTTTCTTGATATTCGGAACAAGTTCCATCTCATGGCCTATGCGTTGTATAATGTCAAGCACCTTGGCCACCTCTAATGTGTCCCCGATGATAGTCCCATCATCAAGATACCAATCATGGAGAAGGAGTTTAGAATTATCTCTGATCTCATGACTAAGTGGGTGCAATGTAAGAGAAAAATAGAAGTGGACCAAGGGGATCACCTTGTTGCACTCCGGTGGTCGATCAAATATGATTGTCTCCAATATATAGTCTGGCAGCCTGAGCATACAGAAATTCCACCCATGAAGAAATAGATAGACATCGCCTTCGAACTTCACAGAGCATCGAAGATCTATCTATCATGTTGAAAGCATTAGAAAAATATACAGTAAGTATAGAGATAGATCCATCACCATGAAGCTTGCTCAAAAGCCGATTGGTGCTGTGTAAAATGGCTTCTGCTCCTCCATATACACCAACTCCAAATTGAAAACCATTGGGATACTTAGACATCTCTCTGCCTACCCCTTTCATAGCAACCTTACATACTAGACGTCTCCAAGTAGTGCTCACTGCAATAGGGAGCATGCCATTGTCAGGTTTGAATAGTGGAGTAAGAGGTGCAGAGACTACAAACTCAGTCAAACTCAAGGGGAATCTCCCGCATAGCCATAAGTTAACCACCACGGCGATCGCCCGTAAGAGATCAGTGACAATGGCAGACCCCTCCCCACAAAGAGCGTCTAAAAGGTGTTGAGCTCTCAAACCATCTTTGCCACACGATGTCCCTTTAGGAAAGGATTTGATAGAATGTAAGATAACATCTGTATCAGCTGTAAGAGGAGTCTCCGAAACCAAGATACCTGACAAGGAAGGAAGTGGCTTATACGGATGTTTAGCCTCTAAATCTTTCATGGTATCTTCATTATAAGAAGCCACTCCTGAAGATCATAAAACCTTTAAGGCTACTGAAAAGTGTCCATCTGACACTTTACGAAGGCATTGCCTAATATTGGAGTGTTGATTCTTTTCCACGGAATTGTTCAGATTAAGGCCAGACGTCCCTGGTGTACCACCTTTCAAAATATCATACACTAGTTTGGTGAAACCATCTGCACCGCCCAATGTAGTCAGTAAGCTCAAAATAAGTCGTTGTTGCAAAGAATTTTTGCTGCTAGATCTTCTATCCTGCCTATTCATAGGCCTGAAAACCTGTAGTGTGCAACGAGGAAGAAGTAACAATCTCGCCCAAGCGGATATGGATCCCGACCCTGCGATAACTTGGTGTAAAGCTGTCTTCAGGGAGAAAGCAAGACAACAACTGGGAGGGATACTCTTGACTGTGGTGATAGGAGCTTTGAAAATACGATCAAGCAATAAAGCATCGATAGCTAACCCGTCAGTGGCAGCAGGTACTATAGGCAGAAGAGGTTTCAAGATACCAATAATGTGCCCTTGAGTCGCTCCAGTGTCATCTGTAACCCGAACAAGACCGTCATCATGGTGGCAAGCCCGAGTCACCGCTTAAATCTTCATGCACCTCCTGCACATCCACTAATCAAGGGTCCTCAAGGTCCCTTCTAAAGAAAGATATAGATCAAGATCATTCTTGATGACATCTTGCAAAGCAGAAGTATGCTCATCACTGGAGAGATGTACCCTTTTTATATGGGAGATTAAGTGTGTAAAACCTTTAATTCCTTCTCTACCATCCGGGCAACAATGAAAATTCCAAAAGGGACACATCAAGCCATTGGTAGTCATCTCAAGAGGAGAAGGAGGCATCATCAAGGAGACGTCGTTGTTCGTCAGGTTCGTCAAGCTACGTGGTAGTGGAGAAATTGTTCATGCTAGAGGAGCCAAACAATCTAAGCAAATATAGTGGATAATGGATCGATGATTTAGATGACATGGTAGCCTCTTGAAGAGGCTATGAGAGGAAAGCTGTGGGAGAGAGGGACTACAGGAAGGAAAGCTGCAATAGAGAGGGAAAGGGATGAGGGCAGCAGGGGTCGGTGGAAGGGAGGGGAAGGGGTAGGGCTGCAGAGGTGGAGCGCTACTGATGAATATTAGATTCATCACTCTAAATCTCATTAATTAAGCTCAAATCTCTCAAAACCATTGGCATTTCTTCATTTATTCTTCATAATTAACTTCATGCATGTTTTGATAAGAAGTGCATTTTATCACTTATTTATACACAAAATAAGAAGCCAAAAATCCCAGCCAACATTTACCTGTAAATAGCCTAATTTCCCTGATTTTTAAATAATTCATGCTAACTCCAATTAACCCAAAACCACCTCCACTATGTACATGTCACTAACAAGAATAGAGATGAAAATACAAAAAAAAACACTAACCCAAATAAGTGGACCACAAACCCAAACCTTAATTCTAGGATTCCCGAACTAAAACCCTCATATCTTCCCCATCCAGTGTCTGCTTTGATCCTACTCACTTTTGAACTAATGTACATTCAAATATCTTCAAAACAAGACAAGTTCAAGTGAATCGGAGTTCATATGTGAAAGTTGAGTTTTGAGCCTTTTTTTGCACATTTTGTATTTTAGCAGTTTTGACCTAATATTTTATGTACATAATTGACCTATTTTATTTTATTTCTTTTTAATTTGTCTTCTTTGATGAAAGTTTTACTAAAATGCGTAAAAATCCAAATCCAGACTGAGCTTGAAAATTGAGTCAAAGTCTTCATTAGCTGTCTATACAAAGTTAGTCTTTTTCGTGTTTTATTTTATTTTCATTTTTCTCACTCAATAAAAATCCAAAAAAAATAGATTAATGTGTAAATATTTATCTTTGATTTTATCATTTTTTTTCGGATTTTTATCTGATTTAAAAATGACAAAAAAATTATAAAACCCAAAATTCAAGGTATTCGATGTACATAGGATACCCAAAATATCACTTCATGCAAATGACCTATTTTGGTTTATATATCTTCATGAAAGTTGTAGATCTCATTGAGACGAGCAATTTTTGTGAAGAAATTTTTTCGATCCGAGGTCGTTTACTATTTCTTTTCTATTTTCCTTCTATTTATTTTCCGATTTTTGTGGGACTGACACGTGGCAGCTCCTGGAGCCCCCACGTGTCATCCATTTTTGAGTTTATTTTTATTTCATTTTTATTAAAAAAATTAAAATTATTATTAAAAATAAAAAAGTCGCACGTGCGCGGCGCGTGCCTCCAATGCACGTGCCCAGCACGTGCTACTCCCTTCGTCCTCTTCCGCCGCCACGTGGCGTGACCTGGGTTGTCTGATCTAGGCCAATCAGATGGTCCCAGGACCGTCACCTTCCTACAGTTGCCCTGCTCCGAGAATTTTGCCCCTCCGTCGTGATTTTCGCCCCGTGATCTCCTCCAATCTCGAATCCCATTTGCATATCTCATCCTCGAATCGAAATCCAATCAAATCCCGGCCGCATACACCACCTTCTCGAATCGCCTCCGATCGCGACCTCTTCTCCAATCAAATTTCCATCAAATCCCTAGGATTTCGACCTTCCTTCTCCGGCCAACTACCGCACAATCTCTTGGCCTATAAATTAGTTGACCCCCATCCGCCGTTTACAGACAAAGCCTCCATTCTCTGGTAGTGACAGCCCGAGAACCCTTCATTGACGTGATCCGAGGATCATCTTCCGCGTTGTAGCCCCGCCTTTGCGTCGTTGCTCCGCTCCGGCATCTCATCGTTGAGCTCCCATTCCAGGTACCATCCCGCTACTGTACATCGCCATCCCCTCCTCGACATCTTCTCCGATCAACGCTACTACGATATCATCATCTACGCCTTCCCTATCGATCGTCTCCACTACTCCTCCATCTTCAACAACATCGACAATTCCACCGCTTCCATCTTCGTCAGCCGTTCACCGTCGATAACCTCCGTGAGCACCTCTACGCCACAACGATTTTGCTGCTGTCATGGGGAGCTCCTTCAGCCATCATCATCCTTCAAGTTTCCTAGCGTCAACGGAGCTGCACCAACACCGGCATCACTTCGACGACTGCATAGTAAGCTCTGGACCCCACTCTGCCGCTCTCCATCTCCAACAACCACCTCGACGCCCGCCGTCCGTGTGTCGACCAAACACGTCCGTCAGATCAAGCACGGGAGCAATCTCGACCATCCAAAGGAGCTCATCCTCACGCATCTGATCAAGGTGAATCAACGGTTCGGAACATAACTTAGCCTCAGATCCAAACCAAGAGCCTCGGGCCAAGACGAGGCACGCCAGTATCGCCACGTGGAGCTTCGGACCAAGCCTGCACCCGAACCAAGCCGCGCGTACGTGATCTTCATGTGATTAGCAGGAAATTTGCAAAGATGCCCCTGGTTGTTTCCTAATTTTGCAGCAGAACCCCCAGACTATCAGTAATTGCATCTTGGTCCTTTTGCATTTTATTATATATATTGCATAAAAACCTATGTGTTCCCCCTCTATTTTGAATGGCTTCATTGCATTATTTTATTATCCAAAAATAACATTTTGTTCCTCACTTAATTCTCTACATCCTGACAAATTGTGGATATTTTTGTGATCAGTGGTTAATTAATAATTAATCTTCTTGTGGAAAATTACATATTTCGCCCATCTTGCACTATGAATTTTATAATTGATTAATCGCTGGTCTAAAAATTGCTGAAAAATCATGGATTGTAGAATTAATTGTGTTTAACATTGTGCTAAAAAAGAATTGCATTTGCATTACATAATTTGCCTTGTAGAAATCATTTTGCATATTTCAATATTTGATTTTTAATAGGTATTAAATCTCACATTTTCGAGGTTTAGGATTTTTCTGAGATCGATCACCTAGTGATAGATCTTGGATAATTTTATCCCTTGAAAATAATTAGGTTTAATATGAAATCAAATGAACTGAATTTGAATCGAATCGAATTGTTATCGAACGAATCCAAGTGAATTCATATTTGATTCATTTGGGAATCAAATCCATTGGTGAATTCAAATTCAGTCCATTTGATTTCGAATCGAACTTTTTTCGAATTTTTATCGAGCGAATCCTAATCGAATTCGAATGATTCAATTCAATTAGCAGCCCTAGTCAAACGTGTCTTTTTCGATTGCTTTGACACATTTGGTGATCTGACTCCTAAGTTGAATCAATTGTTATCTACTATTACAACAGATCCATCAACAACCACAACAGAGCCAGATTCAGAGGTGTTGTTGAGGCAGACATTCCAGATAATCACATCATTTTCGAGATCAAACATCTTCCCTCTAAATTGAAATATGGCATCCTTGCAATCCCACCTTAAAATTCCTGGTCATTATCAGTGACAACCTGACTGGAGAACAAGAATCTTGCTTACTAGAGATTTTCTAAAAAAAATCGCAAGGAAATAGGTTGGAGCTTGTCCGTTCTCCACATAATTAATCTCGCATTGTGCTTACACCATATTTACCTTGAGGAAGGTGTCGAACCCTCCTGTGAGTTCCAGCATAGAATGAATCCAAGTTTACGGATGTGGTTAAACAAGAAAAAGAGAAATGGTGTGATGCGAGGTTTATCTATTACATATCTGATTTCAAGTGAGTGACATCACTTCATGTAGTCCCAAAGAAGATAAGGCTTCAGAAAGTCACAAACTCAGAAGGAGAGGAGATTGCGACACGAGTACCCACATTGTGGCATGTTTGTGTGGATTACAGACGCCTGAATGTCGTGATGAAAAAGAATCATTTCCCATTACCATTCATTAATCAAATCTTGGAGAGACTTGCGGGAAACAATTCTTTTGCTTTTTGGACGAGTACATGGACTACAATCAAGTAGCCGTCACTCCTAAGGACCAAGAGAAGACCACCTTTACATGTCCATTCAATGCTTATGCATTCAAGCATAAGCCCTTTAGGTTATACAATAAATTGAGGACTTTCCAGCAGTGCATGCTTACGATATCTGATGAGATGGTATGCAACTTCCTAGAGATCTTTATGGATGATTTCTTAATCCACGACGATTCATTTACTCTTATATTTCTCATCTGAATCGATCCCTTAAGAAGTGTAGTGAGGTGAATCCGGTGCTCTATTAGGAGAAGACCCATTTCATGGTCCAAGAGGGCACTGTGTTAGGGTGCGTCATCTCCAAGAGAGGAATGGAGTTTGACCCTGCTAAGGTGGATGTGATAAAAAAACATCAACCACCAACAAACATCAAGCAGGTGTGATCGTTCCTCAATCGTGTTGGTTTTTACCAAAGATTATAAATGACTTTTCAAATATAGCGTGACATCTAACATAACATTTAGGAAAAGATGCGGAGTGTTGGACATGCAAGCCCACGACGAGCCATTATGCAATAAATGTTATTGCAAACATCATTCCTTGATCTGAAATTAAGAATAACTAATTTCCATAATAGATCGCTAAGTACAATTAGAGTTATGTACCATGTCCATCTTAATGATCATACAACTGTTGATTCAGTTATTGGATCATGGAGGGTGGTGCTTGTATGAATATCTAAAGAGTTAGATTGGGGACTCATCAAGCATCGTCAAATGATTATTAAGAGATGATCTCCAGCCTGAGTAGGAGATGGCAATCCTTTCTCGTTTGGATGATATATGAAAGACCTCTTATTGTAGGTCCTTTGCATAGGAATAGAGATTCATAAATGTCAGATTAGTTAGGTAAAAGAGTTGATTTAACGAGATCGAGATAACCAAGACCTATGTCGTATGCTGTCATGATATAGGCACACATCCTCTAACCATAGACATATGTGTTACTATATGTCTGAGTATGTACATTTGGCAGACCGATAGGTTGATGGCCTAATAAAGGTCTATACACTAGCACGTTGGTGTGCATACAAGGGCATATGAGTAATACGATCGCTTAAAGGGATCATACAGGTTCATTTACTGAACCGGAGGACATGAACTCACTCATGAGATATTGGGAAGGATCAAATTCTGTGCGCGTTCATCTTGCTTTAGAGGCTTGACTAAATTTGCAAGGTTTGATATATGCTATTGGAAAGTATATGATCAACACCTAGGTACGATATATACTTTTGGAAAGTATATGAACGATACTGACTCTCAATGATCAAATGAGAAACTTAATGATAAAATCCTAAAGAAGACAATATAAATAGATCTAAAACTTCATGTTTATCCTAGGTCTTCTAGTATACAGGATGTACATGTATTAGGAAAACCTGAGGGTGATGTGATCATAAACGATTGTATAACCATGACGATTCCATTCCGAGGGAGCGATGAAACAGGTCTGGATTTTAGTGACTCCTCTCAATAGAGAAGTGATCTAATCTTAGTCCAACTGTCGGACAGTGATCTGAATGTGATTCAGATGCAATGAGAAGATTAGATTTACGGCTTTGATTTAATCAAACAAATATGAGAGGTCCCAGAGATCTAGATTTGAGATGTGATCTCAATTGCTAAGTCACTATACGTGGAATGTAACTGCCCTGTCCTTATTTCCAAGTATTGATGGAGAAAGCACATTATCCTTAAAGAATTCAAGGATAACTTCACTATTGAGATATGTATCCAAGCATTGGGAAAATTGATATTTATATGTGAATTAATTATCATGAATAATATGAATTTGATTCATATTACAAGGAGAGTTATATAAGATAATTAAATGTGAATTAAATATAAATAATGTGTATTATTTAGGTACATGAGAATAGAGATCCAAGATGATTAAATGTGATTTAATTATCATGGATATGAATAATGTGGATAAAACTATCCAAATTATTCATATATATTATAAATGTGATATAATATATTAGAGAGAGAGAGAGCCCGCTGTAATTTTATATTTGTTGATCAATTATTGATGTGAATTGGATTCACATTGGATAATTAATTGAAAATATAACTTACCTTTTTTTGGGGTTGTGAATGTGATTAATAATTTCCAATAACATGATTGCAATGTTCACAAGATAAATGTGAATTATTTTTGTGAGGTAATTTACAACAAATGTTGTTGTAAGTATTGGAGATTTTCATGAGAAAATGTAATCTCATGGATTTGGAAAGAGATTACAACCAACTACCTAAAGGGGGTGGATGACCCCCAAGTCTTTATTGGAATGGGTGGCCGTCCTCCCCCCTTTATAGTAGGAGGTTAATCTTGAAGTATACAGGAATATCCTTAGGTGCATCACAGAAGCGTAAGGATTACATCGAATGTAATCGGGAGCGACTAGTCGGACTAGTTGCTCGAGGCAACGGACTTTAAAAAATTTTACATCCGATGAAACCACATGATCAAGAACACTTCTCAAATCATTTCATCTAAACTACGAACAAGTATTAGGAATACCTCTTGAAGTACGGTTGCGATAGAGTCTCTAAAGAAAGAGACATGTCTCAAATCCGATCCGATGGAGGAGACGCTTGCGAGCGCAATGATGAAACACGTGCTTCTCACAATTCATGTTGTATATATAAGCGGCGAATCTCCCGATCTAGTCACATGAGAACTGGCGTCTTCTTTACGAGCATGGCGCACCGAAGGACATAAAGATCCATTAGCAAATGATCTGGCAAAATAACAACGATGTTGCGGCGATGGTGACTCTCTGTAGGGCATCAAGGTGGATGGCTACAAGAGATAGAGGGAGAGAGACTTGGTGTGTAGAGAGAGGGAGAGAGCAATTGTTTGGATATAACTTGAAGAGCAAGGGGTGCCTCTTCTTATATAGTATTTTGGGATCCATGGATCTCAATCCATGGACAACACAAAATCAATGGATGAGATTGATTTGTATTTCTTTCAAAGGCCACGATTTTATTGTAAAAACACAACAACAATTAATTTGATTAAATTAAATATATTGAATAATCAATATAAATTAATTTCAATTTAAATAAAATAACCTTGGAGATAATTGGGAAAAAATTAGCCTCATCCCCAAAAAGTGGGGAACGGCCACCCATTCCTTTTAAGACTTGGTGGTCGTCCACCACCTTTGAATGGATGGAGGCAATCTTTTTCCAATTCATGAGATTACATTATCTCATGAAAATCTCCAATATTACCATCATAAAAATAATTCTCAGTTATCTTGTGAACATTGCAATTATTCCATTGGAAATTTGTAAATCACATTCACAACTCAAAATAAAATATATAATATATTTTCAATTAATTATCCAATATGAATCCATAAATAATTAATCAATAAATATAAAATATAATAGGCTCTCTCTGATATATTATAAATAATATTTACAGTATATATATGATTAATATGGATAGGGCTATCCACATTATTCATATCCATGACAAATAAATCACATTTAATCATCTTGGATCTTTATTCTCATGTGTCCAGATACTATGAATCACATTCACATTATTCACATGTTTGATAATTAAACCACATTTAATTTTCTTAGATAACTCTTCTTATATTAATCAAATTCATATTATTCATGATAATTAAATTGCAATTAATTAGCAATTTTCTCAATACTCGGATACATAATCAGCAGTGAAATTATCCTTGAGCTCTTTCAAGGATAATACACTTTCTTTGTGGATAATTGGAGATAAGGACACAGTGATTGTATTGTTCCATGTATAGTGACTTGAATACTGAGATCACATCTCAAATCCAGATCTTGCGGACAACCCATAGATGCTTAATTAAATCAAAGCCGTAAATCTAAGCTTCTTATTGAATCTGAATCACATTCAGATCATTGTCCAACATTTCGACCAAGATTCGATTACTTCTCTAATGAGAGGAGTCACTAAAATCCACTCTTGTTTCATCACTCCCTCAGAATGGAAGTGTTATGGTTAACAAGCATTTATGACCATATCACCCTTAGGTATTCCTAATACATTTACATTCTCTATACTGTTGGTGTTGCTGCAGCAGCAACGCACATTCAACTTAGGCCAGTAGGGCCGACCACCACCTTATACCTCACAGTCCTACCCACAACAGTACCGGCAGGGCCATCATGGCCAATATAGACCGCATAACCATCCATCCTCTAGTCAGCAGCAGTAGACCCCACCCACGTGTTCTAGGGTCCCTCGCCTTGGCCATCTAGTCTTTGACCGATAGGGTTCAGCAGATGCAGAATGATTACTATGACATAAGGACAGATCTGAACCGTGTCTCATGCCTCCAGGATCAGCAGATGGCACCAAGGACTCCAATTCCCGCCTAGGTTCAGGCTAATCCCAATAGCCTGAAATAGGGTCAGCAACGACCACGAGATTATGTATACTATTCAGATTATTCCCTACCTGAACATGAGATCCTCTCGTACGATAATGTGAATCATATGTCCCTTAGGAGCGGAAGGACCGTGACCATACCTAATAGGGCATGGGAATATGAGGAGGATGTTGCCAAGTATCTACTCGAGGATAACTTGAAGGTAGAGGAGTAGCATCACGAGCACCACCACTTTCAACAGAATAAAATGTATTCAAAATGTCCAAAATCTAAAAAAACAGAAAAATAGAACAAAAAGACGAAGGGAAGCACCAACAGTGAATCAAGTGAGCCTAATGAAGAGCTTGCAGCTCCATCTGAGGAGGACACACCCACTATTTCCTTTCATGAATTTCTTTCCAAGTAGAGTCAGAGTCCCGAACCTGTAGAAAACTCAGTTTCCCGTTTGAATGAAAATATTTCAGTTTTAGAATCTGAGTTGTCTTCAATAATCCCTTTTCCTCGTGCTCTCAAGGGAGGAAAGAAGAAATCCAAAAAATCCAAAAGAGATGACCCTGAGATGGCAGGGTTTTGCAACAAATATATCAAGGTCACAATCCCCTTTGATAAGTTTGTGGATATGACACATGCATTATAGAAGTACCTCAAGGTTAGATGCACATCTACAAGGTCAACAAGAAAACACGAAGCCGTGTTGAGAAACACGTTTTGTCAATAGCCACTACTTGCTCCATTAAGAATGTGTTTCCAAGGAAACGAAGGGACATGGGTGCCCATTACGTGGTGAGTCATGTCGATGACACTGCGTTTGCACACACTCTCTTAGATAATGGATCCTCAATTAACCTGATGCCAACGACCCTTTATGAGCGACTAAATCTAGGTTCTTTTAAGAAACCCATAGACCTACTCCAGCTTATTGACAAATCCACTAAGAGGTCCAAGGGAGAATTGAGGAACATTATCATCAACGTCGAGAGACGAGATTACATGGTGGACTTTACAGTCCTTGATACGGAGACCCCTTGAAATTGGAGAGATTCCCAGATCATTCTTCGAAGGCCCTTCCCGATGACACCAGGGACCTTATTTGACTATAAGGTCGGAAAAATTCAGTTCCAAACTCCAGGCGGAGATGAGGAACTAGATTTGAAGCAGACAATGTGGCAGAAGACATATTCTGAATCTGCACCTAGTACACTTCGTCAGAAGCAGATTGTGTTCATGTAGACACCGTTGGGCCATGGATTCAGAACCCAATTAGCATTGATGAGTCCTTCTCTGCTGGAGAGAATCTTGTACAAGAGTCAGTTTGAGATCCTTAGGAAAGAACAAAGAGCAGATCACACATAGAGTGCATCTCCATACATCTTCAATGATATAGAGGCCCAGCTGGGCCTGTCAGTCCTTCCCTCTTTAGGACAATCAGAAGATGAGGATGATGAGTCGGACATGTCTTTTGTTGATTGCTTGGATACTTTTGACAATCCAACTCCTGAGTCGAGACAATTGGTGGAGTTATTTCAGAGATAGATCCATCCTCTATCAACATAGAGCCAAATTGATTGAGCCAGACTTTCTCGATGACCACACTTTACCTGAGCTCAAACCTTTACCCACAACCCTGAAATATACCTTCCTTGCGGGACAAGAGAGGAAGTTTTCGATCATCATCAGCTCACGATTGACAAAGGAGTAGGAATCTCGCTTGTTAGAGATCCTGGAGAAAAACCACAAGGCGATAGGCTGGAGCATCTCCGCTCTCCACATGATGAATCCCACTCTATGTTCACATCATATCTACCTTGAGAATGAATCCAAACCCTCTTGTGAATTCCATTACAGGTTGAATCCAAATTTACGAGAGGTCATGGAGAGAGAAATTGAGAAATGGTGTGATGTGGGTTTTATTTATCCCATCTCCGATTCCAAGTGGGTGTCATCTATCCATGTTATCCCGAAGAAGTTGGGAGTTCAAACGACCACCAACGAGGATGGAGATGAAATTGTGACACGAGTACCCACATCGTGGTGTATCTGTGTGGATTACAGACTCTTGAATGCCACGATGAAGAAGGATCATTTTTTCCTACCATTTATCGATTAGATCTTAGAAAGATTAGCGGGAAAGGAACTCTTCTGCTTCTTAGATGGGCTCTCGGGCTACAATCAAGTAGCTATTTCTCTTGAGGACCAGGAGGAAACTATATTCACATGCCAATTTGGTATCTATGCTTTCAGGCGCATACCCTTTGAGTTATGCAACTCTCCCGGTATGTTTCAAAGGTGCATGCTTGTTGTATTCGTTGAGATGGTCGGTGAATTCTTGGAAATCTTCATGGATGACTTCTCGGTCTGCGGTGATTCCTTCGATTCCTGTCTTAGAAATTTGGACCAAGTCCTCAAATAATGTTGTAAGGTAAATTTTGTTCTCTCTTAGGAAAAAAGTCACTTCATGGTGATGGAGGGCATTATGTTGGGGCATGTCATCTCCAAGAGAGGAATGGAGGTTAACCCTATCAAGGTGGACATGATCAGATGACTCCAACCACCAACCAATGTAAAACAATTGCGGTCATTCCTCGAGAATGTTGGATTTTACAGGGGATTCATAAAAGATTTTTCAAAGATCTCCCGATCGGTAATTGATCTTTTAGGCAAAGACATGGAGTTTATTGTTGATCACAAGTGTCTTGAAGCTTCAAGCTACTTCAATGGATGATCATGGATGCCCCAATCCTACAAGCCCTAGATTGGTCTCTTCCTTTTGAGATCTTAATGGACGCCTCGGATTTTGCTGTTGGGGTTGTGTTAGGACAGAGGAGGGATGGTGTCCCATTTGCTATACACTATCCAAGCAAAGTGTTAGACCTCTCTCAACATCTATACATGTACAGAAAAAGAGATGCTTGCGGCAATGTTTACCTTGGATAAGTTCATATCTCATCTCATTGGATCCAAGGTTATTGTGTTCACATACCATACAACACTACGATACCTCGTGGAAAAGAAGGACCGAAGACGGGTCTTCTTAGGTGAATTTTACTTATCCAAGAATTTGACTTGGACATCAGAGATAAACCTGGAAAGAAGAAAGTAATAGCTAATGACCTCTCCCGTCTCGAGATTCTTGATGCATATGATGATACACCTATTCAAGACTCATTCCCTAATGAATCGGTTGGTGTTATCAACTCACTCCTATGGTATGCCAATATAGTGAACTATCTTGTCTCCAAGAAAGTTCCCAAAGATTGGCCAAAGAGTAGCATAGATCGACTCAAGTCGGATTCAAGACACTACCATTGGGAAGATCCGATCCTTTTCTGTGAAGGATCAGATTGTTCTGGAGGAGGTGCATTCCTCACGAAGAATACCAAAGGGTCCTTACTTTTTTCCATAGTCTGGAAGCAGGAGGACATCACTCCTGGAAGATGACCGCATGGAAGGTATTGTAGTGTGGCTTATATTGTCCGACTCTATTTCACGATGCTCTCACCTTTGTGAAGTCGTGCCCAATATGCCAGAGAACGGGAGGAAATGTTGGTTCCAAATATGAGATGCCGATGCAGGATGTCATTATTTGTGATGTCTTTGATGCATGGAGCATCAACTTTATGGGTCCATTCCCGATTAGCCATGGTTTTGAGTATATCCTTCTTACGGTAGATTACCTATCAAGGTGGGTGGAGGCTATCCCGACCCGAGCCACAGATACCAAGATTGTCTGTAAGTTTATCAGAGATCATATCATTTCTAGGTTCGGGGTCCCCAACGTATTGATATCCGATGGGGGTAGCCATTTTGTTAACATAGATGTGAAAAAACTTGTGGATGATTACGACATCGAACACCATGTCGCTAGTCCTTACCACCCACAGACCAATGGCATGACAGAGGTGTCGAATAGGGAGGTTAAGACTATATTGCATAAGATTGTCCACCCAGACAAGAAGGATTGGTCTCATATCTTGGACCAAGTCCTCTGGGCCTATAAGACATCATACAAGACACCATTAGGAACCTCCCCATTAAGAATGGTATTTGGGAAGTCATGCCATTTGCCCGTAGAGTTAGTGCACAAATCAACATGGGCAATTAAAAAGGTCAATTGGAACACACAATTATGGCAAAAACAGAGAGATAGATCTGAATGAACTTGTGGAGATCAGAACCGAGCATACGACAACAATTTGGTATACAAGAACAAAGTAAAGCGTTGGCATAATAGATTTATAAGACAGAAGATGTTTGTTCCTAGACAGAAGGTGTGGTTATTCAATGTGGGGCTAAAGGTTTTCCAAGGGAATCTCAAATCCAAGTGGACGGGTCCGTTTATAGTCCATGTTGTGCATGACAGTGGATGTGTAGAGATCTCAGATCTTATAGATGGAGCACAGACATCCCTAGTGAATAGACAACTGCTGAAACACTTTGTCGAAGCAAATGAACAGTTAGTCCGTGTTGAGGAGATTGTTTTCACGCGTGAGGAAAATTTAGAAGACACACATAGAGCCACGCATGAAGCCTTGCTACATTGATTTCTAGCCATCAGCAACATCAAAAAGATTCAAATCACGATCTATTTGTATATTTTATAGATCTCATCGGTTCTCATTCCCATTTCTGTCCTATACTTAGGCTGGCCAGATTCTAAGTATAGGGGGAACCGTTGCCCGCCCTGTGTATACTCATCCATTTCCCCTTTTAATCTCGTCCGCCTCATTTTTGTTCTTCTTCTACACTTAGGCTGACCAGAGCCTAAATATAGGAGGGCAGGTCAACTTCTATACTTTTTTTAGCTCTCCTATGCTTAGCACGAGTAATATCTTTTTCATCGCTTCTCGTGCTCTAAGGACATAACACACTCTAAGTATGGGGGTGTGTATATATTACATATATACTTTAGCCATAACTCTTACTTTCATGTATTTTTTTATATATTATGCAATAATTACGGGATGGGTAAAAATTGACAAAAAAATTAAAAAACTTTTTTAAATACATGTATACTTTTATAGTATGTACATTGTATAATATATATAATACTTGTGTAAAAAGTTGTAAAATTCTTATAAAAAATTAAATAAAGGATTCTTATTTACTCTTTCATATCATCCTTGCATTTCAAAAAAAATATCTCCAGCACTTCATTCATATAGCATCTCATTTGCATATCTAGCATATGAAAAGTGAAAAGTTAGTGGGTTCTGAATCAAGTTATGAATAGATATCGAGGATGGATTTGATTTGACCTTAATATACCTAAGTTCAGAGGAACCTTATAGGAACCGGAATTAAGATTTTTCAGATCGAGTGACTTATTTCTTTGAGTCCACAAGTCTATGTTCACATGTCATCTTTATTGGTCTAAGTAGAAGATTTCATACACACGCATTGTTCTTTTAAATAGTGACCTAACTTGGACAAGCACCATGCACGTAGCTCTTAATTGATGAGGTGGTGAGGAGGTGGAATCCTTTGGCTTGGAGTAGCACACGGGTGGAAACCTCCGTCCTCCCTTAGGGAGGGTAGTGCATCGCAACCTAGTCTAGTGGCGTTGATGTCTAACGATGGGATGCTGTGGGTTGCAATAAAGCTTCAAAAGAGGGATAGTCTACTAGCTCAAAAAGAAAAACTCCTTGTGTACGTGCTACACCTTATATATATGTCAGAAAAAAGAGAAAAAAAAAGAAAAAGAAAAAATGTAGAATCTCCAAAAGTGGACAAGACTGATTGAAAAGTAAAATGCCTGCCGGTGTGTATATATGATTAACCAGGAAACACTAGGGTCTAAATGTATCACACAAGGCGGAGACAAAGTCGCTGCGGCGACCCTTGGTAAATCCCGGCTAAAACAACAATTAACCCACGACAATCACATTCAAGCAACGAAAAAAAATGTGCAGAGTTAAAATTTATTATAACTCTACAAAAATGTGTACAGTGTGCACGTGTGTAGAGATCGAACACAGAGAGCAAGCAAGATAGATCAAGCAAAAATGCACAAAATGTGATGTGATCAAGTGCCTACCAACAAGCAAATTTTTGTAGGTTTTAAATTTTATATAGTTTTTGTTTAATTTTTGATTTTATATTTTTATATTTTGATTTTTAATTTCTGATTTTTTATTTTCTTTTTATATTTTATATTTTTGTATTTTCTTTTTCTTTTAATAAAGCTATAATATCTCTAAATAAGTAATATATATACTAGAGATAAGAGAGAGATTAAAAATAAGGAAAGATAATCAAAATACAGGGAACAAAATATTTTTGTGATTTTTATATTTTTATAATATTTTTGAGTTTTTGTAGATTTTTCTGTATTTTTTGGTATTTTTAAAGGCAAAAATACTAGAAAACGGTGAACTAAATGACTGGTCGAAATTAAAATGAGGATGAAAAATGTCAAACAGTATCCAAAATTCCTCAAATTAATTTTAAAATAAGGGCAATAAAATAGGGAAAATGCATAGTCTGAGATTGTATTTTTAGGATTTTCTTGAATTTTTTAGTTTTTTAGGATGTTTTTAGGGATTTTCTAATTTTTAGGAGTTTTACTTTGATTTTTTTAGTGATTTTTGGATTTACACTAAAAGATGATAATATACGCAAAATATTTTTTTTTGGAATTTCTCAAAAGCTTTTAATAATTTTTATGGATTTTCTAATGCATACAGTACTGAAAATGCATGTTTTTGAATTTTTATAAATATGAAAATGTAATAAATATGCAAAATAAAAATATATCGTGAGACTACAATGCAACAAGAGCCTAAGTAAATTTTTGTAGATTTTTATAGATGCATGAAATAAATAGAGACAACAAGAAGAAACTACACTACTAACAAGGGCATATATGTAAATAAACAAACATCCAAGGGCCACAGTGCAAGTTTTCCACAAAATTTAGTTCACAAAGTTCCAGGACCAAATACAAATATCAAAACCTGCTAGGACACGCCCGCAAAATACCCAGCCCTGCACGTGCTATACACGCACCTAGGAGGGACCTAAAAGCAATATACGAAACTCCCAGGGGCTGCCATGCAAAAGTTCCAAAAATATTACACGTTATATCGAAGTTCCTGGACTTATACAAAATAAACAAACCCACAAGGGGTCCACTGCAAAAACACCACCACCCTACGTGCATAGGTCACGTGAGGTGACGTGGAATGGACCTAAATGCAAATAAATAAAGTTCGGGGGCCTAGATGCAACTTTTAAAAAAGTATTTAAACTACAGATGAAAGTTTATGGGCCACAAATAAATACAAAAAGCCTCAGGGTAAAAGATGCAAAATACCCTAAGCAAGGCGATCTGACGACGGAGGATATGCCACTTGACACGTGGCGCGTTCTGAACGGCCGATGACGCTTTGACGGTGGACGGCTGCGATTAGATCCCTTGACTTGATCTGACGGTGGAGGCGCGTGAGGATCCAATGGCTGCTGTGCACCTGGAGCTCGGGCCTTGTTCCGACGGTGCAGAGGGGCGGAGCAAGAACCGGGGAGGAGCACCGACGAGGCGAACTTTCCCGAGCTCAAGCTCCATCCTCTAGAGTTCCTTGGTCTTCAAAAACGGTTGGAGACTTCTGACGGTCAACTCTATCTCCTGGGGGCTCCAGAAAACCTCGGCGACGACGGAGGCTCGCGGGGGAGGGCGGCTGAGCTGGGAAGCTCCACGGAACTCCGACGAGATGAAAAATGAGCCCCAGGCTCGAGTCAATGCTTGTTGACCTGCAAAAAGTGTAAAAGGGTCCAGGGAAAAATGCTTGGACCCCACGAAGGCGAACTAGCGGCGAAATGAAGGGTGGCCGGAGGTGCACTCCGTCGAGGGGGTACGTGTGGGCAATTGAGTGATCGAAATGATGAAGTTTTTGGGGAAAATGTTCCTAAGGCTAACGTAGATAAAATGCAAAATAAATAGAGGGGAGAAGATGGCTGCCTCGATGGTCGGAACCAGACGGAGGTGTACCTCGATGCCGGCGAAAGGCGGAGGTGGTGGAGTTGCCTCGGAGCTCGCTCGACCCGCTCGAAGCTCGGCGAAGGAAGCTGTCACCTTTCTCTGTCGGTTGGGCATGAAAAGGGAAGCGGAGCTTGTGGAAGAGGGGTTCAAAATCGAATGGGGAAGTCGAGGTGCACTATATGGGGTTGACGAATAGGTGGGGAAGAACGAGGCGCAGCAGCTGTCACGTCGATCCATTGATCAAGGTTTCACCTGGGCGTGGATGCCCATTGAACGAGGAACAAAAGTCGTGAAGGGTCATAGCTGAGAAGGTGCAAGGACGTTCCTCGAAAAAATCGAGAAACAAGGTAAAAAACACAGCTATGACAGGAGCACATGGAGAGGACAGCCAGTTGAGCAAGGTCAACTTGGACTGCCTCCTGGTTGGTCTACGTGGACTAACCAGGAAAAATCTCCGAAAGAATGTTTTGTAAATTCATTTTAAAATAATAAATGATTTTATTATTTTTAGGTTATAAAATGAAAAATGTTTGTTATTTTCTAAGGTATTTTAATGTGATTTTTAATTATTTTTATGAGGGTTATAATTACAAGTTACCTTTTTAGGCTTGTATAGGTATTTATAACTATATATTTTAATATTTTATTTTTGTTTATTTATTTAATGTTATTTATTTTGTTTATTATTTTATAAATTTATAATATATTTTTATATACTTGAAAATATTTTTATTTTATTTTATGAGGTATTTTGTACACTTAATAAAATATACGTATTGATAATATAGGTATGCGTATAGGTATTATACCTAAGTGTCTTATATACAAGTATTTTATTTCGTGTTTCTTTTGTATTTTTATTCTGATTTTAATATGCACATCAATTATGAATAATATTTACAAAATAATAAAAAATATAAAATTAAAAAATAACGAATAAATAATAAAGTGAATGTTTTAATCTGTACATGTATACAAGTGGGGTCCAAAACTCAACTTTCAAACTGTAACTCCGCTAAATGCGAAACCACCGCCAAAAAATAGTTTATTTTAAATTATATACAATTAAAGGTGAGTTTGATGCATTTGGATTTTTATTTGGGAGATACAGGTCTGGAAAGTTGGGATTATGGAACCTTATTCAGATCATAACTTTTTATCTGTGCATTATTTTTGTATGAAATAAATTTTGTATTTTTCTATATGAAATTATCTATAACTTTTATGTACAAAGTTTCTTTATTTGAAGTATAAAAAGTGGAACCAAAAATAGGTCCCAAAATGTATAAAAAATGAATAGGTATTTTTTATTGTATTCCGGCCCTTATCTCCCCCTACTTTATTCCTTGTTGACCTATTCATCTAGATGCCTAGGTATCGGGGTTTCGGGTCATAAAATATTTACAATATTTTATTCCTTTTTTTCTTTTATTTATTCTATAATTTTGGCTTTAAAAACTGTATTTTATACACTATTTATATGCACGTGCATGGATGCTAAGATGCTGAAATTAATGGTATTTACACGCATTTGCCAGGGTTTTTGAGGCCAAAATGATAGAATAAAGATGATGAAATGTAGATTCATCAATATACAAGTATAGAAAAATAAGAAGAGCTTTAAAGTTTTTGTAAGCTTGCAGCTGGATAACCTGGCTACACTAGTCAAGCATCCTAGGATATGTATCTACACTGGCTACCATCCATTAATCTCTCCACACACTCTTCTTAAGCTGGTTGCACTTGAACTTAGAAGGAAATACCTCACTCCTCGAGGAAAGAGTTGCTAGCGCAGGGAATT
The DNA here is from genome assembly GCA_037367405.1 of Ottelia alismoides. Lineage (NCBI taxonomy): Eukaryota > Viridiplantae > Streptophyta > Magnoliopsida > Alismatales > Hydrocharitaceae > Ottelia > Ottelia alismoides. The sequence continues at coordinate 24,411 of JAZKJV010004486.1, read as the reverse complement.
AGAGTTACATTGTTAGAGGAGGTTGTTTCTTTATCATTTCTAATGTGGAGATCTATATTTCACTTACACGGTACAAGTAAGATCCATAGTCATCAGAATTTGTGTGTGAGGATATGTTCTGACCGACTATTGAGGTGATTTGAATAGAAGACTTGTGAAACTTAAAGGTTGTTAGGTCTTAAAATCATATACTAATAAGGTTCCATCAAATTATTAATCTAAAGCTTGAGTCAAGCTCCATTTTCTCCTTTTGTTCATGGCCATGGTATGAAATCAAAAATCATCTCACTTCTGCATTTCATTTTAGTTGATCGGGGACGAGCAAGGTTTAAGAATAGGAGGTTGATGAATCCGTGATTCATCACTCTAAAAGTTGAAAATAGAGCTTCGTTCTCGAGTAATTAGTTGCATTCCTCCATTTATTATGCATAATTACCATTCATGCACTTATAAATAAAATCTGTATTTTAGTTTTCAAAACCGCATTAAAATAAGAAGCCAAATTCCTTGTACATATTCATCTGTATATTAGCTAAATTCTCCTAATTTTATCTATTTTATACTAACTCTAAATCCAATAAAATCAATTCTATAGTTTATATATATATATATTACTAACACCAATAAAATAAAAATATTAAAAAATACTAACTTGTGAATTTGATCAATAAAACCCGAGCCCTAGTTTGAGACCAAGAACATTAAATTTTAAATATCTCTCTCATACAATGTCTAATTTAGGTTTTCTCACTTTTATAATAATATACATTCAAAGACCTTCAAAACAAGATCAATTTCATAAAAATCGGAGTTCGTATGTAAAACTTGGGGTTTAGGCCCCTATTTTATTGTACATATTAACTAAAATACCCTTCATTTTATCTTTTTATTTTCTTAATTATCATAAATATAAAAAATATAATTGTAAATATTTCTTTCATATTTTCTCTATTTTATTTTGATTTTTACTTTATTTAAAAATAACAAAAAATTGGAAAACACAAAAATGCGGTATTTTATACCTATAAGGTACCCCTAAAAATACAGTATGTACATATGATGTATTTTGGTCTTGGTCTCCCAAAAGTTGCAGATCTCGTTGTGATGAACAACTTTCCTGAAGAAACTTTTTTGTTTTGAGGTCATTTGTTATTATTTATTGATTTCCCATTTGATTTTTAATACGATTTTTCAGGGAGCGACACGTGGCAGCTCCTGGAGCTGCCATGTGTCCCTCCTCCTTTCCCCACTTACTCTCTTTGCCTCTTTTGATCCGGACCATTGGAAGAAGGGTGCTTCACCCAATGACTTAGATCATTTCGTTTTTTTAATCCTTCTATCTCTCTTTCTCTCTCTCTAAACTATATTTTTAACCTCCCGTTTCTTGCAGGTGGAGCTGCAACCGGGCCCGCCATTCTCTCTCTTTCTCTCTCTTCCCCCTCTACATGCACTACCCCTCGTCCACTTCCTCCGCCTCTCCACCTCACGTAGCGCCTCCTCCATTTTTGCAACCCATCGCAACCCCTCTCTCTCTCTCTCCACGATTTCCACCTCACCCCTCTCTCTGTTAACCACCCATAAATCATCCTCCACCTCCATCATTCAAGTTCATCCACCATTCCAGGAAAGCATAGGCCCAGCTCGCTCCTCCCCAAAGGCGACGGCTCCAAGCATTGGAGCTTGAGTCGATGACGACCATTGCGCTTCAAGCAAGATCCAATGAGCATCTTCGCCAATTATTTTAAGTTTCACATGAAACTTGCTCAGCTTCTCGATTTTCCTTACCCTAGTTGATTGAGGCCACGACCAACAGGAGTACGCAGTTCCAGCTAAATCCTCCCGGCGAGTACACCATCAGGTAATTGTCTTCCTTTCTTCTTCCTCTCTTCTCATCTCTATTCTCCCTTCTCTAATTCTTCTTCCTTTTCCTCACAACTTCTGCTACTATGATATTCCAAAATCATTCCTTCAATTTCTCTGCCACTTAATCATGAATCGAAGCATCCAACCGACCGATAAAGCACCTTTATATCTCAATCTCTACATCTTCTCTCTATCTCTCGCAACCTTCATTGTCTCCACGCTCCTCTCCCATGCCACATACAGAGCAATCCAGTCCACATTTCCTTGTGCTTCAAGCCAAAACCAAACTTCGGCTCGAGTTATCTCGTATTCCATGAGTTGATCCAATTTGAAGATAAATAGACCAGCAGTGATGGTCGTGTGAAGATAAAAATCCTCGGCCCATATTAGAGCACCTCTTCCATCTCCGAGGTGAACTTGAAAATCATGCTGGACCATTGAACGTATAATACATAGGTGAGTTTCCTCGTGCATAACAACACAACTATCACCGTTGACCGCACCCTTATAACCGAGTATTCAAGATCGCCCGACCCTTCACACCCACACAAACTTCCCAGCAGTAGCATTATTGCTCCCGCATGAACAACCTCATCAACTTCGTCAGTGTCGATCTGTTCGTGAGCTACACCCCGCAACCTCGTGCCTCGTGGTTGTACACCACCGTTGACGATTATGTAGTCCTACGCCAGCATCAAACCACGAGCTGTCGCCATCTCCACTTCCAAGCACCAATCGTTGTGCTCTCCACTTCTCCGTGCAGCCCTTGCCGCACCAGCAAGAGTGCGACCCCTACCACCTCGAGCCCAGGTGGCAGTGCACAACCACCCCTACAATTGCACCACCTCCTTCCATGGCCTCCTCTAGCTTCGCATCACTGTCCACGGTAGCTCTCTCGACTCCTGCTCTGCCATGTATTGACGAGCGAGGAGTCCCCAACGTGAAGTTCCTCCACTTGGACCTTCCCAACTGCCGACTCCAACTTCAGCGCCCTTCGCCTGCATCATCGACCTTCAGGAGGATCCCTCGCACATGTCGCCTCGGGCAGCATGCCACTACAACCCTCCCCTCATGTGTGTGGCACGTGAGTAACGGGGACAATCGAACTACAACCCCCATGCTTTTCATCGAATAACAAGAAGCGCTCCTCAGCTAGGGCACATGCATGCGCGTGTCCCTTGGAGAATTTGCAACATCGACACCTAGAGATCTTGGAAAATACGCAAAGGTGCCCGCTAGCAAGCATCATGTGCCTTACACGCAACCCTATGGAATTTTTGCAAGAAACCCTCCACAGTATCGGTAAATACATATCAGTTTTTGTCAGCATTTTTTTAGAAATTTTATTTTCTGTATTTGCATATAGAATCATGTATCTGCATGTTAATTTAACTCACATTTATCATCATTTTGTCATTTTAAAAATTGCATTTTGTAGAACAACTTTTGCTCTATCATTATGGACATTGAATATATTTTTAGGAGTTGTATTTTATTTAATATCATTATTGTTATGGAAAATAGTTGATTTTACCTAATGTGTGATGTTTAAATGTTATTAGATCAATTATTACTTTAAAAATTCTTGAAAGTTCACAGTAGCTAGAGTTTAGTGTTTCTCTATTTTTCCCAAATTTCATCACCTTTGTACACATATAACATATCAAGGTTATAATAAATGAAAAGGTAAATTTAATAATTGATTTTTTTAATAGTTTCTGACATAGTATTTTTAGCAGTTTAAAATTATTCTAGATTCCTTTCACATAGATCTATCTAGGATAATTTAATTTCAGGAAAATATTGACGTTTTGATATTTATTAAAATTAATTATCTCAAAATCACTTAGTTCTGCATATTTTATTCACAGGAACTTCATTTTGCATCCAAAAATTACAAAAAATACAATAGTCTAATTTCATCATTATTCATATTCTGTCTAAGTTTTAGATTTTTTTTTGATATTGTTTGAATGTTATTTACATTTTAGTCCCTCAACCTAGCTTGAAATTGCATTGCATTTTTAATTGAATTTAAAAATTTTTAAAAAAATGTCGAATCTACGGATCAACTAAAAATGAACCTAAGGAGATAGTGGCATCCCTGAGTTCGACCTTGGGCTTGCCCAAGTAAAAAAATATAAACACTTGCTTTAATTGATTAATTCATTAATTAGTGGTTTTTTTATTAATCTGACTTTGCCTACCTACAATGAAATTCGAACATTAATTCGACACTATCAAAAGGGAAATTGTTGGGTTCTTCAGGCTACCAGATATGCTACCAAGGTGAATGAGCTTGACCTAGATACATCTAATTCATTGAATCTTGACATAGTATTTTAGACTTCCTTGATTATTACTATGATCTAACACTTGAGCTGACAAAGCTAGAACCGACTCTAAGCACCACCATGTACCCGGGATGTGTACTGACCTTGCAAGAGATATACAACATACACAGTGATTCATCAGATGTAGAACCAACAATCGGTACCTCACAGGCTCAGTACAATAGGGCCACATACTCTAGTCTGGTTGCTAGTGGAGGGAAGAAGCACTCTGGTCCTCCTCCTCTCCCTGCTTCAGGTTCTAGCAAACAAAGTATGTACATCACCATAGACATGAACTATTCATAGGACTCCATCCAGGGTATAGTACACGGATTGGTGTGATTAGATATGACCAGACAGATACTGCTTCATCAGAGTACTCATCGTCCGAGGTCAAGTCAGTTGACCAAGGGAGAGAGAAGCCGCAAAGAAGAATAAGGTGGAGAGCATCCACTTTACCACTCTAAGGACGATCCGATGATGGATGGGAATCTTCTTCATCACGTTCTTCATGTCCATATTCCCTCCCACCACAAGCCTGACTCAAGTTCTACCAAAAAACTCCTTGAACATCGTCACCATCTCCCCGATCTCATCGATTCCATTGTACTATTTATTCTATACTTAGGTCAATGCCTAGGTGGGACCGATGCCTGCCTATGTATAATCATCATTCTTTTCTTTTCCCTCGACAACCTCATTTTTTCTCTCTTCTATACTTAGGATGACCAAGAGCCTAAGTATGGGGGCGGTCGACTTCTACCCGCTCCCTCTATTTCTTTTGCATCCTTCTATACTTAACATATGCTAGTTATAAGGGGGAGTGAGTCGCATTCATGTACATATCTTACATAGCATCATACTTTATAATATTGTATTTTCTATATATAAAAATAGCTTGGGGGTGTGTTTATTTTTTTTGTAAAATATGAGGAAATTTGTCTAATGCGTAGAAATTTATGCAATGCGAATAAGAATAAAATTCTTCAAAAAATCATAAAAAGTTACAAATTTAAATATGATAAAATATGTTTGCATTTCACGTACCTACACGTCCTTCAAAATTTCATGCATCTGCATTGGTGAAAAGCCACAGGTTCTGAATCGAGTTATGAGCAACCCAAGAATGGGCTTGACTAGAACTTAATCCACTTATTTCAAAGGAACTTCATCGAGAAATAGGATTTTAGAAGCTTTAGGTCTTAGATTTAATTCCTCAAGTTCCACGTGACTGTTGAGCTCAAAATTCGTCTCTTTAATAACGAGGAGTTGTATTATAGAAGATGATCTTCGATTCAGCAAAAATCACAAACTTTGAATGTTATGGAGTATTTTCCTTGTAAGTATACCAAGGTCGAACACAGGGAATGGCAATTTTTAGTTGCATGATTTTAAATTAATTAAAATAATTAATTAATTGCTAAGTTAATTTCCACGTCAGAAAATATGATGCAGTGAAATGAGATGCAATGCAAATGAAAAGAGAGTCTAAGCGTAGATGATATGATCAATAAACCCTCAAAGTTATTTAGAGATCAAAGGAAATTAAATCCTGGAATAATCATCCAATCAAATTCAAGATGCAAGGAGGTTAATCAATGAATAATCTTGTCAGAGAATTCTGTAATTTGCTCCTAAAAATTAATTTAATCAGACAAATTAATAGGGAGATTAAATGAGTTCTTCCTCGATTTAGCACCTGCAAAGATTAAATCCTCAAATAGTGATTTACAAACATCATATGAGGATTGATCCATTTGAAATACTCAATCTAATCCCTACAAAATAAACCATTACTTTCTCAATATGGCACAAATACGTCAATACTTAACTTGCATAGATCATATTACTTCTTGAATAATATCCATCAAGGATCAGCTTCTGATCATTTCGTAAGATGTATATAATTGTAGAGCACTAAATAAGCTTTAAATCGACATATTGTGCACTAAAATGAACTATCATAGACTAAAATGTAAATAAAATAAATTTTTTATTTCATAGAAGTCCCTGAAGGGCCTTATCTGGAAATAACAAAAACCAGAGGAACCTTCATGGAAAATACCCAAGTATTGGTATTTCTATATTTTTCTGAATTCACGAAGATGCAAGTGCAATTCACCCTCCCACGCACACTCTAGGCATGTACGATCGAGGTTCGGTCACGGCGGGGCTGAGGCTCAAAGCTGAAGGTGAAGGCTCTCTTCTCAAGCAGTGGTTCGAGCACTTGAAGCTCCATGTGGCAAATGCACATGCTTCAGGAGCCCAAGGTTGAGGTGCAGCAGCTGTGGAGGTTCAAATAGAGCCTCGGTGGCCCTGAGGCTCGTGGCTCGGAAGGGGACTACGTGGTAGCCTTGTGGCCATTGGATCAAGGGCTTGACCTTGATACAGTGGATGTTGGAAGGAGATGGCGAGAGCTGACGACTGTAGAGGGTGAGCTGTTGGAAAATGGAGGGGGAGTAGCATGGCAGCTCTCAAACCATTGTATCCCTTGATCCAACGGCTGGCGGTTATTGGCCGTCAATAAGGTGACGTCGGACGGTGGATTAGGGCAGAGCGGCGTGAGGGAGGGCGGTGGAGCTCGGCAAGGTGACACACACCCAAGAGAGTTCCTACGGTCGACGATGAGGGTGGAAGACAGAATGGCGGTCAGCGGTGGAGGTAGTCCTGAGCTGTTGTTCATGTAGGAGAGGAACCAAGCGAGGTGGGCCGAGTTGGGCTCTGTGGAGCTCAAGGATGGAGGATGATAAGGGGAGGGCGTGGTGGAGGTCGACAATGTTATTGCTCTGGGCCTGCAAAGTTAGCATAAGAAAGAAGAAAAATGGGGGTCACTGCTGGCTAAAATCACAGAGCGGAGCTCCGATCTTTGCAAAGTCAGAGGTGGAGATGTGAAGGTGGTTGGGGAGGATGCACAAGGCGGAGCAGGGGAAGTATTATGCAATCAAATAGAGGTGGATGTATGGATCATAGATGGACTCGAACGACAGGGTGGAGAGGATATATTTGAAGGGGAGAAAAGGGGTTGTACCTGGAGATACGGTGCTCGACGGCGTACGAACTGAGCAAAGCAAGCTCGTGGAGTGGTGGTGCAACAGTCTAAATGGGGGACGGGATCTCTCCACTGGAAGGAATATGTGATGTTATCACCACCGCGATCTCTTCCTTGCTTGTGAGATCGGTGGATGGTGAGGATGAGGGAGGTGGGAAAGGTTTTATATGGAGGCAACGATAACAGATGTGAAAGCATTATGTGTCACGGTGGAGGAACGAATGGTCGCAATGAAGGCAAGAAATGGCTGGATGAGGTGGAGGATCTATGGCGGTTATCAAAGACTGGAAGAGACAGAGGGTGAAGGAAGGAAGGGGAGGGGGTGGGTCACGTGCCGCACACGTGTACGCGGAGGAAAAGATGGTACGTGTGTGGCACGTGCGACAGAGAAGTGAAGGGAGGGTCACCTGCGAGGCACATGACCTAGTGGGTGGCAGGAAAGAGAAGGATAGGAGGTGAGAGAGTGGGGTGCCACATGGCATGCCTAGGGGCTTCCACGTGTCACCCCCAAAAAATTCAAAAAAATAAAGGAAGAAAAATGAAAAGAAATAGAAGGAGACCTCAGATCAAAAATTTTTCTTCACAACAATTGTTCGTCATGACGAGATGTACAACTTTTATAAAGGAATTGGAAGCAAAAGATGTCATTGTACAAAGTGGAATTTTTGGTGGTTCTCCATGTGTATAGAAAACTCACTTTTGCAGTTTTGCATTTTTTTTATGATTTTAGAAGGGGATAAAAAATAAATATGATAAAATAAAAGAGACTTAGGTACACATTAATATAATTTATTAGATTTTTAATAAATAAGAAAATAGGTAAATAAAATAGAAGTACGAAACGAGCAAATTTTGTACAAACTTACAAACGCCACTCAGACGAAGTTAGTTTCTTTGATTTCAGTCTTGATTTGGGTTTGAATTTTTATGACACTTGATAAACTTTCATCAAATAACATAAATGAAGAAGAAATAAAATTAAATATGTTAATTATGTACATAAAAACTCAAGTCAAACATCGTTAAAAGATAAAATACACAATAGAGGCCCAAAATCCAACTTTTAGATATGAGTTCTGAATTTTATGAAATTGGCCATATTTTAAAGGTATTTGAAAATGGAGTGCTTTAAAAGTTAGTATACGAAAATCGGACACTGTATGAGGAAGATATGTGTGTTTTAGTCCGTGTGATGTGAAATTAGGTTTTTAATTCATTTGTCAATTATTTGAGTTTGTAATTTTTTGTATTTTTCATTTATTCTTGTTAGTAATATCTACACAATAGAGATGTTTTTAGGTCATCGGAGTTAGGATGAATTAATTAAAAATAGGAGAAGTTAGATACTTTTATGTCAATTTACACTTGGATTTTTGGTTCCTTATTTTATGCAGCTATGCATGATGAAATGCAGATATTATAAACAAATGCTAATGATGTTATATTAATTGTTAAATACATGTCATTTTTGGGGAAAAGAGCCTGATTGATTAGTTTTAACATGGTGTATATGATATTCATCATATCCATATACTTAACTTGTGCTCGTCCCCGAGCATCAATTGATGAATGACTTATTTGGAGAAATTCCTGACTGTGCATGTGAATTTTATGGTTAGATTCATAGATACCCTTAATTTGAGTGATCCTAAAATTCTGGGCTCAACCATGTCTTAATCAAAAGGAATCCAACTTCTCTATTTATCATACTCTCTGTTTGTACATAAAATATAAGGATATGACTTTTAGTGTACTGCCTTCATGAGAGTGGAGTCAAGATGTCACCTAAGGTCCCAGTCCAAAAGACTCTCCTCTAGACCTAGTCCTCAACACTAGGGAATAAGTCGGTTCTTGCATTCAATCCATCGTCTCATTAGTTTGTCAGACTTGAAAGTGTAGATGGACAACTAGATGATGGAGGGCATAAAATTGTGTCAATTCTTCTCTCCCTCACATTGGAACAAGGGGCCTCTCAAGTGCCTTATTACTCAACACATGTATATTTTTGTTTTGCTGATCAATGTGTCCGTCAAGAGAATTGGGAGTCGTCTTCACTTGTTAATCTAGGAGTACACCAGGGTGTGTCTCTTTTGAGTATCTAAGATACCTTCGACACCCAAACTTGTATCACTATTTGATGTAGCACCTTTTTTGGTGCTATCCTGACTCCTTGGTCCTAATAGCATTTGATTCAAGTGGACACTTTGAAAATAGTTGGGAGCGCTCGCCTTTGGGTGGAAGATCTTTTAAATTTGACTTTGAAATGATATAGCTTTTTCTTGATATGAGAGAACTTCTCTTGAATTTTCATTTCATTTGTTTGGCTAGCTCCACTGCTTTTACCAAAAATTGGCGCACACTGATCAAGAACTATTTAGTTTCATCATACCATGGCACATAGGTCAATATCAAACAATAACATGCGAAATTTTTCACATACTGCTAGGGATTTGTTGACATCCAGGTTTCTTGAAACCTTCATTAACTTTATCTCATCCTCGAGTATCAATGAATCAGGTCTAAACTCAAATCTTTAGTCCTGGTTCCTCAAGTGATAACTCAACTCATCTCATCAATCATGCCATTGTAAAGTGTTGTACTAATCATATTCTTTTAGAAGGTAGGGATGAAGAGTGCAATGTATTGCTCAAATCTTTTAAACTAGGGAGGTGTGGATTATTAAGTTTCAAAAACCCTAATGACTAAGGCTGGTTAACTTAGTCTCTTAAGATCTCAGAAATCCAATTTCTTCGAATCCTCAAGCCTTGAGTGATAGTGAATATATCATGAATATACCAACTAAGGAATATTTGGATGCATGAGATGCTTAATGAAATGCAAGCTCATGAATGAATTTTTTATGCAAAAAGTTTTTTTTGAATTTTTTATTTTTTTGAAAAACATGCATTATAGAAAGAATTTAGTATAATATACATAATATACATAACTTGTACCCATCCATGATTTTAGATGAAAACAATTAAAGTACGAGCTATGGATAAAGTATGTAGAATACATATAAACACCCCCTATCCTTATCATGTACTATGTCCTCATGACACAAAGTGAAATGTGGACATAGCTCGTACTGAGTATAGTTGAGCGAAAAAGAAAAGAAGTCGACATACCCCTCTATACTTAGACTTTTGAGGGACTAAACATAGTAGAAAAGTACAAAATGATGCAATCAAGGGTGAGGAGAAAAGAATAGAAGTGATGTATACACAATTGCGGTCCCCCTATACTTAGGCTCAAGTTAGTCTAAATATAAGAAATAATCACAGGTGGGGGACCGAGGAGATGAACGGGTTGATGGATATACAGAAGAGTGACAGAATTTTTATCAAAGAGGTGGTCCCTCTGGACCGTTTGAGTCTTTTGTCTAATACAACACCTAGAGTGAAGGAGATCTGATCTACTTGCACTAACTTCTCACTTGATTTGATAAAATGTTTAAGCAGCTGACTGTTGACTATAGAGATTTACGTGTTGTCTGTGGTCTCAGATATCTCAACACTTCTGTTATTGTGCACATTTTTCACGATGAGGGGTCCTGTCCATTTGGATTTCAATTTGCCTTGGAAAATGTTCAATTTTGCATTAAATAACCATACTTTCTGCCCTGGGACAAAGGTCTTTGTTCGGATGAATGGTTCTGTTTTCATATGCATGATTTTGGATTTCTGATAGTTCATTCAAAACCGTATCTCTATTCTTCTTTACTTGGTGAGAGTTCCAATTGATCTTTTTAATTGCCCATTCTGATTTATGCACGAGTTTTGCGAGCAAATGACACGGCTTTCCATATACCATTCGAAACGGGGAGGTGTCCAATGGGGTCTTGTACGCTGTCCGGTAAGCACATATAACTTGGTTCAGGATTTTGGACCAGTCTTCCTGTCAGGGCGGACTAGCTTCTTTAAATTCCTTAGACCTCTCTGTTTGACACATCGGCCATGCCATCGGATTGTGGATGGTAAGGACTTGTGACATGGTGCTTGATGTCGTACTCCTTAATCAACTTCTTCACCTCCCGGTAGACAAAGTGGCTACCCCCATCATATATTAATACCTTAGGGATCTCAAACCTTAAAATAATATGATCTTTCAAAAACTTGCATACAGTTTTGTTGTCTGCTGCTCGAGAAGGGATAGCCTCCATCCACCTAGATAAATAGTCTACCACGAGAAGAATATATTCAAATCCTTGACTGTTAGGGAATGGTCCCATAAAGTCAATGCTTCATGCATCGAATACATCACAAATGATCACTGGTTGCATAGGCATGGCATCTTTGGATCCAATGGTCCCTCCCATTCTCTGACAGACCAGGAACGACCTGACAAAATTGTAGGCATCTTTAAAAAGGTCGGCCAATAAAATCCACATTGTAGTATCTTTTCAGCGGTCCTCCTCCCGGAGTGATGTCCTTTTGCTTCTAAGGTATGGCAGAGATTGAGGACACCTTGGTATTCCTCCTGAGGAATACATCTCCTCCATATGCAATCCGATCCTTCAAAGAAAAGGAGCAGATCCTCTCAATGGTAGTGTCTGGCTTCCGACTTGAGTTGGTCGATTCAGATCTTGGGCCAACCTTGGGGAACTTTCTTGGAGACAATATAGTTAACCATGTTGACATACCATGGGAGAAAGACAATAGCAGAAATTGACTCATTTGGAAAGGTTTCGCAAATGGATTCTGAATCTGGGATTTTGTCTTGCTTGATCCATGATAAATGATCAGCCATGACATTCTTAACTCACGATTTATCTTTAATTTCCAAATTAAATTCTTGAAGCAAGAGTATCCATCCGAGGAGGTGTGCTTTTGCATCTTTTTTCGTCATTAAGTATCGAATGGTAGAATGATCTGTGTATATTGTCACCTTAGATCCTAGGAGCATAGATCGAAACTTCTCCAAGGCAAAGACTACTGCAAGCAATTCCTTTTCGATCATAGTTTAATTTTTTCTGATATGGATCTAAAACTTTGCTTGCGCAGTAAACGACATGCAGGAGTCCATCTTCTCTTTGTCCTAACACAACCCTTACTGCAAAGTCTGAAGCATTTATCATGATCTTGAAGGGAAGTGACCAATCAAGGGTTGTAGGACAGGAGTCTCAATGATCCTCTTTTTTAGCAGCTTAAAGGCTTCAAGATACTTATGATCTACAAGGAACTTAGTGTCTTTCCCTAAGAGGTTAGTTAGCGGTCAAGCAATTTTTGAAAAATCCATAATAAATCTCCTATAAATAGAAAAAATTGTACTTTTTTAATGTTGGTAGGTGGCTCAAGTTTCTTTCTCACATCCACCTTGACAGGGTCAACTTCCATTCCCTTCTTGGAGATGACATGCCCCAACACGATACCCTATTTTACCATGAAATGTCTTTTCTCCCAAGAGAGCACCAGATTCACTTTCCTGTCACTTCTCGAGGACTCGATCCATGTGTGCTAGACAATCACGAATGAATCACCATGGAGTGAGAAGTCATCCTTGAAGACTTCCAGGAAATCTCCAACCATTTCTGCAAAAACTTCAATCATGCATCACTGAAAGATATCGGGGGCATTGCAAGGCCCAAAAGGAATGCGCCTGAATGCATAAGTGCCGAAAGGACATGTAAAAGTAGCAATTTCTTGGTCCTCAATGGCGATGGCTACCTGATTGTAGCCTGGGTACCTGTCTAAGAAACAGAATTATTCTATTCCTGCCAATCTCTCCAAAATTTGATCAATAAAGGGCAGCGGGAAGTTATTCTTCTTCGTTGTGGCATCATTCAGGCATTTGTAATCCAGATAGACACACCATGACATGGGTACCCGTGTCGTGATCTGACAAATCCTGAATCAAACCCCTTAATTATGTTGAATTAACAACCGAATCTCGTTGCAGTCACGCAAAATCAAGTCGACCAAAACCACTTCAATTGATTTGCCAATTAAAAAAAGCGGTCACATTTATTTACTTGGGAAAGCCCAAGGTCGAACTTAGAGAAACAAACCTCTTAAGTACTTATTAGATGCTCATTAATCAGATTAAGCGATGAATAAATATCTCATAAGTCAACATACAAGGACACATGATGCAGACATGTGAAAACAAAGGATGCATGCACATGAGACACTTTTTACTTGGTTTTTATGTTGCAACATAATGCAAGTGTAAAGTTATGCAAATATACCCTAATTAGAGAAAATCAATAAGCAATTAATATGTGATCAATTTCAGAGAAGATTTACAAAGCAAACTTACTTGATAAATTAGTCAATGGCATTAAAATCATTAGGCATGTGACAAAAACTTATTAGAATTAATCATATGGATTTTAAGTGTTCAATAAGAGAATAGTTCATGCCAATAGATAGAAAAAGAAATAAGCTTCGAAATGAAATTAAAATCAACTCAAACAGACATCGTATGCTCAAGATATTCGCAAAAGAGTCTAGGAGCATAAATGCAAGGAAAACTTCAAAATAAATAGATAAAACAGGTCCCTGTAAGGACTTAAATGCAATTAAAATAAAGAGCGAGGCCTTCCCTGTAATTTTTCCATATGCATAGGGGCTAAATTGTAATTATTAAAGTCTGAAGGGGTCGGGTGCAATTAACCCCAAGCACGTATGCTATGCACGTGCTCAAAGGACCTAATTACAATTTGGAGAAGTTAGTGGGCACCCGTGAAATTTTCCCATCCCTCACGTGACCTAGGCACATGAGGCTAGGCTCGGACGAAGACTCGGGCTCGGGTGATAGGCTCGGGAGGCTCAAGCAGAGGCTCGGAACATGTGGACGGATCTGGAGCTTAGTAAGTGGCTTGGATTGTCCTAGCCTCCTAGCCTTGGAGGTGTGAACGTGGCTGAATAGGGGTCGTTGGATAGGCACCGGGAGGGTGCCATCCAACGACACTTGTACATTCTGGAGCCTCCTCCTCCTCCGTTGTCTAGCAGCGCTGACAGGTCTCCAGCGATGGTCTCCAAGCTCAGCCGTCGTCCTCCACACTCACTGAAGATCCAGGAAAGTCCATGGAAGCATGGAGATCAAGCTTGATGCACGGGGAAGGCACCGGGTGCCCTAGAGGGGGATGTCGACGAACCCACGCTAGAGGTGGAGCTTGAGAACTCAGCTCCACCCGAAGTCTGGCCATTGAAGGAATTCACCTGCAAGTGTTAGTGATAGTAGACGAATCATGAAGGGGGCGTGCGGTTTGGCATGAAGATCGTGGGAGAGAGAGATGGCTGGAGGTGGGAGACAATGTGTCACCTATTGGATCTTGCGATCCAACGACTGAGAGGAGAGTGAGAGGGAGCGGACTTGATCTAATTGATCAAGATGCATCCCAAGGGATGTGTGCGAGGCATGTGTGCCCATTGGATCGAATGATTCAACGGTCGAGGAATGAGCGAGAGCGAATGCTCCAGATGTGATCTGAGGGAGGATCGTAGGGAAGAAGCTGGAGATGGAACGGACAACGGAGATTGAGAGTACCTATGGCAATCGTGCGATATAGAAAGGAGGTGCGTGGTGCGCAGGTAAGCTGGCCGCGTGGCTCAACCAGAAAGAGCCACGTAGCCCAACCATATAATTCAGAAAGAAAAATCAAAAAATAAATAGAAGGACGCCCAATTTGGAAAAACTCAAAACATGAAAGTTGTAGATCTCGATGAGATCTACAGTTTCATGTTGACAAAAAATGCAAAAGAAGTCAAACAAAGGGAGAAATATTTTTGAGAGCATTTTTAGAGGTATAAATAAAAACACTGCCATATTTGTCATTTTTTGTATTCTTACTTTATTTTAAGACCAAGATAGGTACAACAATTAATCTGATTTTTATTGATACCAATTTAAGCTAGGGCATTAATATATGAAAATAAACATGATGTAACTGAGGTTTATCATGATCTCCTCTCTGTCCTCATTGGAGATAATCCAAAGTCTCGACTTTTTCGGAAAGATGGGCAGAGGCAACACCCATTTACCGTCTGAGATGGGATAAATGAAACCAACCTTTCACCATTTTTTGATCTCTATCTTAATCACTTCCCGTAAATTTGGATTTAACCTACGTTGGCATTCACGGGAGGGTTTAGCATTATCCTCAAGGTAAATATGGTGTGAACAAAGGTCTGGATTAATCCCTAAAATATCCAACAATCTCCAGCCTATAGCCTTGAAATTTTTCTCTAAAACTTTAAGCGGGAGGATCTCCTTCTCTTCAGTCAGATGTGAACTTATGATGACTAGAAATTGTCCCTTAGTTCATGCAAGGAAGACATACTTAAGAGTAGGGGGCAATGGTTTGAGCTCGGGTAAGTCTGTATCATTCACAAAATACAGCTCTATCATTGTCGACTATGGTTGTGATGTATTTGGTTTATGTGTAACATTATCGGCCACCATCTTAATTATTTCGAGGATCGGATCGCTAAAGATACCATGTCATTTGGCAAACGTTGCATCCGATCTATTTACCTCACTCTAGGATTGTCCCGAAAGAGAATGGTTTGACAGGTCAAGAAGGACCTCTGAGTCTCCGGGAGTATTGGTAGATGCATGTATAAGTTGGCAAATTAATTCATCAACAATGTCCTCTTCAGATGAGAGTGATTCTATCATTGCAGTCGGGTTCTGTTTCCATGGCCTAATTGTTGCTTCTATGTTTTCTGTCTCAGATTCTGAATTTCCGGATTCGGTGCTAGATTTGGTGCCAGGTCGTTGAAATCTAGTTTGTTTCATTTTAAGTTCAACTTCTTGATGAATACCCATTCATCACTCTTTATTCTTCAATTTTAGCTACAAAAACCTTTGCAAATACATGTAGATATGTGTAAATACAAATAATTACCAAAAGCATGCATTGTGTAAAAACCTGTAATTAGCATGTTTTTGTGCAAAAATAAAAGAATAAAGAGTAAAAAGAAAAAGAGGGAAATATTTAGAATAAATATTGAGCAACCTAACCCAAGGGAGGGCTCAGCATGGGCCTGACCGCATAAAAGCCAAAGTAGAGGGAGAAAGGAGCTCATGTGTATATACTTCTGTAAATAAATTAAATTATATTTTCCTCACCCAAAAATATGCTTGTACATATTTTGTATATATTTAGAAAATGTTAAAAACAAAATAAAAATTTAAAAATCAAAAAGTCAAAAATGCCCTTTCACCATGTGTATAGATCATCATTCCTTATTTATTTAACCCTATAAATAAATGTATTTATTTTCAAAACTTTTTGTGAATATTCTAAGATATATTTTGTAAATAAAGCAAATAAAAAGGAACACAACAAAAATCAAATAAAAATTACAAAATTTAAAATACAAAAATACAGTGTATATACCATGTATATAAATGTATATAACTATTTATTTAACCTATGAATATAAATAATTAAAATAAAATAAAAATACCATTTTGTTCTTTATTTTATGATGTAAATAAATAAAATATAAAATGGGCATAAAAATAACAAATAAAAAAATCAAAAATTAAAATCTATATAGTGTACATATACCTATATATATAGCTACCCTATTTTTATCTCCAAAAATTAATTAAAAATCACCAAAAAATAGAAAAAAATAAAAGAAAAATATTTCATGTTTTGAGTTTTTCTTAATTCGGCCATTTTCTACCTTAAAATAAATAAACAAAAATTCTGACCACGTGGCAGCTCCTGATTGGTCCACGGGGGATTGTTGACCCCGGTCAACTCCCCCGCGGACTCCTTCCTTTTCTGGAAAACGCGCGCCGCCCCGCCTTCGCCGATTTTTCCACGCGTCTCCAGGCTGTCTCCCACGCAAACCCCGTGCCCGGATTCTTCGCCGATCACCCATCTTCCCCGCCGGATCTTTCGCCAGGAAATCCACGCCTTCCTTAGCCGTCGACGCCTAACCCTAATCGGGCCTGCACTTATAAATATCCCGACCTCCGCCGCCTCCGCGCCTCATCTTTGGCTCGCCACCTTCGTTCCCGTGACCTCCAGAGCAACCACCGAGGTGACAGCTCGCGTTGGCCCCTGTTGCAGTGAGGAGAGGGTGCTCCGACCACTGATCCGGCGTATCTCGCCGCCATTGCTCCGCCACCTGCGTGAGCATCGAGCCTCAGGCCTTGACGCCCTTTGAGGCTACGACCGGGAGCTAGCCCAGCTCCAGCACAGTCTTCCGCTCCACCCAGGTAGTCGATTAGCTTAGCCATTTAGTTTAATTTTCGATTTCGCCCAAATCCATTCTCCGACGCATTCCCCTGATTCCGGCCATCTCGCGTAACATCTCGACCATCCGACCTGACCATCATCTTCGCCATACCTCTCCGCACCTTCTACGCCCATTCACTCAACCCAGATCGCACAGGATCTGGGAATCGAGCTCCACCGTCCTCCGCTCGCCGGAGCTCATTCGCCCCACCGCACAGATCACCTTCACCCCGCTTCTCTGGGTCGAGGCATTTTGCCCTCGACCCGCGAAGCTTTCTGGTTGCTTTGCAGGTCCAAAGGGAGCCATCTGAGGCCCCCTCACTTCCAGGCCAGGAGCTTGACTCCGACGACCTCGCCGGAGCCCCTCCAGGGCTCGGTTGGGTCACCGGAGACCACCACCAGCTGCGGGACTCCTTCGCGGACCCTCTCCAACCTTCAGGCGCAGCTGAGGAGGTCGGGAGCGCACGTACTGGGCCGGCGAACTTCGCCGGCCTCCTGTTCTTCGAGGAGCCTCCATCACCGTTCGATCAGCCCATCCGCTCCAGTTCGCATCACAGCCGTCTGTTTATCGAGGAGCAGCAACCACCCGATCATCCAGAGGGCTGATCCGGACCGTTGGCAGCAGAGCAGAGACGCCCCAGCACCTGAGCCGTCAGATCTTCCACGTGGCCCTCTCTGCGCCGTCGATCAGGCCAAAGAGAAGAAGAAGAAGAGCGCCCGCTGTCCCGAGCCGACGGATACACCACGTGGCGCACATCCAGCCGTCGACGTTTAATAAAGGGGTAAATTACCGTAGGCCCCCTCGTAGTTTATGCTTTACATTTCAGTCCTGTAATTATTTTGCGTTTTTTATTTACGTTGAGTTATTTGCACATTGGACCTCGAGCTTTTCAGTATTTGCATTTATGCCCCTATTTGTGTGAGACACGTGCATCGACACGTGATATTTTGGTGTATTTGCAATATTAATCCTGTAGTTCTGGATGTTACGGATTGAATAAAATCTTTTACTTATTTGCACTTATACCCCTGTGCGTGATTTATTTCCACATGTGCGTTTTATTTTGGGTATTTTGCAGATAAGCCCCTGGACTTTTGGTACGTGTTACCAATAAGTCCTCGGAACTTATTTTTCTCACATATAGGTCCCTGAGTGCCCCAGACACGCGCCTCGCGCGTGACTTCTTGGGTATTTTGCACCAGGACCCCCAGAACTTTGGGTATTTGCACTTTGGTCCCTGTGCACAGTGCCCTCTTTTGATTTTTGAATAAAATATCAAATCACCTCCAAATTCAACGAAAATTTGACACATGGCTCCTGCCATGGTGTAGGATTTTCTGGAATTTTCGAGGACATTTCTGAGTTTGTTTATTATTTTTAAAAATTCAAAAATAAAAATTTTCGGTACTGTTTCACTTGGAAAATCATAAAAAATATAAAAACCCTCTTAAAAATTCTATAAAAATTAGGTAATGTTTCTTGCTTGTTGCCTGATTTTCTAGCCAATTTTGGCTATTTTCTATTGCGTAAAAACCTTAAAAATTTCAAAACCTCTAAAAACTCATAAAAATTATAATAAATAATTCAAAAACCCAAAAACAATAATTCTGGTGCTCAAATTTTCCTTGTTTTATCTAGTCTACAGGAAAATTACTTCCAGGGCTTAGTGAGACTCTTAGATATTTTATTTTTGAGTTTCAAGCCTTGCTGGACAGTACCTCTTTTATTTAGCATTGTTTGATTTTTAGAAACTAATTTACCCATCAGAAAATTATCAAAAATTAACCAAAAACACTTAAAAACATAAAAAACATAAAAACAATTTTTCCTGAATTTTTGCTCGATTTTTGGTGTGATAAATAAATTGTTCAAATGTGCTTGTCTATACTTTCTTTATTTTTCTTCATATATTAAAAATTCTAAAAAAATTATAAAAATTCAAAAACCACTAAAAATTAGCTTCTCTGAAATTTGGCTGCATAGTTTTTAAATCGTGCTCCTTGTGTTCGACCCTGGATCGCTATACCAGGTAAAAAGAATAGCGAAGACCGCTTACATTGTTTCATCGATTTCTATCTCTTCTCTTAAGTGGTTTATCAATTAATTTTCTCGATGACCGATTCATGTGGTTGAGAACAACGACAACATTGTGATATTATTTATCCTCTCTCGACCGTGTGATTTTCGGTTCATCACTTCTCCAAACTGGATTCTCCCAGATGTGTAATCAAATAGAGCTCACGTGGTCATAAGGAAGGGTTGTTTTAGTATCATTTGAGAATCTCTCCAATTTTTGGGACATCTATGTCAAGTAATTTGAAGTCTACTAGATAATTTTGTCCCTTTTATGTTGATGAAAACATTTCTAATATCCCCCTTCGATCTCTTAGTTGATGAATATGTGAATTGAAGTATGACTCTAGACTTCTTGAGAGGACCTAGATTTAGATGTTCATATAGAGTTGTAGTCATGAGATTGATGGAGGAACCATTGTCTAATAGTGTTCGGGAAAACTTGATTTCGTTGATCTAACTAGTCACAATGTGAGCACCCATGTCTATTTTCTTCCTTGGTAGCTCATTTTCGATTAGACAATATGTGACAGTAGAGAGTACGTACTTCTTTGTTCGGCTAGGATTCTTTGCTAGTCCTTATTGGTGTGCATCTCATCTTAAGGTATTTCCTAAAATCTGGGTCTCTTTCTATCATCTCATCTAGGGATAAAGTGACCTTGATGTTTTCTATGCAGATGTGGACCATC
Source organism: Ottelia alismoides (assembly GCA_037367405.1). Taxonomy (NCBI): domain Eukaryota; kingdom Viridiplantae; phylum Streptophyta; class Magnoliopsida; order Alismatales; family Hydrocharitaceae; genus Ottelia; species Ottelia alismoides. The sequence goes on along the minus strand of JAZKJV010004486.1, from coordinate 4,202 downwards.
TCTTCATGTGTTTTTCTTCTTTCATGTCGTAAGAGCACGTGGGAAAGGAATGGGCTCATTGTGATAAAAAATATGACTTTTATTAAATGGTGGATTAAACGTATTTATAAGATTCTAATCTGAAAATAAGAAAATTGGTGGATAGTTGTTGTGGATGTCTTGGTGATGTTTCTTCTTCAGACTCAGATTCCGACTCTCCGGAGTCCTCAGTGGTGTAGTGCTCGACAGGTGGTGTGGGTGGGACTCCATCTTTCTCCTCCTTGTGCCTCTCTTCCTCTTCTTCCCCAGGATTGTTTGAATTAGTATACACTGGGTCTATGTATATGTGTTCTTTCGCTCGATTAGGCATGGTTACGGTCTTTCCGCTCCTAAGAGAAATATGATAAGTGTCATCATGCTGAAAGATCTCGTATTCAGGTAAAGAAAATTCAGAGACTAATACCCGATTCTGTCCTAGGCTCTTTGGATTAGCCTGGACTTGAGTTGGAATCATGGATTGGGGTACAATCACCTCGTCTCTCCATTGAGAGAGTCGATTGATGTCGACTCTCATATCATGAAGTTCATCCATCACTCATTGGAGTTAACGAGAGATCGAAGAAGAGGAAGACCCCTAGCCCTGCTTGGCCTAAGGCTGTTGATACTGTCTGTATTGGCCCTGGCGCTGATACTGTTGATGTTGAGGTTGCAAGCTCTAATAACCCGAACGATACTGCAGATGTTGTTACTGCTGAGGCTGGTAGATTGGCCGAGGTTGTGGTGGACGAGGGTTCATAGTAGAGTTTGGATCTGATTGGATGATATGATCAAGGTTATACCAGACTTTGTTTATCTCCATGACTTATGGAGGTTCCTCATAAATTGTTTGAGTGGAGGCTTCTTCAGTTTGATGGGAAAAGACTTGGTCTCCTCCCAATGGCTCCGTTGCCCTAGCCATTGCCTTGAATGTAGTGAATTTGGTGTATGGGAGTAGGGGGTGAAGTCAGGATAGATATCTAAATCTTAGATACCTGTCAGCCAGTTCCTCCATTTACTTAGGCAATTTAGTCAATTTTTTCATATCATATGATTTATGGAGTTCATCCACCTTCTTATAAATTGCTTCGACCATAGTTAGCTTATCAGATATTATTCCCATGTTGGCGCATTGATTGGTCATCAGATTATTCACCATCTTCTTATAGTCGGCTAGGTAAGCTCGGTTGGTGGTATGTGCACGGCTAGATTCTGCTAGTCTCTTGAACATCTTGTAGATGGTGTTGTCCTCATGGTGTCCCGTGTAGCTTCCTTCACAGGATGCACTCACTAACCCTTAGGTCTCAAGGTTCAATCCACTGAAAAGACTTTGGAGCAGCATCATTTTGCTTATCGCGTGTCTTGGGCATTTTTGGATTAGGTCTGTGAACCTTTCCCAGCTTTCATGGAATGTCTCGCTCGGGTGTTGGGCGAAGCTCGTGAGCTTGATCCTCATCTGATTAATTCTACTTATTGGGTAAAATTATTTAAGAATAGTGTCTTAAAGGTGGCCCATGTGGTGACCAAATTCCCTAGGTTTTTTAGACAGTAAGCAACCTTATCAGGCAAGGCAAAGGAGACAGCTCTCAGCCTTATGTAATCTTGATCAACCCTAAGGTGGCATAGGTTAGCGCAGACTAGCTCAAAGTCACGAAAGAAGATATATGGTTCTTCATGATTATTCCCTCCAAACTTAGGCAACAATGCGAGGAAATGCGATTTGTGTTCGAATGCATACTCAAGGGGATACTGGCCTCAGCCAATTATAATCTTCATTTAATTCTGGGAGGTAAGTGTCCTCCATAGAAGCCTCACCGCGTTGCAGTTATGCCATCTGTGCTTTAAGGAGTTTGTTGTATTGTTCGACAACTGTTACTCGAATAGGGTCATTGTCATTCTCATCCTTCACCTTTAGATGCACATAAATCTTAGTTAGGCTCATGCTTGGAAGATTTAGGGGCTCTGCCAAAAATGAAAGTTTCTTTGGCATGAAGGGAGTAGGAGAGAGGGTTAGTCGGGGGTTGACTAATCCATATAGGTAAAGGGTGAACCATGGTATGGAGAAAAGGGTCATCCACATACCATGGGGTTTTGAGAAGAGGGTCATCTCAAAATCGAGGTAAGGAGTTACTTGAGGAGCTTGGGATTTGTTCGCAAAGGCCAAACGAAGAACTCCAGAAGAATCCATCTCGGATGAAAGGAGCAGTTCTGGAGCACAAAGAAATATTATGGAGAGAGAATCCATGGAACATACAAATGTACAAAAGACTCACACAAAACAAATATAGTTCAAACTCATCAATTCATCCACTCAAAACTAGTGAATGCACGTCAGGGCTCGACCGCTTATATTTTCAAATTTAATTTAATGACAAAGCAATCTTAAAAATTAAGCTGAGATGTTAGGTGTCTAAATATTTCACAAAGACTTTCCTGAGTTCATACAACTAGTTGCATCTACTTTCGGCTAGTATGGGTGTAAGTACGGACCATTAGACGACTACTTGTGTTCCTTGAGGATGGAGCCATAGACAATGTCCCCTAAACCACCCACTTTGCTAAGGGAGGTTGGGTCGTAAAAAGGGTGCCCAAAACCCTCACTGAGAAGTAGCCAATTGTTATTAAAAATAGTAGTTTGAATGAAAAATAAGAGTTTGGCTCTACCCTAAGTGTATGATCTTGTCCTTACACACAACGAGTGGGTTATTCTCCACCAGATACAAGTTTGATTTTCGATTAGGTTATTTACATTCACCTTGTAGCAGTCCCAGTTTTAGATTAAGGTGATCACTGAAGTTTTAAATGAGAAAATAAATTCACGCCTAACAAGCATTCCCAATTCCTTTAATTCCTAAGTTGCAAAAAGTGAGGATGGAGAATCAAAAAACCAATGCAAGTCTAAATCAATGACGCATGCTTAAGAAGAAGATCTACAGTGATTCCTCGTGTTCTTCATGCGAGATGCAATACAAGAAATATAAATTTACACTAAATGATATGCACAGAGGAAAAACATCCTAGGCAGATGGTTCTAGTAGCGGGAAGAATTGATTTCAATTTGTCTTATGTTGAACAATATATAGTGCATATAATTAGTGAAAGTATGGCCTAACAATTACGAGCACAGTCAAGAACAATTAAGCAAGTGTATATGTGCCTAATTCCTACACCATTCAAGTCAGGTCCCAACCATATAGAAGGGGTTGAAACAGACCCGATACACCACAGAGAAGTCCAGTCCAAATTATTACAAAGTCTCATGGTTTAGAAAGCGAGAGAGAGACCTTGTTAATAATGCAGAAAATAAACTATCTAAGCTCTCTCTCACAAAATTAATATGCAGTCTTCTTCTTCGTAGATCATTTAAATATATCCCAAAATTTTCTCCAAGAAATCTGCAAAGAGAGAAGTTGTAGTTAGTATCAGAAGTGAGAGAAATAGGGAAGATAAAATGCAAAAAAATGCAAAAGGAAAAAATTAATACAAAAATATTTTCACAAAAATTAATTACAGAAATTAATTTAAAATCATAAAAATACGTTGTTCCCCGGCAACGGCGTCATTTGTTGAGCTTGAAATTCGACTCTTCAATAATGAGGATTCGTAGTATAGGAGACGATCTTCGATTCAACAAAAACCACAATTTTTGAATGTTATAGAGTATTTTTTTGGTAAGTGTGCCATGGTCGAACACAAAGAACGATAATTTTTAGTTGTGTGGTTTTAAATTGACTTAAATAATTAATTAATTGCTAAGTTAATTTCTATGTCAGAAAATAAGATGTAGTGAAATGAGATGCAACGCGAATAAAAAGAGAGGATGAGCTTAGAATATGTTTTTATATGGTTTGAATCCTCAAATAATATGATCAATAAACCCTTAAAGCTAATCACGGATCAAAGGAAATTAAATCCTAAAATATTTGTCCAATCAAATTCAAACTACAAGGAGGTTAATCAGTGAATAGTCCTGTCAGAATTCTCTGTAATTTGCTCAAAGATTAAATTCTCAAATAGTGATTCACAAATATCAGATAAGGATTAATCCAATTGAAATCCTCAATCAAATCCCTGCAAAATAAACCATTAATTTCTCAATATGGAACAAATCATATTACTTCTCAAATAATAACCATCAAGGATAAGCTTCTGATCAGTTTACAAGATGTATAATATGTATAGCACTA
>JAZKJV010004485.1:1200000-1528967 GCA_037367405.1 Ottelia alismoides | reverse complement strand
TTTTGGATTATTAATGTGTCGGAACCTTATTCAGACTTAAGCTTAAAACCTAACAGCCTCTAAGTTCCACTACTCTATAACCAAGACTCCTCAATGCTCCGGATCAGAACAAGTCATCAATCACAAACCCTTAAGACCATGAATCTTTTCTTGTCCTGTGAAAGTGAGGTCTAAGCTCTCCACCTCAGAAATGGCAACTTGACAACCCTCCCCAACAAGGTAACTCTATGACCTCAATCTGGCCACTCTTTCCTCGAGGAGCGGGGTATTCCCTTCTAAGTTCAAGTACAACCGGCTCAAGAAGAGGGGGAAGAAGAGAATGGGTCAAGGCCAGTGTAGCCAAGTACCCTTGGGAGCCTGACCAGTGTAGCCAAGTCTCCCTGCTGCAAGCTACAACAGGTGGATCATGAAACCAAGCTTTGCTTATTGCACTTATATACATACTCCGGTGGGATTATCATTTTCTCTCAGACCCACCATTTTTTTGGAGTTCTTTTCTTTTTGCACTTTTTTTTCGAGTGCATCTATACAACATGTACATGTGCAGCATATATACAAGGAGTTTTTCCTCTTGAGCCAGTAGACTATCCCTCTTTTGAAGCTTTATTGCAACCCACAACTCCCGTCGTTAGACCTCATGGCAACCAGACCAAGTTGAGACGCACTTCCTTCACTAAATGAAGAAGAGAGGTTCCGCCTAGAAGTACTACCCTCATATGCTACCCCAAGCCAAGGAAGACTGCCTCCTCACCACCTCATCCGTAAAGAGCTCAGTGCATAGTGCGGTTGTCCAAGTAAAGCCATAATCTATATGAGTCATGTGTTGTTGTTAAGTGCTCTACTTAGGCTCATTGAGATGACATGTGATCATAGCCTAATGGACTCAAAGAATTAAGTCACCATGGACCTGAAAAGCCTTAAACCTAAGCCCTGTAAGGTTCCTTTTAGAATTAGGTGGATTAAGATCTTAATCAAGCTCCATTTCTCAATTTGATTCCAGGCTAGTTTAAATATCAACTATCATCCAGAAAAACTATATACATATGTACAAAAAGATGCTTATTTACACAAATTTTACAACCATGCAAAATTTTTGAAAAATGTTTTGAAATCATGAGTGATGATGCATGAAGTGCAAGTTTTGCAAAAAGAAATTTACACACATTTACACAAGATTTTTGCAAACTTTTGAATTTCAAAACATTTTGGAAAATTTTGTACTATATACATAGTTTTGATACAAAAATATTTACAAATTTTACACACAAAAGATTTTTGAAATCATTTTTTACAAAAATAATTTGTACACTAGCTATGTATGTGCAAATAAAAGAAGATTATGTACATGAAAAATTTTTAATTTTTGTGGTTTTTAGCCATTTTTATTTATTAACACACTCACACAAAGTACGAGTTATGGCTAAAGTATATATGAAATATATACACACCCCCCTATACTTAGCTCGAACGATGTCCTCAGAGTCAAGAGCGATGAAGAAGACATAACTCGTGCTATGTATAGGGAAGCGAAAAGAAAGGCTATACAAAAGGAGATGAAAAAGTCAAGAGGGACTCGGGTCTTCCCCCTATACTTAGGATCAAATAATCCTAAGTATAGCAGGCTGTACACGAAAGGAAAAACCGAGTGGAGAATGTACATGGTCTACCCCCCTATACTTAGGGTAAGATATCCCTAAGTATAGGCAGCTAAACAAGGATAGACAGAAACAAAAAGAAATACCCGAAAGGTCTCACATCCCCCCTATACTTAGGGTAAAGTGCACCCTAAGTATAGCATAATCACAAGATGAAGAAAGGGATCTGGGACTAAGGAATGTGGTGATATGGACATCTGGATCTATATACAGCGGAGGATCAGTAAGGCTCAGGCGTGAGATGCATTAGATGTGAGTCAAAGACCACATCTCACGCAAAATGAATAGGGGCAAGATCAGCGACCCGCGGCTCATGATCTAGAAATGGCTTGAGCCGCTGGCCGTTCACTCGGAAGGTACTCTCAGAAGACAACTCAGATATGTCGATGCTACCGTTGTCGTGTACCTTCCGAACCAGATAAGGTCCTTTCCATTTGCTCTGTAGCTTCCCTGGAAATAATCTAAGCCTCGCATCAAACAACCATACTCTCTGTCCAATCTCAAAATGCTTGTGGCTGATATGAGAATCATGCCACTCCTTGACTTTCTCCTTATAATGTAGGCTGTTTGAGAAAGCTGTATCTCTAAGCTCTTCCAAGGCGGCTAACTCTGCCCTCCTCTGGTCTCCTTCACCATCTGGATCCATAAGAATATCTGTAACTGCCCAAAGTGACTTGTGCCTCAACTCAACAGGTAAATGGCACGGCTTGCCATATACGAGGCGAAAGGGAGATGTGCCCAAAGGTGTCTTGAAAGACGTCCTATATGCCCACAAGACCGAGTCCAATAGCTGTGACCAATCCTTTCGGTCAGGGCGGACGACTTTCTGCAGAATAGTCTTGATCTCCCTATTCGACACTTCGGCTAGACCATTCGTCTGTGGATGGTATGGTGTAGCAACACGATGGTCTATGCCGAACTCGCTAGCAAGTGCCTTCACCTGGTCGTTGATGAAGTGAGATCCCCCATCAGAAATCAGAACTCGTGGAACCCCGAACCGCGTGATGATATGCTTCCTCAAAAATCTGCAAACTGTCCTCGCATCAGCGGCTCGGGCGGGGATAGCCTCCACCCAACGACTCACATAGTCTACGGCCAACAGAATGTACTCAAATCCCTGACTCTTGGGGAATGGACCCATGAAATCGATGCCCCATGCGTCAAAAACCTCACAGAAGTGAATGGGCTGCATCGGCATCATATCACGCTGTCCACAAGTGCCCATCCTCTGACAGTCAGTACACCTCTTCACGAACTCATCAGAGTCCTTGAAGAGGGTAGGCCACCACAAGCCGGATTGGAGCACTTTCTGTGCCGTTCTCCTCCCAGAATGATGTCCTCCTGCCTCAAGCTTGTGGCAGTAAGTGAGGACACTATGATGTTCCTCCTGAGGAATACACCGACGCCAGACGCTGTCCCCTCCCTCGTGGTAAAGGATGGGATCCTCCCAATGGTAAGACTTGGCCTTCGCTAGGAAGGTCTCACGCCTCTGCCTGGGCCAATCTTGTGGGACTTTCCCAGCAACGAGAAAGTTCACTATATCGGCATACCACGGGAGTGAGGCGATAGCAAGGATCGCCTCATCTGGGAAGGTATCTCTAATGGGATCAATCTGCTCAGAATCCTCAGGTTGCTCTAATCGGGAGAGATGATCCGCCACCACATTCTTGACTCCAGGCTTATCCTTGATCTCAATGTCGAACTCCTGAAGTAGAAGGATCCATCTAGTAAGTCTGGCCTTGGCATCCTTCTTTGACATGAGGTACCGGATGGCGGTGTGGTCAGTATATAAAGTCACTCTAGATCCAATGATATACGATCTGAACTTATCTAGGGCAAACACTACTGCTAGCATCTCCTTCTCTGTGACCGTATAATTCCGCTGGGCGGAATCCAATGTGCGGCTAGCATAATGTATGGCAAACGGAACTCCATCCCTCCTCTGTCCCAGCACTGCCCCTACGGCAAAATCGGAGGCGTCCGTCATGATCTCGAAGGGAAGAGACCAATCGGGTGGCTGAAGGACAGGAGCCTCAATAACACACTGTTGGAGAGTCTCAAAGGACGAAAGACACTTATCATCGACAAGGAACTCGGTGTCTTTCGTCAAGAGGTCAGTCAACGGTCGGGCAATCTTGCTGAAATCATGAATGAATCTCCTATAAAAACCAACGTGCCCCAGAAATGACCGTAGCTGCTTCAAATTGGACGGCGGTGCGAGTTTTCTAATGACGTCAACCTTGGCCGGATCAACCTCCATGCCCCTGTTGGAGATGATGTGGCCAAGCACCGTCCCTTGAGTTACCATGAAGTGACTCTTCTCCCAAGACAGAACCAAACGGGTAGCAATACATCGCTGGAGCACTCGGTCTAGGCAGTCAAGACAGGAATCGAATCCGTCGCCGTAAACCGAGAAATCGTCCATGAAGACCTCCAAACACTCCCCCACCATGTCCGAAAAGATCGACAGCATGCATCTCTGAAAAGTCGCAGGGGCGTTGCATAACCCAAATGGCATGCGTCGAAAGGCGTACGTACCAAAGGGACAGGTAAAGGTAGTCTTCTCCTGATCCTCAGGAGCGATGGCCACCTGATTGTAGCCCGAGTACCCATCCAGGAAGCAATAATGGCTCTTCCCTGCCAGTCTCTCTATGATCTGATCAATAAAAGGCAGGGGAAATGGTCCTTCTTGGTGGCCTGGTTGAGTCTCCTGTAGTCAACGCAGACCCGCCAAGAGGTGGGTACTCGTGTAGCAATCTCCTCTCCCGACTCACTGATCACAGTCGTGATGCCCGTCTTCTTGGGCACCACATGCAAGGGGCTAACCCACTTGGAGTCGAAAATGGGATAAATAAAATCTGCACTCCACCATTTTGATATTTCCTTCATGACAACCTCTCTTAGGTTGGGGTTCAGTCGCCGCTGGAACTCACGCGACGGCTTTGCCCCTTCCTCGAGATAGATATGGTGGGAGCACAACGAGGGACTAATCCCATGGAGATCTGCTACGCTCCATCCAATTGCCTTGCGGTTCTTTTCAAGAACCCCCATCAGACGGGATTCTTGTTCTCCAGTCAGATCGGCAGAGATGATGACTGGGTACATCTCAGACTCTCCCGCAAGGAATCGATACTTCAGCGAAGTAGGGAGCGGCTTTAGCTCTGGACAGCTGGGTGCTGGCAAATCTGGCTTCTGAAGAAGATGTGTGTATGCTGACAATTCTGCCAAATCTGCCTGGGAAAATGATAAAGAACTCTCACAAACTGAATCTGGAGAAGGCGGGTCCTCTGCATTGTCTCTGATCTGCTCTGCCTCTACCTCCTCCTCATCTGTAGGCTCAAGTGGATCCAGGTCTGGTATCTGATCATCACAATCTGCCCAATCAGATTCTGAATCCGAGGGATCTGTATCAACTACGGTGGCATCAGTACCACCGTAGAGTAGGGTGGCCTCAGTACCACCATCACTGAAAATTGTGTCGCGATCAAGGTCCGACTCTGCTGACTCAATAGTATCCTGAACCAGGGCTGTGCTCTCCAGGCTATCCTCTGCTCTCATCTGTGCATCAGTTGTGTCTGAATATGAGAGGATGGTCTGTGCTGCAGGATCTGCCCAAGCTGCCTCATCATCTGTGATCACAAAATCACAGTCCTGGTGAATGTCTGGCTCTGTATCTGTCAGATGTTTTGAATCTGTACTGCCCTCTGAGCGGGATCTATCTCTGGCTCTGTGATCCTTAACCGTCTCTATTTGTATACTCTCGCCCTGGACGCGAAAGAATACCTTCCCACTGTCATGGTCAGTCACCGCCTTGGCTGTGGCCAAGAACGGGCGACCGAGGATGATGGGGGAATCGGTCAACGAGTCAGGGGTCTCCATGTCCAGCACTACGAAGTCCACGGGGAATTGCAAACCCTGAATCGTGACGACAACGTCTCGCAACAACCCCTTTGGCCTCTTGACAGACCGATCAGCAAACTGAAGGTATGTCCTGCTCTGTCTAAGAGTGCCCAACTCTAAGTGGTTGAGAAGGGCTGCCGGAAGAAGGTTGATCGACGATCCGCTATCTAATAGAGTACGGTCGAACCTCTGCTCACTAATCTGACATCTGACATATGGGGCTCCTAAATCTGGCCTCTTGGTAGGCAGATGGTTCTGGATCGCGTAACACGTGGCTTTTGTCAACACATGAATCTCTGCGGTGTTGTTCCTCTTCTTCCTCCTGACTGTGGTCCTGTCTCTCAAGGATCGCTGAAGAAGAGGGATGTGCTGTAAAGCCTCATGGAGGGTCAGCTGGATGTGAAATCGGTCTATCATGCTCTGGCTGAACTCCTCCTGCTCTCTCTTTTTTGGATCTTTTTCTCTTTTCTTCCCCTTCCCCAACTCAAGGGCTCTAGGAAAGGGGATCACAGGGTCCTTCTCAGATGAAGGACTAGGAATAGGCCTAGACGGTTCGATGACCGGATCCTCACATACATCATTCACCACAGTGGGATCAGAAGAAACTAAACCTTTTCCTTTATTCAAAATAGAGTCCTGAGATACATTCATACGAGGAAAGACAACATCTCCATCAAAATGAATATTGGTGGCCTCAGTACCACCTCTAGCTGGCTCTACAACTAGACGTCTTGCGGCCTTAGTACCGCGGGCTGGCTCGGCTCTGCTGGTGGCGTCAGTACCACCTCCTCGATATGGTGAAGCGGCGGCCTCAGTACCGCCGGTGGAATCAGCATCTCGGGTGGCATCAGTACCACCGTCATCATCATGTGCGGCTTCAGTACCGCTCTCCTCTTCCTCATCTGGCACTCTGGATGGATCCTCGCGTTGTCGCTCAGATGAGGCGCCACCTGCTGGTCTTCTACCGCTCCTAAGTGTAACAAAATCAGCATCAAATAGATCCGACGACATATCATCAAATGAGTCACTAGGAGTGGTAGGCTCAGTGTGAACTACCTGCTCAGACTTCCTCTTCAAGCTATTCGGATTAGGCTCGATCTGTGCAGGGATGGCGGCCTTCCCTCTCATCAGGTCCCGCATCTCCTTGCGGAACTCGTGCATCTCCCGTCTAAATGTAGCCTGCTGCTCTGTGAAGATGCAGGCTAGATCATCCAAGGCGGGGCTCTCATGGGAGCCCGACGGGTTGCCTCTCTGGTAATGAGGCTGCTGGACCTGGTGCTGCTGCGGCTGAGAGGGGTAAGAGGAAGGATGCTGCTGCTGGTGAGCTTGATGCTCACGTCTCCAATTCTGTCCCTGCTGCTGGTAGGGACGAGGTACGAAGGATGATGGCTGGTGTGCTGGGGGTTGCTGGTGATCTCTCTGCTGGGAGTAATGCCCTCCCTGACCGGCTGGCTGCTGTTGGAACTGGTTACCCCCATTCCCCCACCTGAATCCGGGATGGTCTCGTCGGATTCCAGGTTGAGGACGGTCATACCAAATCCCGTTGACATCCATCAACGGCTTTGCATCGAAGGGGTCTGGCGGCAGTACTGCCAGAGGCTGATCCGGCTGATATACCACCATCTGTAAGTCTGGAGATGGTGGTGACTGGTAAGAGGGCTGCTGCTGCTGGTACGGCTCCGCCTGTACAAGGTGAACTTGTCTAGGCTGCTGCAAGGAGCTGGAGCACTGGGACGAGCTGCGGCTGCCGCCGGAATCGCCTCGCGACTGAAGACGGGGCTGAGAAGCCGTCTGTGCCTCCTGAAGACACAAGAGATGGGTCTTCATGTCGCTCACAGTTTGTGCCATCTGCTCCATCTGAGTTATGCCCTGGCACTGCTTCTTCTCTATTATTTCCATGCGGTCCAATTTCTCGCTGATAATCCCCATGTCCGCAGCGGCCGACTCTGCCTGTGCGGCTGCAACTGTGGACGAACTGGATGGACCTGCATCAACCCGTGCTATCCGCTGGTACTGCACGGGTCCTGGCGGCTGCTGAGATCTCTGTGTGTACAACCGAGTCTGTGACATCACCATGTAATTTTCGGCCATCTCCTCGTAAATGGCCCAGACTTGGTCGTGGTCCTTGGCAAAGTAGGACCCGCCGCAAGAAGCATTCACCAGACCCTGAAGCTCTGGCGTCATCCCACTAAAGAAGCTCTGAACTAGGTTCGGCTTGGAAATGTCGTGGTGTGGGCATCTATCCAGAAGTTCTCTAAACCTCTCCCATGCCTCGTGAAACTGCTCGTTAGGGAGCATGGAGAAGTTGTTGATCAGGGCCCTCGCTGCATTCGTCCGCCCGAGTGGATAGTACTTGTTCAAGTACTCGGTGCGGAGCTGCTCCCAGGTGTAAACAAACTTCCCTAAATGCTTCAGCCAGGCGGCTGCTCTATCTGCCAGTGAAAAAGGGAAGGCCATCATCCGAATCGTATCCTGGTCCACATGACGGTCGTGGACAGTGCTGCAGATCATCAAAAACTCCTGGAGATGGAGGTGGGGCTCCTCAGTGGCAAGTCCATGAAAATGAGGAAGCATCTGCAGGGTGTTTGGAGGGAACTTGAAATCCCCCACGATGGCAGGTACCACCACCCAATGGTGCATCAGTGTAGATCCGGGGTTGTGTAACTCCCGCATCGGTCTCGGTGGTCCCGCTGCTGCGGCGGCTGCCGCTGTGGCAGCTGCTGCTGCGGCTGCTGCCTCGGCATCAGCATCAGGAATGTCCTCAGGCTCGCTCTGATCTCTCACTTCTCTGAGTCGCTCCAGCTCCCTTCTCATCTCAATCATGAAAGCTCCCTGATCGCGTAGCTGCTTCTGTACTGTCTCTAATGATGCGATCAGGGTGGAGTTGATCGCTCCCTGGTCTAGTACAAAATGTTCGGGTTGGCGATCATCTGAACTGCCGGCTCCGGCCATAGTGACGTCTGCAAAATCAGATGAGCCCAATTCAGGTTCTGTCAAATCAATTCGTCTTTCCTCGGGCTCATGTCTCTCAGTAGCAAAAGAAAGGGGATCGATGGGGAACAGGGTGGAATCGTACTCGGGCCCGGAGAGCTGGTCTCGACTCTCACGGGCCAACCTAGATGGTGAAGTAGACGCGCCTGAAAGCGGTGCAGCCAAAGGCTGCCTAAGAGATCGTCTACCCATCATCTTGATCTGACGAGTTAGGCGGATGGGATCTGGAGAAAATATGATCGCAAAGCAAACCCCCGGTTCACCAACGCAACACAATCTGAAGACCGTGAAAGCTCGGTCAATTTATCTTGTCAATTTTATTTGGTGAACACACAGAATATCAGAGCGCTTACGTGACCTGTTAGGATACCCGATGCTACTCCAACCGACTGGCCCGCACGGAAGAGTCGGTAGTCAGCTAGAAATAGCACCGGAGGGCTCTACCTAGGGTGCGGGTCACTCTCTCGCGCATCCAAACCATACAATGAGGGGGTTGCTCTCCCCAAGACAAAATTTTTTAATGTGAGTGTCTTTTAGGGTCAATAGTGTTATACAGTCCCAATTTTTTTTATTTTTTCTTTTTAATTTTTTTTCAAAATAAATACAAGCGGCCTAACGAGTTTTCCGATTCTCCTGATTATTAAGTCAAAAACGGGGGAAGAAGTCGAAAAAGCCGATGCACGAGAAATCAATGATGCATGCAAAGTCAGAAAAGCGTACCTGCCTCCAGCTCTCTACATGCAGAGTGATCCGCGCATAAAATAAAGACAGAAAAGTAAACTAAGCTATATGATGCAACGGTAAAAAGCCGAGTCCTAAGACAAGCAACTTCTATTGATCGTGAAGAACAATAGTTAGTTAACCGAATCGAGTCCGGAGTCCGATCTTGGGAGTCACTCGGTGCCCGCCACAACGGGTCCTGCCAGCGCTGTATGTGACTCCTAACGGCACGTGGTCTCAAATCCAATTAAACTAACTTTTTTAGTGAATTTTAGTAAGGTCCAATTACGTTCTATAGGAACAGATATTCTATTAAGTGTTGGGCCTTAGAAATCTTACGTCACAACCAACAAAGATCCTATGTCTAGGGGCTCGAGCAAAAACCGCGAAAAACCCGGAAAATGACAGTAAGAAAGAAAAAGAAAAGCGCGTAAAAAGCCGCGAAAAAGCCGAGGGGTCCTAATGGGTCCCCCGAGCACGCCGGTGCTCGACGAAACAGACCCGCTACGGTCTAAGTCTATCAGTCCAAACAGTCTCAGAGTCCTGTATTATTACAATTAATAATAAATGAATAAAATTCTATCCTACTGCCTCACTCCACTCAACTCTCTCCTCTCGCTCTCTCCTGCGGCTTCGTAGAGAAAGAAAAGCCGCCTCCGAATGCCGCGGCTGCACCGGCTCCTCGAAAGTCGCCTCCGCGGTCCTCGGGCCCTCGCAAGAAAACAAGAAGAGTGGTCAGACCAATCAAATAATAAATGAAAATAAAAGCAAGGGTATATGTGCAAAAATGGAAAACAAAATAATCACACAAAATAAAACAAAAATAAAAACAAAAGAAAATCAAAATAAAACAAAATAAATCAAAAAGGAACTATGAACAAAAGCCGCGAAAAGCCGCGAGCTCCGAAGAGCCGCGAACAGCCGCGAAAACAAAAATGAAAAGAAAGTCAAAAGTAACTACTAAGCCGTGCTCCCCGGCAACGGCGCCATTCTGATGACCGCCCGAATGACTAAGGTAAAGGTGTAGAAAAATAGGTCGTTGCGACCTCAATCACTCAGACTAAGTCAATCAAGAAAAATCAACCACTCAGGACATGTAAAACTAATCAAGCACAAAAGAGAGCGGTCTCGCTATGAGATTAACCTGGTATAGCACCCAGGGTCGAACACAAGGAGCACGGATTGGCCAAAGGCCTACGAAGTAGTCAAAATGAAATAAAACACAGAGAAGATATTTTTAGTGATTTTTAATGATTTTTATATTTTTTTTGAATTTTTAATATGTGAAGAAAATAAAAGAAAGTAAATATCAACACACTTCTACAATTTATTTCACACACCAAAAATAAAGCAAAAATTCAAGAAAAAAGGTTTTTATGTTTTTTAAGTTTTTAAGTGTTTTTGGTGAATTTTTGGTAATTTTCTTTGGTATATTTTATTTTCTAAAAATCAAAAAGTGAGAGAAAGATAGGGTACTGTCCAGCCAGAACCAAAACCCATAAATAAAATATCTAAGGATCACAAAAAGCTCTGGAGGTAATTTTCCTATATTCTAAATAAAATAAGGAAAATTTGGGCACCAGAATTATTGCTTTTGGATTTTTAGATTATTTATTATAATCTTTATGGGTTTTTAAGGGTTTTTAAGTTTTGAGGGTTTTTACGCAATGAAAAATAGCCAAAATTGGCTAGAAAATCAAACAACACACAAACAACAATAACTAAAATTTTTAGAATTTTTGGGGGTGATTTTATATTTTTTTGTGATTTTTCAAGTTAAACAGTAGCAAAAATAGGGGTTTTTGAATTTTTAAAAATAGCAAATGAAATCAAAAATGTCCTCAAAAATTCATAAAAATTCTACACCATGGCAGGAGCCATGTGTCAAATTTTCATCGAATTTGGAGGTGATTTGATATTTTAATCAAAAATAAAGGAGGGGCACAGTGCACAGGGACCTAAGTGCAAATACCCAAAAGTTCTGGGGTCCTGGTGCAAAATACCCAAGAAATCACGCGCGAGGCGCGTGCCTGGGGCACTCAGGGACCTAAATGTAAGAAAAATAAGTTCCGAGGGCTTATTGGTAACAAGTACCAAAAGTCCAGGGGCTTATCTGCAAAATACCCAAAATAAAACGCACATGGGGAATTAAATCACGCACAGGGGCATAAATGCAAATAAAGAAAACTTTTTATTCAATCCGATAACATCCAGAACTACAGGGCTTAAGTCGCAAATAACCCAAAATATCACGTGTCGATGCACGTGTCTCACACAAACAGGGGCATAAATGCAAATACTGAAAAGCTCGAGGTCTAATGTGCAAATAACCCAACGTAAACAAAATACTCAAAATATTTACAGGACTGAAATGTAACACAAAAACTACAAGGGGGCCTAAGGTAATTTACCCCTTTTATTAAGTCGAACCGATGGATGAGCGCCCCGTGGATAGATGGACGGCTGAGAAGGGGGTGGCGCCCAGGTCTCCGGTCCTCGACTGTGATCCGACGGTCCAGGTGCTGCCACGTTGCAGATCGAACGGTGGGCGGACGACGAGGCTGAGCTGCGCTGGATCGACGGTGGAGATCGACCCTCGGATGGATCTGACGGTTGAAGCTGCTCCTCGAATGGACGTACGTGATTGGATCTGGAGCTCGGGGGTCAATCGGACGGCGGAGGAGAGTGATGGACGAACAGGGCTCCGGCGAACTTCGCCGGACTCGTGACGGCGCTGGTCTCCTCGTGGACGCTCGCTGAAGGTTGGAGAAGGAAGCTGCGATCCCTCCGCGTCTAATGGAGCCCTCCGATGGCCCAACCGATCCTCTGGGAGGTCCGGTGAGGTCGGCGGAGGTGGAGCAGCTGGTCCAAGTGGTCCAAGCCCTCAGATGGGCTTGGATAGACCTGCAAAGTATCCCAGCAAACTCGCGGGTCGAGGGCAAAGTGCCTCGACCCTGTTAGGCGTGGTGAAGGTGCATGGTGCGTCGGAATGGAGAGCTCCGGCGAAGGTGGTCGGCGGAGGAGCTCGATTCCCAGATCATGTGCGATCTGGGTTGGGTGAATGGGTGAAGAAGATGCGGAGAAGTCTGGTGAAGATGATGGTCGGGTCGGAATGGCAGATGGGAGATCGGAGGTGGCTGGCGACGGCGGCGGAGCTACGCTACCAGTAAGCTAAAAATCGAAAGCTACGCTAATCTACGGCCTAAGAGATCTACCTGGGTGGTCGGAGAGACTGGGGAAGAGCAGGGGGTGCTCCTGGTCTTAGCCTCAAGGGTCGTCTCGGCCCGAGGCTCGGTGCTCACGCTAGTGGCGGAGCAACGGCGGCGACACACGCCGGATCAGTGGTTTCACCTCCTCGCCTCGCTGCAACAGGGGCGATCGCTTGCTGTCACTCTCACGGTGCCTCTGGAGTTCACTGGGAAGAAGGGGAAGGTCCAAAGATAAGGCGCGGAGGCGGCGGAGGTCGAGATATATATGGAGACAGGGCCGATTAGGGTTGGGTGGAGACGGCTATGGAAGGCGTGGATCCTTCGGCGAAGGATCTGGCGAGGATGTCGGATGATTGGCGAAGGATCCGGGCACGGGATTTGCGGAGGCGACAGGCTGGAGACGCGTGGAGAAATCGGCGAAGTCGGGTCGGGCGCGGGTCTCCCCAAAAGGAAAGAGTCCGCGGGGGAGTTGACCGGGGTCAACAATCCCCCGTGGACCATTCAGGAGCTGCCACGTATTTGATTTTTTTTGTTTATTTATTTTAAGGCAGAAAATGGCCGAATTAAGAAAAACTTAAAACATGAAATATTTTTCTTTTATTTTTTTTCTATTTTTTGGTGATTTTTAATTAATTTTTGGAAATAAGAATAAGGTATGTACATTATAGGTCTAGGTATGTGTACAAGATGTTTTTTTGTATTTTTAATTTTGTAATTTTTATTTGATTTTTGTTTTGTTTCTTTTTATTTAGTTTATTTACAAAATATAATCTAGAATATTTACAAAAAGTTTTAGAAATAAATAAATTTATTTACAAGGTGAAATAGCTAAGGAATGTGGTATATGTACATGGTAAAAAGATATTTTTAGATTTTTGATTTTTAATTTTTATTTTGTTTTTAATAGCTTTTACAAAATATATACAAATATTTACAACATATTTTTGGGTGAGGAAAATATATAGTTTTATTTATTTACAAATATATACATATGTGAGCCCCTATCTCCCTCTACTTGGCTTTTATGCGGTCAGGCCCATGCTGAGCCCTCCCTTGGGTTAGGTTGCTCAATATTTATTCTAAATATTTCCCTCTTTTTCTTTTTACTCTTTATTCTTTTATTTTTGCACAAAAACATGCTAATTATCTATTTTTACAAAGATGCATGCTTTTGCTAATTAATCCTATTTGCACATATCTACATGCATTTGCATAAGTTTTTGTAGCTAAAATATAAGAATAAAGAGTGATGAATGGGTATTCATCATATACCCCCCAAAAGGGCGGTTAACCCGCAATCCAAGCAACACCTAAAAGTTTAGGTTTGATCTGTTTTGTTCTGTTTGGCGAATATATTAAACCGATTCAGATTGAATCAGAATGAAAGTTCCCCAATTTTCCGTGGTTAATCATATTTTCTACTCCTTTTATCCAAAAAGACGTCCAATTTAGGGGTATATTTAAGGTTTGACTTTATTTAGTTTATTAAACATACAAGATCATGGTTCAAATCTCACTTTAATCATGGGGTGGTAAAGCATGTGTATCTACCATCCAAAATATCACGATTCCAATCCCCCAAGGTTGAATTAGGTACCTAACAATTAACATAAAAGCAGTCGGATCTTTCACCATGGACTTAATAATAATCCATATATCCTACCATACTTAAAGTGAGAGAAGACTTTGCTATCTTTTAGTAAACTGAAAAGATAAAATTTATAAGAGCCAAAAAAGATGTAATCCATTCTTTGGTAAGAACGACAAGAACACACAACCTAGAAAATGTTCCCGAAAGGGACCTTCGAAGTAGTTGAGAATGGAGCCAATGATCTCAAGGTCGAACAATGTATCTTGTATTTGGCCAATAAAGAGTTGATTAAAATTCATAAAAAAAAGAGATGTGGAAAAGAAGAGAGAAGAAAGAAGTTAACCGTTTGTTACCGTCCCAAAAGGAAGAAGATTAGTCCCATATACACAACTAGGGACAAAATAACAAGCCAGCAGATCCAAATACAAACCAAAGGAAAGAAAAGGCAACTTCTGATTTAAACCAGCAAGGGCTTAGTCTTTACCTTGATTCAAAAGGTTCATGCAAACCACTAGACCAAATAAGCTTGCAAAAGCAAAGGAAGGAAGAAATGGTAACATTTATATATATATATATATATATATATATATATATATATATAGAAGGGCTGTGTAATATTCCCAACTAGGTTTACGATAATTCGAAGAGTTTATGAATATTGTATTGCATCTTTCCTTCTAGCATAGCCAATTAAGTAAGGTTAAACCTCAAACCTCAAGGAACCTATTTGCCCAATTAAGAGTTTTTATAATTTAGGATAAGACGTTGAATTGATAAATTATAAATGTGCGCTAACTCAAGAACAGAGGTGCAACCATAAAATTAATTAATGTAGAAATGGTTGGTGTTGTAACAGGATCAGTAATTTCTCGAACCAACAAGATTTATTTTAAAGCTGATGAAGTTTTCTCCCAGTAGGGTCGGCAACATGAATTTTTACTCAAATCCAAATTAAAAGATTCAACTATTTTTTACGATGATTGTCATCTATCTAACGCAACCACCATATGGAGAGATTTGAACCCAAGATGATTTATTTTAAAGCTATCGTATAATATTACAATAATAATGAATAATGCAAAAATCAAAATCCGATTGTAGATAGTCATTGAATAATAAGCGAAACATGCAAATAAATTTTAGAATGAAAACATGAAAGATAAGGAAGGAGCAACATAACAAATCTTTTGCAATAAACAAATAAGAAAAGAGATTGTTCAAAGATAACATAAACATCCTTAAGGATTGTCATTACATAGAATATCGGCCACACAATACCGGTGTAGGTTCTAACAATCCACTCCTAGGATACGGCATCACGATTGACGTCAACGCATTCTGAAGGGAGCATCCTCGAAAGCACCTACGAGAATTGTAAGAGAAAAATGTGACCGCATTATGGAAGAAATAAATATCGTGAACAACCTCTCATAAAAGGGCATTTGTTGGATCACAACGCTTGGATTCCCAACATTCTGAAATGACTAGAATTTGAAGCATCCAATTGAATTCCCGATCAGATTTTAAATTAATCAAGTAGATTATTTGCACATCAAATAAAATACACAGCATAAGTATCGGATCTGAGATCTTAGTTGACTCTTTCAAGCTACTTGAAAAAGAACTCAACATGAAGTAATAGACATCTTTCATCTACCACAATTTGCTTTTAGAAAAGGCACATTCTCGTTTGAATATCTACATAAGTTTACTGCTTTCACAGGAATAGAAAATAAGTGAACTATTTCTTGAACCGCAAACCTTAGTATTAAGGTATACATTCGCAACAACAAAGTGTTGTTCTTGGTACAATCTTCAGGGTTGGTACTCTATAAGGTCATATGCCCTTATCATGTTTCATGAATGTATTTAGAAAATACCTTCTTCCTTTAGCAACGATCACGTACACTCAACAGATGGCATTCTTCAAGAATGCACTACTAACATCATGTCTTAAGACTTGACCCACTTAGATCTTCAAGAGACTTCAATGCCTCCGAGGGTAAAAGCATGCCTAGTAACATCAATTTCTCCCAAACTCTTATATTTTCCCTATCCAGTTTGCATCAATATATCCTTCCAAAACATAAGATTTTGCATCCAATCGTAGTTCACCCTTTGTGTATAACAATCAATGCCCAAGTTCGATAAGATATAATAGAATACATCTCTCATTTGATGTCTTCCTTCTATTATACTGCTTCTGTGAAGCTATACCTTCCTTATAAGTCCATGGATCACCCTTGATGTAGTAGGCAACAAAGTCAATATCATGATCATTTAAAATCCATGGCCATTTACTCCTACTAACTTCTAAAATTTCACTAGGCTCAGATTGTGTTTGAACCCCCATACACAATGTCTTTCCACTTGGTATGGAACAGAACCTAAGGTGGAGGCTACACGTTGGTCATATTTTGAGGAGTTTTAGTTTTCATATGGATAACACAAAGAATATAGCATCACAAAGTTCAAAAGTAGTGATGGTATCTATGGCAGGTATCTTATGGCTAATTACCAATAAAATATATGCATTGTCATTTTCTAAATAACTGAAGTGTGAGTCTAGCACAAGAGGGGGATGACTTGTGTATATAATTATACAATAATAATACCTAAATAAAGTGCACAAATCACAGAGATAGACGAATATCAAACCATGAATTACTCAATGTTTTTTATGTGGAAATCCAAGTGGATGAAAACCATGACCCAGAATCATCTTCTAGGATTTCCCCTTCGCTCTCTATACGAAACATGTTCCACTATTCCAGTGCTAAGTCGAGGGTAGCACAACCTCCGTACAATATGTGCCCTTCCTTGGACAACTCCCCAAAAAAGATTTTGCCTTTCTCTTAGAGATGGAAATCCACAACTCGGATATATCTATATAGAAAAAGCTAAATAGAATACAATAAGTAATAAGACTTGAATTCTCAAGCTTATAGATTTTAAGCGCAAAATATGCTCGACAATGATGATGAAGACTGTAGTATAGCACATAGAGCACAAATAACTTCAGTAGTACAAAGCTTTGGATTGAAGAGAAATCGAGAGCGTAGACACGTTGTAAGAACTCTAATATCATACAAAATGATCACTCTTTTTTTTCTTTTGAGAGTAGAAGATGTTTTTCTTGGTTGTGTGTTTCAAACAATGAGTCATAGGGTCTCATATATAGGGTTGGCCTCAAAAGAGACGTTGGTGTCCAAAAATGAAAAGTCCAATATTATGATTTCCAAAGTCCACAAAATATTTAATCATAGAAACTAGGTGATCGATCAGGTTACAAAAGTGATCAATCATTTTTTATTGTTTATCTTGATTTCAAAAAGTGATCGATCATGTTCCAAAGAATGATCGCACAGGGTTTATCGATCATGAAGAATAAGATGGTCAACCATATGTGATAGATCAGAGGGGTCAAGGTGGTCGATGATATGTGCAAAAATGGAAAATGTGAAATTAATGATTCTGGCTCAAGTTTTGTTGTTGATCAAGAATATGAAAAAACTATAAGACTGTTTTAGCATAAAATAAAATCAATGTAATGTGTCACATCATCCTCTAAAGTCTTCAAACTTGAGCTCTTGGAATTAAGTCTTTCTTTGATTCTTTCATTAAATTGATTTTGAATCTTCAATCTTCTAGCTGAGTTTTTTAAAATCACTTTTAGGCTTCGAGTCAGCTTCTATCTTTTCTACACTTCTCATCATTTAGCTTCTACGAGCTTCTACTTGGAAAAATTAATCAAGTTACAAAACAACTATGAAATTGAGTCATTAGCAAAATCTAAATCCCCCCTTTTTGTTAATGACAAACTTATATTTATTTTTAATGCTCTCAACTATAATTGTTTTATTTGATTACAATTATTAACTTCCTATTTGTTTTTCTTTTAATCTCTCTACAGTAAACTTTAGTACTTCTTTCTTTTAGGAATTCTCTCCCCCTTTTATCATTATCAAAAAGATATCATCAGTAAACTTCTTCCCCTATCTTAAGGAATTCTTGCTCCTCACTTTCTCTCCCCATTTGTCTAAAACCAAAGGAATACTTAGCTCCTCTTTTATAAAATTTTGTTTTTAGGAGATATCACTATGTTGGCATAAAACTAAGTATCTTCTGAGATAGGCAAATCTATCAAGGTTTGATGGTTTGGTAAATATATCAACGAGTTGAACTTCTGTATTTACAAAGTTTAAGGTAATTTCTCTTTTTAGAATATGATCTTTAAGGAAATGAAATCCAATGTCAATGTGTATAGTCCTAGAGTGTAATACAAGATTCTTCAAAAGATTAATAACACGTGTATTATTGATGAATCATAATTTCATCACCTTTATTCATTCATTTTGGCCTTAAATACCTAATTAAATACATGTATATATAATTAATTTGTGAAAATAAACACTCAGTAAAATCACCTGAAATTTGGTACTAAATATTGTATTTAATTACAAAATAAAAGAACAAAAAAAGAAAAAGAAAAGAAAAGGAATTAAGTGTCAAAGACACTGAGTGACCCTAGACCCCGAGACCAACTCATGATGACCTAGTGAACAAGGAATAAAGTTGGGGGAGATAGGACAGAGGAACGATACAAAAAACCACATAAAAACCCTTAATTAATTTTGCCCGATAATCACATTTTGGGACCCATTTCATTTTCCTATTTTTATACCTCTAATCAATAAAAACTCAACATGAATATTGTACATTAAAATACAAACAAATATACAAAATTAATTTCACTAAAAAATAATGCACAGTGTGCTCGAGACACACAAAATAAAAGTCGCTAAGAAAACTTTGCAAACATGTATCTTCTTTATACATATTTAAAATTGATCAAACTCACCTTTATTGTTCATAAAATAAAATAAACTATTTCATGAAGGTAGTTTCATTCAATTTGGAGTTAAGATGCAAAAGTTAGGTTTTAGGGCCCAATTGCGTAATATACATGTATATAATATTAAATATATTTACTTTTTATATTTTTCACTTTTTTATATTTTTATTAAATTATAAATATTATTTGAAGAACATCTAAATAATTAAAATAAAATAAAACCATTAAAAATAAATTAAAAGTAAAAAATATTCTTCAATACATAGGTAAAGTACGCTCTAATATACCTATAAGATTTATGTACATAATTAATTAAGTATGTAAATAAATTTAGGAAAATGAAATAAAAATATATAAATATGTAAAATACATGTATATAAAATTCAATTTAACAATAAAATATATAAAATACATGTATATAAAATACAAAATTCAAAATAAAATTAAAATACATAAAATACGGGTATATATACATATATATAGATGTAAATATTACCTATATTAAATGACCTTGTAAAAATAAATAAAAATAAGCAGAAAATACTACATAAAATTATAAAAAAATATGGTTTAACAAAAAAATAAATAATTCATCTAGTACTTTTTATTGATTTTACAAGGTATTTTCATATTGGAATTATCCGGTTAGCCCATGTGGATCAATGTTTATCCCAATTAATCAGAGGAACTACCTTGTAATCCACATAAAGTTGGACCAGTAAGTCGCTATGGTGACAGCTCCCGAAGACCAATGGACTAATCAATAATCAACCTACAATATAAAAATGAAGCAATTAAAGTGTGATGTAAATCAAAATTTATTATAACCCAGAAATAAATGTGTATAGTGAGCAAGTAGTCTGCTTGTCGAACATAGGGAGACAAGTCAGTGTATCAGGTATATTATTTATAAACAAATAATGAATAAATAATATAGGTGCTTGTATAATATTCACTCAATTAATCAATTAATTAATGTCTTGTGGGTTTCTATTTTTTCCATTTAATTTTTTAATTTTTATTTATTTTTTTATTTATATTTTTTATCATTTTTTGATTTTTTATTTTTCTTTTTAATATATAATCTAGGTATATATTAATATATATAAATAATATATATATAATAGGTAATGTATAATATAAAATATGTAGTAATTATACAAAAATCAGAAAATACCAATAAGTATAGTCCTTTTTATTTTCTAAGGGATTAAAAATATATTAGGGTATTTATATTAAGTATAAACCATATGTATTTATATAGGTATATAATAAATATAATGTATTATAATTATAAATTTAGATAAAAATAATAAAAATTTGAAGAATACATTATTCTATATATTAAATAATTTTATAATGTTTTTTGTTTTTAAGAAATTTTACTAATTTTTATATATTTTTAAAATCCTAAAGACATAAAATCAGGGACTTTTTTATGGACCCAACATTTTAAGGTACTAAAAATATGTAATGAATCCAACATTCTTTAAAATAAAATTCATAAACAATATATAATATAAATAAAACTTAGAGATTGGAATAAATATTTTTAGATTTTTAAATGATTTTTTATGATTTTTATAGGAATTTTAGATCTTTTTAATTTTTAGTGATTTTCTTCATATATTTTTGGGATTTTTGGTCTGGAGGTACAAAAATAAAGTAATATGCTATTAATCTATTTTTGGAATTTTTAAAGATGATTTTATATTTTTTTGGATTTTTTAAGCCTAACAGGGAACAATTGTATACTTTTTTATTTTTAATAAATAGGAAAAATGTGTGAAATGCAAAACTAATTATATAGTTGAAAAGAGCATGCAAGCAAGCATTTTATCCTAATTCTTTTCATATTTTTTGATACTCGGATGATATTTTTAGAAAATGGAAAATATACACAAAAAATAAATGAACTAGCAAGGATATATTTGCAAATAAAATAAAAGTTTGTGGTTAATATGAAAATAACCCAAAAGTTCTGAACTAATATTAAAGGTTTTAATATTAAAACAAATTTATAGAAATATGTAAGGGTATATATGCAAAATGCCTAGCTCACATGAGGGACCACGTGAGTTGAGCTGATAAGGACCAAAGAACAATATGCGAATAGTGTGAGGGTTCACTTGCAAATTGTACACAAAGTATTAAATGGTTTTAATTATTTGTAGTACTAAATAAAAATCAATCAAAAGGCAGGTGTATATGTAAATTTTACCTCCAAAGGTGCCCGATCGTGCAGCTGAGATTCAACCACTTGATACATGGCAGTATTGGAGGACATGATGATGCCTCGCCATGGGCGACGAGGATTAGATCAAGCGCCCGATCCAACGGCTAGAGAACTTCCCAATTGGATCGCTCTTGATCAATTTGGAAGTTCGTTCTTCATCTAACGACTGGGAGATGCAGTGGATGAACTAAAGAAGGACAACCACCCGACGACCTTGGAGTTGGGCTCCCTAGAAGTTCCGGCCTCCTCCTTCATTGCTAATGGGCTATATGCATTCTTGGAGTAGGGATGAACCTGCAGCTGGTCAGAATTGTGGACAGGACCACAGAATGGATCTTGGAGGTTAGGGAAGAGAATGGACCTGGATCACCTTTTCTTAAGATCAAAAAGCCCTCATATGGGCTCTTCCAACCGCGTACCCTCCATGGATAGAAAGGAGGGATTCTGGCAAAGCCGATTGGGCTATTATTGAGGGAAATCGAGGTGGAGATGGAAGGGGCGGTGAGGTGGAGCAGACCTCGATCACCAGATCTGGTGATGATATGGGTGGCTGGAAAGTGGAGGGATATGAAGAAATGTAGGGGGAAGGAAGTGAGGTGGATATGTGGGTCGGGAGATGGGTCACAGTGGTATACAATGGCCGGAGAAAGAGAGCTCCGACGAACCTAATTTCTAGAGATTAAGCTAAGGAAACATATTACATCATGAAATTAAAGCTAAAAATGAAAAATGTATGCTATATATACCTAAGAATACAATGAAAATTACCTCGACTTGGCCGGAGGCCAAGGAGATGGACCTCATGGCAAAGATTGCTAGAGATGGTGGGAACAACCTTCTACGTCGCTCCTCCTTGTTGCGGAGCACGACAATCGACCATTGTCACTAGCCTAATCACCAAATAGGTGCTCCGAGGGGCTAAGACTTGTGGAAGGCGAACCAAACACAAAAAGGGAGATCTGGGGTGGATTTATAAACAGGTGCCAAGGCGGACTTCAATGGTGGATGGCATGCGAGGGAGGAAGAAATGGCGATGGGAGTTGGGTCGGCGTGGATTGTGGGAGATCAGAGAGCAGAGGGATGGAATGAGTTGAGGGTGAGGGGACAAGGTGGATGCAGGAAGAAGGGGAGAAGATGGGTCAGTCGTATTGTTTGACAGATGTTTAGGAGGAGGTGTACATTTAACGCAAGGTCAAAAAACTAAACGATCTGATTGGTCCACATGGACCAACGAGATAAATGCAAGGCAAAACTGCCTTGTAAAATGAATAATAATTAATAAAACAATTAATAAATTTTTTGTTACAAAATTATTTATTATTTTATGTATTATTTAAGTCATATTTTTATTTAATTTTTATGGTTATATATTATATGTTATTATTTACAAGTATAATCATAAGTATATTTACATATATATTGTATATTTTATTTTTATTTTGTACTTTGTATTTTTTTATTTTATATACTTATTTTGTATATTTATAACTTATTTAAGTATACATAAATATATTTTTATTGTATTTTTCTGAAGTCCATTGTATACTTAAATAAATAGATGTATTTATTACATAGGTATATGTATAGGTAATTCATTCATGTATTTATGTACACTTATTTATTTTAGTGTATTTTTTCAATGGTTTTGTCTTATTATAATTATGTACATATGTTAGACATAATATTTATAAAATTACAAAAGCAGGAAATCATGAAAAATATAAAAAAAAAATAAATAAAATGAATATTTTTTTCATGTATAATATACAATAGGGGTCCAAAACCTAACTTTTGCATCTTAGCTTCAAATTAAATGAAACCACCATCATCAAATAGATAATTAAAAGTTATATACAGTTAAAGTAGTTTTGATGTATTTTGAGTTTATATGGAGGAGATACAAGTCTGGGATCTTTTGATTTTAGAATTTTATTCTGAGTGTGGAAAGCACAAAATGCATTATTTTAGTGTAAAATAAATTTTGTATTTTTCTATGTATTTTTATCTACAACTTTCATATACAAAGTTTATTGATGTGAAGTGTAAATAATAAAGAATAAAATAGGTCTCAAAAATGAGTTATTATGGAATAAAAATGAGGGTTTTTATTATGTTTTTGGCCCTTATCTCCCCTACTTTATTCCCGATCGACCATGTCAATTCTTGACTTAGACTCTGGGTTTAGGGTCATTCAATACCTTTGGTATTTTATTTATTTTCTTTTCTTTATTCTTTTATTTTGTTTTAAATACAATATTTTATATAATATTTACAAAATAAATACTAGATGTTAATTTATGCAAAATAATGTTATTTACAAGTATTTAGCTAAGGTTTAAGGCAAAAATGAAAGAATGAAGATGAGGAAATGGAGATTAATCAACCAACCATATCACAACAAAAGTTAACCTACGTCAACTGTACTACCTCCTCCAGTTGCCTTGTTAGAACCTCGAAACCCCCCTTCTTCTACCTATTTCCACTCCATCTCCATGTGCCCCTTCGCCTCAAGACTTCCACCATCTTGCAGCCTTGACATACCTTACCTTCACCCACAAGTGAATCTCTGCCAAATCCATTTCCATCGCATGCCACCTTGCCTCGAAACCAGTCGACCATCCGTCTATAAAATACGCCCCTCTACCATTTTTTGAGGCTTGTCCGCTTGAGTTGTTCTTAGACCCCCGGGACAATCCTTAAGGCTGTGGCAGGTGAAAGGAGACCATAGTCGTTGTCCTGCAACGAGAACAAGGAGTTGCTCGAAGGTTGGTCCAAGTCCATCGGTTGAGCTGTCTCTGGTGGTTCTGCCTCCTTGGTCCCTTGACCAAGTCAAGGCCATTTTCCTGCTATTTTAGGTAATATTTAGGTTTAGATTTCATTTCTTCTCTTTAATTTCGCCTTTTATCTGTTAAATTAATGTTAATCAAGAATCCCCTTTTAACCTGGAGCACAAGCTCCATGCCAAATTCACCCGTTTCTGCTAGAATCTTGACTCATCTTCCATTTCATTTCAATCCCCTATGTTTTCTCTACATTACCCCTCTTCGAATAAACCTAGATCCTTTTTGGATCTACATAATCAAAGTTCACTCCTCCGCCTTTCTATGGAGCCTCGTCGTCCTCTCCATCCCTTCGCTTCTCAGCTTTATCAACTAGACGAGGAGGAAGTCGTCGAGCCATGTACCCTTTTTGTGCAGTTTTGGTTCTTCGAAGAACAACTGGATCCTCAAATTGAGGATTGGATAGAGCCCCAGGCAGTCTGAGCTCGAACATCTCCTAGATGCACTTGAAGACCATTTGGAGTTCATCGATCATCTCCTGCAACCACGAAGAGCCAAAGGCAAGCCATAGTCGTCGTCGAATCTCAAAAGGATGCCTGATGAATATCCATTTCATCACCTTTATTCTATCATTTTTGCCTTAAAAAGCCTAGTATATGCGTGTAAATACCCTTAATTCATGCATTTTAGCGTCT
This sequence comes from Ottelia alismoides, assembly GCA_037367405.1. Lineage (NCBI taxonomy): Eukaryota > Viridiplantae > Streptophyta > Magnoliopsida > Alismatales > Hydrocharitaceae > Ottelia > Ottelia alismoides. The sequence continues at coordinate 1,504,335 of JAZKJV010004485.1, read as the reverse complement.
ATGCATTGTTGTGCAAATAGCGTATAACATACAGTTTTAAATGCCAAAGTTATATAATAAAGAAAATAAAAGAAAAAGAATAAAATATTGAAAATATTTTATGACCTTCAACTCTTAAACCTAGGCATATTGATGACTAGGTCGACAAGGAATAAAGTAGGGGGAGATAAGGGCCAAAATACAATAAATTCCCCTTTTATTTTATTCATTTTTTGTTCATCTTTGGGACCTATTTTTAGTTCCACTTTTTACACCTCAAATAAAGAAACTTTGAACATGAAAGTTGTATATAATAAAATATAGAAAAACATAAAATTAATTTCATATAAAAATATTATATAGATAAAAAGTTATACTCAGAATAAGTTTCCAAAATCCCAACTTCCCAAATCCATATCTCTCAAATAAAACTCAAAACAAATAAAAATCACTTTTATGATATATAACTTTTAATAAGCTATTTAATGAAGGTGGTTTCATATTTTTTGGAGTTACGATGTGAAAGTTAGGTTTTGGACCCCTATTGCATAGTTATACCGATTAAAATATTCATTTTATTTATTATTCATTATTTTTATTATTTTATATTTTTATAATTTTGTAAATGTAATTTATAATATGTGTAAATATTAAAAAAAGGAATAAAATGATAAATAAAACATCAAAATAAAATACTCATAGAAAATACATAGGTAAAGTACCTATATCTATACCTATATAGATAATACATCTATTTATTTAAATGTATATAATATATAATAAAAATAATATAAAAATAATATAAAAATAATTCAAGTCTATAAAATTAATTTATAATTATATACAATAATAAAATAAATTAACAAAATAAAAAATACAATATAAAAATAAAATACCAAAATACAGAGATAAATATACCTATTTATAGCCCCTAAAAAGTAACTTGTAATTTTAAAACCCATAAAATTAAATAAAAATAATAATAAAATAATTCATAAAATATTAAATATGTTCTATTTTGTCACCTAAAATTAATAAAATTATTTATTGCTTTTAATTGAATTTCTAATTATTTTTTCAAGGATTTTTCTGGTTGGTCCACGTGGACCAACCAGATCCTCCCATTGGTTGACCTCAGTCAACTCTCTGACCAAGGTGTACACCCTTTTCAGAGATGTGTTTGGCCTCTTATTCTAGGATTTTTGGAGGCCGAGCCTTGCATCCTTTAGCCTCGCGTTCTTCCCGACTTTTTCTCCCGATTATCGATGATACACACCCTAGTGTTTTCTTGGGTCAAGCATCACTGATTCGCTCGGTCTTCATCGATTCTTGGAGCCGCTCATCACATGTACATAATCTGCCCCTCACCTTCCTCTTCAATTTTGAACCCCATTTTGACCACGCTTGGACCTCCCTACTTGGCTCTAGATCGACTCCCGTGACAAGGGAGCCTCCAACTACCTTGGCCGTGCTCCGACGACGTCTTTGGGTGCTTCCGCCTATCTCCGCCGCCTCTCCAGCGTTGAGGTCCGATCTTGTGGCTCCGACCACTGAGGTCTGTTTCTTTCTCGTTTCTCTAGCTTTTCTTCATCCTTAGATTAATCTCTGCCTTTTCTTTTCGTATTTTGTGCTCAAATCCATTGTAGACCACCATTTTGAAGTTTGCCGGAGCAGAAACCTCCACTTTCGTGTTCACCCCTTTTCCGACCATATCCAACCACGCATACCACCTCACCTCTTCCCCTTTTCATTTCTACACCTCTTTCGTCCATTATTCCAACCAGAACCAGTGCAGTTATGTAATTCGAAGACCAACTCCTCTACTTCACCAGACTTCGCCATCGCACTCACCCTCGCCTTCGATATCGCCATTAAAAGCCCCACGTATCCTTTATTCTTTTGCGCTAATGATTCTTGTGCGAAGGGCTTCAGACCCCCTTTCGGGGTCATTTTTTGATAAATCGCAGGTGCCTGGAGCTGCAATCTTCCTCAACCTTGTGGTGGCCCATCGACTGTCTTTCCGCCATTTTTACGCCACCAGACGTTCGAGGGCCTCTCCAGGAGAGTCTTTAGACCATTTACAGCGAGGATGGTGGTCAGAGTTGCACGCCGACGTCGATTGAAGCTCGCCAGTAGTGGTGTTCTCCTTATTCATCCAGGGAGGTCCACCGTCGTTGGATTGGCTTTAAAGCTCAGATCCTTCAGCCACCATCTGATTCTTTTGCCATCAGCCGTCAGATCCGAGCCCTCGGATCTAATCATGATAGTTCGAGGATGAAGGGGTATCATATGCCCGCATCGCGCCAAGTGTCCAAGTGTGTGGCTCCCTATCGTTCGATCGCGTCGTTAGCTGGGTATTTTGCATTATTGGACCAACGATTTTTGTAAGTTATTTATTACTTCTTAAACTTTCTATTGTAGTTCTTTAAATTTGTAAAATTTACAAAATGGCCCCTGTACTTTCTGGAATTACCGTTTGGTCCTAGCCATGTCACCTCACGTGACGCATCACGTAGGGTGGACTTTTTCCGGTTGGACCCCGGCAGTTTTGTTTATTTTTATCTAGTCCAGAAAGTATTTTTATGCCATTATAAATTTGTGGTAAAATTGTGCACATGCCCTCGAACTTTTTTGGTATTTACATTTTCGTCCCCGCTAGTAGCTCACGTGTGTCTACACGTGAGCTGTGGCAGTTTTACAGGCAAGCACCTAGGGTTTTGGTTATTTCTGATTGTCCTAGAAACATTTTTATTGTGTTATTTAATTCTGTGAAAATTGCACTTTGGCCCTTGGAGTTCTTGCTATTTACATTTACATGCCATAAAAATTATAAAAACTTTTTAAAAAATTACCAAAAAATATATATTGTTTATTTATGTGTTTTTAGCCCTTAGACCAAAAATCATGAAAAAAATATAAAGAAAACTCAAAAAAATAGAAAAACCATAAAAATATTCATAAAAATTTATAAAATTCCTAACAAATCCAATAATTGTGTTTTCTGGTTTATAATTTTATCTATATTATTATCTTTATTTTAAAATTAATTTGGAGAATTTTTATTTCTTTTCTCTATTTTTAATCTCCATTTTAATTTTAGTTATTTAATTATTCCTATTTTCAGGTATTTTTGACTTTAAATATATAAAAATTAGCCAAAATTATTAAAAAATCATAAAAAATAGAAAAAAATATTAAAAACCCAAAAATATTTTTATTTTCTTATTTTTTATTATTTTTGTAAATTTTTATGTTAACCCTAGCTTATATAGTATATATATCTTATATTGCTTATTATATATATTAAAAGAAAAAAGGAAATTAAAAAATATAAAAGTATAAAAAGAAAATATAAAATCAGAAAATTAAAAAAACATAAAAATATAAAACTAGAAATAAAAATTAAAAATAAAAGACCCACATTAAAAACATAGACAAATAACTTCACAATCACTCATTTGTGCTTCATTGCCCCGATCTAGCCGTTTGCTCCATGTGTTCGACCTCTACATACTTGCACCTATATACATCCTTGTTGTAGAGTTATAATAAATTTTAACTCTGCATATGCTTGTCATTATTTGACCATCTGTTGTGGGTTAATTATTGATTATCCAGGTTTCGTGAGCGGTCGCTTCAGCGACATCGTGCTCTCGCCTTGTGTAGACTACTTTAGACCCTCGCAAAACCCGTGTTATCAAATGACGCCATTGTCGGGGATCAACAACGCTTAGATTGGCATTGCTTTATTGATTGTGATTATTTGCATGTTTTTGTGCTTTTATTATTTTCTTTTTTATTTGATATAATTGTTTGAATTGTCTAACCACTCTCTTAGTTATCTTTTTTGTGAGGAACACGGATCAAGGGAGGAGCTTCTCTTCTTGGAGCTCATGCGCACCCACATGAGGCAGGTTTGACCTAGCACCAAGGAGGACTTGTAGGGAATTTGGAGACAAATTTTGATCAATTATTTGTAGCATTTACTTTGTAATTTATGTGTGAGAGAGAGACCATAATTTGTAATAATACATGTACTCTAGACTCTGGACACTCTCGCCCGAATTCCAAGTGTTTGTTCACTTGGGGACACACCGCCATTTTTCATGTTTTCATCGTCTTTTTTTATTTTGTTTTCCTATTTTGGTTTTATTATTTTGTGTGATTGAGCCCTTAGTTTTAGGATCTGCTTGTCGATGGTATTAGGTTGAAACACCTAATTATACTTGAATGTTCCTATAGTATATATTTGGACTTAGTCAAAATATAAATTGCTATTTATTTGGATTTGAGATCCAGCATCGAGAGAAGTGCTATACAACGCTTGTAGGATCTGCTTTGGCAGATACCGATGCACTTTAGAGACTTGACATTATGATCTCTTTTCTAAATATTTAGCATCTGATTCTTCACGATAATAACACTTTCTCATCCTAGGGTGATTTCATTAGCTTGCATTGCATATAGAAAGGTTTCATTTATGCTGAGCATCTTTGCATGTAGATTGCTGGAGGCAAGGTGAGCATTTACGCTTTAGCATTCATCATCATTTTTGCCTCTTGTATTGCTTTTCTGACTCTCCCTCTAATTTTGATCACTTAGGATCTTAAAAGAATCGATTCCTCGATAGGCTCATGCATTCTCATTAAAATCCAAAAAAGTGATAAAAAATGGGACTATTAACATTACTTGACCTAAAAATCAACAGAAAAGAAAAATCTTGTCTTAGGGCGAGTAATCCTCTCATTGTCTTCGTTTTTATTCGCTCGCGCACACACTAAGGTTAGTATCCAAATCCCATTAAGCCAAACCAATGTGATTGCACAACTTCTTGACTTCTCACCTAACTCTAAAACAGACAAGATAAAGAGGCTGCACTTTTGCGATCTTCACTGAGTTAAGTAGGTGAATTGAGGGGTGTGTTTGTTCTGTGTGCATTTGTTTGTGACTGTTTGTATGAATTCTCGCTTCTGCGCATTTGTGCCTTTTTTGTTCACTTGTCTTGATTTTATTGTCGTGCTCTCCCGATCACTTTTGTTATGATTTTGAGATAGCCGACTGGAGCGATTTTTATCCGGATTTTGCGGACTCCTTGTACACTTAAGTCGATCCACCTCCCTTTTTCCAAGAGGGCTTTCCTCCTACTTTTTGCACATATCCGCCTCAGCCACAATATCAGGAATCATATTTTTATCCACATCCATCTCCGCCTTGATATTTTCCACCTTCACATACAACCGAGACTAACCTGTTGGAGTCACCTCTCATGATTTTTGAAAACAAAAGATTTTTGGATAAAAACTAGGTCAAAACATTTACAAGAAGATGCATCTTACATTTACAAGAATTTAGGTTTTTAAGAATTTACAAAGGGGAAGTAATCAATTTTATAGGTATATATAATTAATAAAAAAATTTATGGTGATGTATATATTCCTCAAACCCGGCTCGTCCACCCCCTATACTTAGGACAGAGTACGTCCTAAGCAAGGAACACACAAGAATGGGGTGGATGAGCAGTACGTGAGATAGATAGATGGGAAAGAAAGCAAATAGACAAAAGAGATGGATGTATAGAGGTCAAGAAGGTCGAAAGCGAACCTTATTGCGAGACCGCTAAGGAATAGAGCTGACAAGGTCGATATCAGGATCCACAGTGGATGGAAGCTGATTAGGATCGACATGGTGAAGATCCTCAATGGTCGTGGGATGAGAAGGCATAGATGGATTAATGGAAGTAGTACAGTTAGGTCCGGCCTTAGGTGTCTCACTGATATCAAAGTGGAAAGGGACAAACTCATAATCATCAGAAGAAGTAGAGTCAAGGTCATCCTACGAGGTCTCTCCTAAGTCAAAACCAAAAGGAACGAAGTCATCAGTGGCAGTAGTCGAATCATGTTCGTCCTCAAAAGTCTTAACCGAATCATCATTCTCATCAAAAGGCCTGAATTCCTAGATAAAAGCAACAAGATCAAATTCGTCCTTGGTCTCATCAGAATCTAAGTGAACAGGAATGGATTCATCAAAGTTGTCAAGTCATGTATGTCCTGTCTAGTCTCTGAGTCTGCCCTCTGCTCTAGGGTATCAATCGTGTAAATCCCGCGGATGTCATCAACACATCGCCAAACACCAGAAGAAGGAACTCTGAGGTACATGCTTTCCGGGTCTTCCTCCATAGGTCATGGTCCTCACGGCCAGCTAGAATCGGTGGAGTCACCTCAGGTGTAAGTCTCTGATCAACAGTGGGTGCATTGATGATCACCTCGCTCTCATCAATAGGACAAAAGCGAATCTCTCTTGATCTGTAATCAATGACGACCCTCGTAGAGGCAAGGAATGGTCGTCATCGGATGATTGGAGAGTGCTCCCTAGTGGAGGTCTCCATGGGCAGCACGACAAATTCAACATTGTACCTCATGCCCTGAATCGTAATGACGACATTTTCAAGGATACCCTTTGGCCTCTTGATTGATCCATCAGCAAACTGAATAATCATCCTGGTTTTCTTGAGAGGCCCTAAGTGAAGAGACTGTACCAGTGAGAAGGGTATGATGCTCATAGAAGCACCGCTGTCTAGGAGAGTGTGATCACAGGTATGGTCAGAGATGGTGCAACTGATGAAAGGTGTAGTTGTGTTCCTTTTCCTTGGAATAGGATGGTGTGTGATGGTGTGGGTAGTGGCCATGGTCAAGATATGACGCTCAGATCTGCTCCTCCTCTTTCTCATCTTATGATGAGGAGCAGATAATTGGGTCATGGCTTGGCGAAGTGGGGCATCAATGATCTCATGAATAGTGGCCTCCACTTCAGGTTCAGTCAACATTTTTTGAATTTTTGGATCTACTCCATACAAGGGAGGAGATCGAAATCAACATATACATGAGGAATGCCAAGAGCAGTCTGTACAGTGGCATCCTCGGGGTCAGAGATGGGACTAGATGTGAATGAGTGTGTGGGTGAAAGATTTGGAAGATGGGACCTCTCCTCACAGTCTGATTCGATCAAGTGTCTCCCAAAATCTTTTTGTGTTTTTAAACTTTTCTCATTTTTAACGATTGCAAGCTCTCACAAGAATCCTCAATCAAGTCCAAAACGTTAGATCGTGAAGCATCCGTATGGCTCTTATTTAGGTAGGTGAGGTCATCAATCCTCGAATTCATATGCTCCATGAACTAGGTCAAGGTCTCAAGTGCGGAAATCATGAGAGGTGACTCCAACAGGTTAGTCTCGGTTGTATGTGAAGGTGGAAAATATCAAGGCGGAGATGGATGTGGATAAAAATCTGAGTCCTGATATTGTGGCTGAGGCGGATATGTGCAAAAAGTAGGAGGAAAGCCCTCTTGGAAAAAGGGAGGTGGACCGGCTTAAGTGTACAAGGAGTCCGCAAAATCCGGATAAAAATCGCTCCAGTCGGCTATCTCGAAATCAAAAGAAAAGTGATCGGGAGAGCACGACAATAAAATCAAGACAAGTGAACCAAAAAGGCACAAATGCGCAGAATCGAGAATTCATACAAACAATCACAAACAAATGCACACAGAACAAACACACCCCTCAATTCACCTACTTAACTCAGTGAAGATCGCAAAAGTGCGGCCTCTTATCTTGTCTGTTTTAGAGTTAGGTGAGAAGTCAAGAAGTTGTGCAATCACATTAGTTTGGCTTAATGGGATTTGGATACTAACCTTAGTGTGTACGCGAGCGAATAAAAATGAAGACAATGAGAGGATTACTCGCCCTAAGACAAGATTTTTCTTTTCTGTTGATTTTTCGGTCAAGTAATGTTAATAGTCCCAATTTTTATCACTTTTTTGGATTTTAATGAGAATGCATGAGCCTATCGAGGAATCGATTCCTTTAAAAACCTAAGTGATCAAAACTAGAGGGAGAGTCAGAAAAGCAATGCAAGAGGCAAAAATGATGATGAATGCTAAAGCGTAAATGCTCACCTTGCCTCCAGCAATCTACATGCAAAGATGCTCAGCATAAATGAAACCTTTCTATATGCAATGCAAGCTGATGAAATCGCCCTAGGATGAGAAAGTGCTATTATCGTGAAGAATCAGATGCTAAATATTTAGAAAAGAGATCATAATGTCAAGTCTCTGAAGTGCATCGGTATCTGCCAAAGCAGATCCTACAAGCGTTGTATAGCACTTCTCTCGATGCTAGATCTCAAATCCAAATAAATAGCAATTTATATTTTAACTAAGTCCAAATACATACTATAGGCACATTCAAGTATAATTAGGTGTTTCAACCTAATACCATCGACAAGCAGATCCTAAAACTAAGGGCTCAATCACACAAAATATATAAAACCAAAATAGGAAAACAAAATAAAAAAAGACGATGAAAACACGAAAAACGGCGGTGTGTCCCCAAGTGAACAAACACTTGGAATTCGGACCAGAGTGTCCAGAGTCCAAAGTACATGTATTATTACAAATTATGGTCTCCTCCACTGTTGTTGCCTATACTTAGGGATTCTTTCACCCAAAGTATAGGGGGGTTGATGTGTACATCCTCTCCTATCTTCTTCTATCTTCATATTTCTTTTCTTCTTTTCCTTTTCTATTTTCTTTTTCGCCAAAAAGGTGTCTCACCTTCTTGTTAGTCTTCTATACTTAGGATATACTTTGTCCTAAGTATAGGGGGCGTGCACCCCGAGATCTTCTATTCTTTGATCTCCTCCACTGTTTCCTCTTCTTGTCTATACTTATGGATATCTTACCCTAAGTATAGGGGGAGACAGTCTGAGTACGATCTGTCATTCCCACCCTTGACCCTCCCTACTTTGTGTACAGTCTACTATACTTAGGATTATTTGATCCTAAGTATAGGGGGCGATCAACTTCTTATTTATAGGGGGACGATCAACTTCTCATTCGTTCATTCATTTCTTCATTATTTATTCTATAGACTTTTTTATACTTAGTACAAGTTATGTCTTCTATTTTTCTCGCTGATCTATGAGGACATAGCTCAAGCTAAGTATAAGGGGGTCGAGTATACTGCGTATATACTTTAGCCATAACTCGTACTTTTGTATTTTTTATTAATAACTATGGCTAAAAACACTATTAATACATTAAAATCACTTAATAAAAAGATGTCTATTATTCCTCAAATTCTTTTTGTATTTAGTGATTATAAATCAGGTAAAAATATTTTTTACAAAATGTTTGAAAAATTGTTGGAAAATCCTTTTGAAAAATCTTTTGAAAACTATTTGGAAAACATTTTGTTCAATATGTTCGACCTTTGAAAAATATTTTGTTTGTAAAAATTATTTTCTTTTTGTGAAATAAAAATATTTGAAAAACTATTTGCAAAAGGTTTGAAAATGGTTGCAAAAATATTTTGAAAAATCTATCTATACTGTTCAAAAAATCTTAGCAAAATGATTTTCAAATATTTGTAAATGTTTGTAAAAATTCTTTGTAAAAATTATTTTGGCTGTTTGAAAAATGATTTTAAAATAAGTTTGAGGAATATATACATCACCATAAATTTTTTTATTAATTATATATACCTATAAAATTGATTACTTCCCCTTTGTAAATTCTTAAAAACCTAAATTCTTGTAAATATAAGATGCATCTTCTTGTAAATGTTTTGACCTAGTTTTTATCCAAAAATCTTTTGTTTTCAAAAATCACATAAATATTTGCAAAATATTTTTGAAAAATACCAAAAAATTGCATATGCATCATCCTTTTCAAAAATCCATAGAAAGTTCACAATCTTTGAAAACTACATCACAAAAATATTTTCTGCATTCCGCATAGCATTTGCATTGCATTAGCATTTTTCGGATTAAGTTTGGTAATTGAACAAGTCTAAGTGAAATTCGAAGATGGGAGCTTGGTTGGACCTAAAATGTACCTAATAACAGGAACCTTATAGGAGCTGTAATTGAGGTACTTCATGTCTGGTTGACTTAATTCTTTGAGGATTACGAGACTTGGTTCAGTGGATTCTTGACTATCTAAGTAAAGTATTTCGGAACACACACACGACTCTTGTCTAGAATGACTAACTTGGGCACCTGCATCTTTAACTTGGCTCAACTCAGTTGGAGTGGTGAGGGGATTGGATTTGCTGGTATGAGATGCACACAAGTAGAAACATTTGTCCTCCTCTAGGGAGGGAAGTGCACCCCAACCTGTCCAGTGGCATTGATATCTAAAGACAAGAGAGTGTGGGTTGCAATAATGCTTCAAAGGAGGGATAGTCTACTGGCTCAAGTGGAAAAACTCCTTATGTAAATGCTATTGTATATAGTATTTAAAAAAAAACTCCAAAAAAGTGGACATGCCTGATTAAAAATAAAATGCCCATTGGAGTGTATATATGTTTTATAGTCAATAAGCAAGCTTGAGCTTCAAAGTTAAATCATGTGAGCATGTAGCTGGATGACTTGACAACACTGGTCTTGTATCCTAGGATAGGTAGCTACATTGGCTATCGTCCATTCTTTCTTCACCCCCTCCTCTTGAGATGGTTGCCACTTTAATTTAGAAGGGAATACCCCGCTCCTCGAGGAAGGAGTTGCTGGATTGGGGAATCAGTGGGTTGTCATGCTGGAGAAGTCAGTCTCTTTGTCATTTCAGTTAGGGAGAGCCACCATCACTTACATTGTACAAGTCAGATTCACAGTCAAAAGGGTTTGCGTATGAGTTGAAGTATTCTGACGTGGCTATTGTGGAGACTTGAACAGAGTTTTGGGATTCGCGAAGGCTGTTGGATTTCAAATCCGATTCCCATTAAGGTGTCTCCCACACTAAAATTCCAAAGGTCCGACTTAAGCTCCAAACTTTGATTTTGTGAAGACAAGTTTGATAAAACTTAATCCATCTTCTTTCTTTTTTTCTTGGGATTTTAATCGGTAGACCCTATAAACTTTATCAATTACCTCCACAACCTTTGAAACAATATAATTCTCCCTCATCCCCGTAAACTTGCCAACTCTTGCCCTATAAACCCTACGGGTAATCTTTTTGAAGCTCGTGGGGGTTCTTGGGGTAATTTACAGGGTCTATGAGGTAATTATGTTGTGCAAAAGGTCGTAGAGGTAATTTAAAAAATTTGTAGGGTCTGCCAGGTAAAAATCCCTTTTTTCTTTCTTTCTCTTTTCTTGCATAAGTGTTTGCTAGGGACTAGCAAAGGCAAGTACAGGGGGATGAATCTCCATTTCATCTCCTTTATTCGATCATTTTGGCCTTAAAACCCTAGTAAATGCGTGTAAATACCCTTAATTCATGCATTTTAGCATCCATGCATTGTTGTGTAAATAGTGTATAAAATACAGCTTTTAAATGCCAAAATTATAGAATAAAGAAAATAAAAGAAAAATCATAAAATATTGAAAATATTCTATGACCTTAAACCCCGAGACCTAGGCATCTTGATGACTGGGGCGACAAGGAATAAAGTAAGCGGAGATAAGGGCTAAAATACAATAAATTCCCATTTTATTTTATTCATTTTTAGGACTTATTTTTAGTTCAACTTTTTATACCTCAAAAAATGAAACTTTGAACATGAAAGTTGTAGATAGTTATATATAGAAAAATACAAAATTATTGTCATACAAAAATATTATACAGGTAAAAAGTTATACTCAGAATAAATTTCCAAAATCCCAAATTCCCAGACCCATATCTTTCAAATAAAAACTTAAAACAAATCAAAATCACCTTTAATTTTATATAACTTTGATAAGCTATTTTATGAAGGTGATTTCATATTTTTTGTAGTTACGACATGAAATATAGGTTTTGGAACCTTATTGTATAGTTATACCGATTAAAATATTCATTTTATTAATTATTCATTATTTTTATAATTAAATATTTTTATTTTTTAAATATAATTTATTATATATGTACATATTAAAACATGAATAAAATGATAAATAAAACATTAAAATGAAATACTCATAGAAAATACATAGGCAAAATACTTATATCTATACCAATATAAATAATACATCCATATTTAATTGTATATAATACATCAGAAAAATAAAATAAAAATATAATAAAGTTTATAAATTAAGTTATAATTATATAAAATAAATAAACTAAATTTATAAAATAAAAAATACAATATAAAAATAAAATACCAAAATACATAGATAAATATACCTATATAGCCCCTAAAAAGTAACTTCTAATTTTAAAACCCAAAAATAAATAAAAATCATAATAAAATAATTCATAAAATAATAAATATTTTTTATTTTGTAACCTAAAATTAATAAAATCATTTATTATTTGTAGTCGAATTTCTAATTATTTTTTCTAGGGATGTTTCTGGTTGGTCCACTTGACCAACCAGATCCTCCCGTTTGTCCACTTTTTATTATTTATTAAAAATAAAAAATGTGCTTTTTGTCCCTATTTACAAAAGAAAATACATAAAAATTACGAAAATGTTTTGAAAATTTACCGAAATAATATTTTTTTATTTATGTGTTTTTAACCCTTAAACCAAAAATCATTAAAAAATATAAAAAAACTCAAAAAATAGAAAAAGCTTAAAAATCTTCATAAAAATTATAAAATTCTTAAAAAATCCAAAAATTATGTTTTCTGGTTTATAATTTTATTTTTATTATTATCTTTATTTTAAAATTAATTTGGAGAAATTTTGGTTATGTTTTTTCTTTTAAATCACCATTTTAATTTCGGGTATTTAGTTATTCCTTGTTTTAGGGTATTTTTTACTTTAAAAAATATATATAAATAAATTAGCAAAAATTCTTAAGAAATTACAAAAATAGTAAATAATTATTATAAACCCAAAAATATTTTATTTTCTTATTTTATATTAACCCTAGCTTATATTGTATATATATATATATCTTATATTGCTTATTATATATATTAAAAGAAAAAAAGAAATAAAAAATATAAAAGTTTAAAAACAAAATATAAAATCAAAAAATTAAAAAAAATAAAAATATAAAAGTATAAAACTAGAAATAAAAAATTAAAATAAATAAAAACATAGACAAATAACTTCACAGTCACTCATTTGTGCTTCATTGCCCCGATCTATCCTTTTGCTCCTTGTGTTCGACATGTACATACTTTCACCTGTACACATCCTTGTTGTAGAGCTATAATAAATTTTAACTCTGCATCTGCTTATCATTGTTTGATCATCTGTTGTGGGTTAATTGTTGATTACCCGTGTTTCGTGAGCGGTCGCTTCAACGACATTGTGGTCTCGCCTTGTGTAGACTACTTTAGACCCCTCACAAAACCCATGTTATGAAATGACGCCATTGCCGGGGAGCAACAACGCTTAGATTGGCATTGGTTGATTGATTGTGATTGTTTGCATGTTTTTTTTATTATTTTCTTTTTTATTTGATATAATTGTTTGAATTGTCTAACCACTCTCTTGGTTATCTTTGTTGCGAGGAACGTGGATCAAGGGAGGAGCTTCTCTTCTTGGAGCGCCTGCGCACCCATGTGAGGCGGGTTTGACCTAGCACCTGGGAGGACTTGGAGGGAATTTTGAAGACAATTTTTGAGAAATTATTTGTAGCATTTATTTTGTAATTTAAGTGAGAGAGAGACCATAATTTGTAATAATTCAGGTACTCTGGACTCTGGACACTCAGGCCTGATTTCCAAGTGTTTGTTCACTTGGAGGCACACCGCAGTTTTTCGTGTTTTCATCACCTTTTTTTAATTTTGTTTTCCTATTTTGGTTTTATTTATTTTGTGTGATTGAGCCCTTAGTTTTAGGATCTGCTTGTCGATGGTATTAGGTCAAAACACCTAATTATACTTGCATGTGCCTATAGTATACGTTTGGACTTGGTTAAAATATAAATTGATATTTCTTTATTTGAAATCCAACGTCGAGATAAGTGTTATACAACGCTTGCAGGATCCGCTTTGACGGACACCGATGCACTTCAGAGAAGGAACATTTGGATCTCTCTTCTATATATTTAGCATCTGGTTCTTCACGATAATAGCAGTTTCTCATCCTAGGGTGATTTCATCGGCTTGCATTGCATATAGATAGTTTACAATTCTGTTGAGCATCTTTACATGTAGAGTGCTGGAGGTAAGTTGAGCATTTACGCTTTACCATTCATCATCGTTTTTGCCGCTTGCGTTCCTTTTCTGACTCTCCCTCTGATGTTGATCAGATAGGTTCTTAAAGGAATTGATTCCCCGATAGGCTCGTGCATTCTCATTAAAATCCAAAAAAAGTGATAATCAATAAAATTGGGACCATTAACATTACTTGACGCTATAATCAACTGAAAAGAAAAATCTTATTTTGGGGCGAGTAATCCCCTCATTGTCTTCGTTTTTATTCACTCGCGTACACACTAAGGTTAGTGCCCAAATCCCATTAAGCCAAACCTATGTGATTGTACAACTTGTTGAGTTCTCACCTAACTCTAAAACTAACAAGAGAAAGACGCTGCACTTTTAGGATCTTCACTGAGTTGAGTAGGTGAATTGAGGGTTGTGTTTGTTTTTTGTGCATTTGTTTGTGACTGTTTGTGTGAATTCTAAACTGCTTCTCCACATTTGTGCTTTTTCTCTTCACTTCTCTTGATTTGACCATCATGCTCTCCTGATCACTTTTCTTTTGATTTTGAGATGGCCGACTGAGCAATTTTTATCCGGACTTTGTGAACTCCTCGTACACTCTAGCCGGTCCACATCCCTTTTTTCCAGGAGGACTTTACTCCTACTTTTTGTACATATCCGCCTCAGCCATAGTATCAAGGCTCAGATTTTTATCCACTTCCACTCCACCTCCGTATTTTCCACCTTCACATCCACCCAAGACTGACCTGTTGGTATCACCTCTCACGATTTCTGCACTTGAGACTTGACCCAGTTCATGGAGCATATGAATTTGAGGATTAATGACCTCACTTGCCTAAATAAACTGATGCTTCATGATCTGACGGTTTGGACTTGATTGAGGATTCTTGTGAGAGCTTGCAATCACAAAAAATACAAAAAATGTGAAAATTTAAAAATATAAAAATATTTCAGGAGACACTTGATCGAATCAGACTGTGAGGAGAGGTCCCATCTGCCAAATCTTTCACCCACACACTCATTCACATCTAGTCCCATATCTAACCCTGAGGATGCCACTATACAGACTAATCTTGGCATTCCTCTTGTATATGATGATTCCGATCTCCTACCTTGTATGGAGAAGATCCAAAAATTCAAAAAATGTTGACTGGACCTGAAGTGGTGGCCGCTATTCATGAGATCATTGATGCCCCACTTCGCCTGGACACGACCCAATTTTCTGCTCCTCATCATAAGAAGAGAAAGCGGAGGAGCAGATCTGAGCATCATATCTTGACCATGTCCACTGCCCATGCCATCACACACCGTCCCATTCCTAGGAAAAGGAACACAACTACACCTTTCATCAGTTGCACTATCTCTAACCATACATGTGATCACACTCTCATGGATGGCAGTGCTTCTATTAGCATCACACCCTTCTCGCTGGTACAGTCTCTTCACTTAGGGCCTCTCAAGAAAACCAGGATGATCGTTCAGTTGCTGATGGATCAATCAAGAGGCCAAAGGGTATCCTTGAAAACACAATCATTATGATTAAAGGCACGAGGTACAATGTTGATTTTGTCATGCTGCCCATGGAGACATCCACTGGGGAGCACTCTCCAATCATCCTGGTACGACCATCCCTCGCCTTTGCTAGGGTCGTTATTGATTACTATCAGGAGAGATTCGCTTCCGTCCTATTGATGAGAGCGAGGTGATCGTCACTGCACCCACTGCCGATCAGAGACGTGCACCTGAGGTGACTTCACTGATTCTAGCTGACCTCGAGGACCATGACCTTGATGAGACGATTAGAGATTTTTGTTGTATGTTGGATTCCACTGAGACCCAAGAATTCCACCCTGTGGAGGAAATCTGTAAAGCATGGATCTCGGAGTTCCTTCTTCTAGTGTTTAGCGATGTGTTGATGACATCTGTGGGATTAACATGATTGATACCCTAGAGCGGAGGGCATGTTCAGAGACTAGACATGACGGACATGACTTGACTACTTTCACTGATGAGTCCGTTCCTGCGCACTTAGATTCTATGAGACCAAGGCTGAATTTGATCTTGTTACTTTTATCCAGGAGTTCAAGCCTTTTGATGAGAATGATGATTCGGTTGAGACTTTTGAGGATGAACATGATTCGACTACTTCCACTGATGAGTTCGTTCCTTTTGGTTTTGACTCAGGAGAGACCTCGCAGGACGACCTTGACCCCACTTCTTCTGATGATGATGAGTTCGTCCCTTTTCACTTCGATATCATTGACACGCCCTAGGCCAGACCTAACTATACTACTTCCATTAATCCATTTGTGCCTTCTCATCCCACGACCACTGAGGATCTTCACTACATCGACCCTGATCAGCTTTCGTCCAGTGTGGACCC
This sequence comes from Ottelia alismoides, assembly GCA_037367405.1. Taxonomy (NCBI): domain Eukaryota; kingdom Viridiplantae; phylum Streptophyta; class Magnoliopsida; order Alismatales; family Hydrocharitaceae; genus Ottelia; species Ottelia alismoides. The sequence goes on along the minus strand of JAZKJV010004485.1, from coordinate 1,487,880 downwards.
CGATATCGACCTGCACCTTTTCAGCTCTATTCCTCAGCGGTCTCGCAAGAAGGTTCGCTTTCAACCTTCTTGACCTATGTACATCCATCTCTGTTGTCTATTCACTTTTGTTCCCCTTTGTCTATCTCTCAACTGCTCATCCACTCCATTCTCATGTGTGCCTTGCTTAGGATGTACTCTGTCCTAAGTATAGGGGGTGGACGAGAAGAGTGTTCAATCTTCGTTCCGTTTCATCACTATTGTTGTTGCCTATACTTAAGGCTTCTTTCACCCTCAGTATAGGGGGAGTGATGTGTGCATCCTCTTTTATCTTCTCCCATCTTCATATTTCTTTTCTTATTTTCTTCTTTTCCTTTTCTATTTTCTTTTTCTACCGAAAATGTATCGCTCCTTCTTGTCAATCTTCTATACTTAGGACGTACTTTGTCCTAAGTATAGGGGGATGTGCACCATGAGATATTCTATTCTTTGATATCCTCCACTGTCTCCTCTTCTTATCTATACTTAGAGATATCTTACCCTAAGTATAGGAGGAGACAGTCTGAGTACGATCTGTCATTCCCACCCTTGACCCTCCATGCTTTGTGTACCCTCCGTGCTTTGTCTGAGTACGATCTGTCTCATTCTTTCGTTCATTTCTTCATTCTTTATTCTTTAGACTTTTTTATACTCAGTATGAATTATGTCTTCTCTTTTTCTCTCTGAGCTATGAGGACATAGCTCAAGCTAAGTATAGTGGGATCGAATATACTACGTATATACTTTAGCCATAACTCGTACTTTCGTATTTTTTATTAATAACTATGGCTAAAAACACTATTGATGCATTAAAATCACTTAATAAAAAGATGTCTACTATTCCTCAAATTCTTTTTGTATTTACTGATTAATAAATCAGGTAAAAATATTTTTGCAAAAGGTTTGAAAAATAGTTAAAAATCCTTTTGAAAAATCTTTTGAAAACTATTTCAAAAACATTTTGTTCAATATATTCAACCATTGTAAAATATTTTGTTTGTAAAATTAATTTTCTTTTTGTGAAATAAAAATATCTGAAAAATATTTGCAAATGGTTTGAAAATAGTTACAAAAATATTTTAAAAAATCTATCTATACTGTTTGAAAAACCTTTGCAAAATGATTTTCAAATATGTGTAATTTGTTGTAAAAAATCTTTGTAGAAATTATTTTGGACTATAGTTTTCAAAATTATTTGTAAAATTATTTTGAAATAAGTTTGAGGAATATATACATCACCATTAAAATCTTTATTAATTATATATCCTTATAAAATTTATTACTTACCCCTTGTAAATTCTTGGAAATATAAGATGCATCTCCTTGTAAATGTTTTGACCTTTAATCTTTTGTTTTCAAAAATCACAAAAACATTTGCAAAACTAAAATACTAAAACATTTGCAAAATCTTTTTAAAAATACCAAAAAATTGCATACACATCATCCTTTTCAAAAACCCATAGAAAGTTCAAAATCTTTGAAAATTGCATCACTAAAATATTTTCTGTATTCTGCATAGCATTTGCATAACATTAATATTTTTCGGATTAAGTTTGGTAATTGAACACGTTTAGAATTTTATAAAGGTTTTGGAGATTTTTTTTATTTTATGTTTTTTCTTTTGAGATATACTAAAATAAACAACATATAGTTTTTTTTTTTGAATTTTTTTCAAAACATTTTTCTATTTTTTGTAATTTTCAAGTTAAGATGAAACAAAAATGTGTTTATTTGATTTTTAATAAATAGTTAAAATACCCAAAATGCTAAAATAAAAATATGACATTAAAGTACATGCTAGCAGACATCTAATCTTGCTTTTGCATAATTTTTGAAACATGGGTGTTATTTTAAATAAATGAAATTCAAGCATCAAAAATGTATGAACTAGGAAGGCATTTTTGCAAATAAAATTAAAGTCAGGGGCACATGTGTAAATTTCCAAGAAACATACGACATATATTTAAATTTATTAGACTAAACATAAATACAAAAATTGCCAGGGTTTACATGCAGTTTGCCGAGCCCACATGGGACAACATGTGAACTAAGCTGGAATTGAGCAAAGAACAATATGAAACAAGTACAGGGGACCCTTTGCTAAATTTCCAAATTATTTACGCTACACTATTTATTTACATGACTAATAAATAAAATAAAATAGAGCGGGGGTGTCTTTACAATTTAACCCTTATTTGTCGTAATACGACGGTTGAGGAATGCTCAATTAGGCGCATCGGACGGTGGAGGATCCACCATACCGCTTCTCCATCGAATGCTTGCAATCAGATCTGGCCTCTGATCTGACGGTGGTTGAGACGCAAAATCTAACGGCTGCTGTACAAACTTGGACAAAGCCCCATCGGATGGCTCTGCTTCATTCATTAGGAACAAGGAAGAACACTGTGGTGTTCTTCCTTGTTCCATAGAAATCTCATGATCCACATGTTCCTTCCAGCTGCTGAGAGGCTCGAGAGATCCATGAAGATGAACAACAACAGTTGATACCTCCAAGAGAGTCCAGGATCCATTAGAGGAGTCTTGGTGAGTCGATGAAGACTAGGGTACCTGGAAGCAAACACCTGGACGCGATTTGCATCGAAAGAGGCTCATACCTTCAGGAACCAGTTCAGATAGAAAAAGGGGGCTTGGATGAAGGTTTTTGGGCCATTATTCGATGGAATCAAAGGGTGAGTGAGGTGGGCGGAGTTGTTAAGGAGAAGGGTAGCAGAAGAACACCAGTGGACCGAATCAGGGGAGATCCGGGTGGTTGGATGGGATGATATGAAGAAGAAATGGCTGGGGAAGGAACTAAGGTGATTTGTATTTCAACACAGGGGGGTACCTGTGGTTTGATAGTGGCTAGAGCTCTAAGTTCCAGTGTACGCTAAGTTTGAGATCTACGCTACAACCATTTATCGAATGCAAAGAAAATGATAGAATTAAAATGCAGGAAGGAAATGCGATAAATAAAAGCTAACCTAAACCTCGACGGACCTCTAGAAGGACCAGAGTTGCCATCGTCGAAGCAAGCTTTGAGAGGTGGGGATCGTGCCATTCGTCACCTCATGCGCGCTACAAACCATCCAAGGAGGAAGCTGCCACCATCCTCAACCTGGATGTGTGATGATCGAATGGTTCCAGTGGCCGAAGGTGGATCAAAAAAAACAAAAATGGCGACCAGGATTTAACTAAGAACATGGCGAGAGGGGCTACTAGGTGATGAATCCACGTTTCATCATCTTTATTCTATCATTTTGGCCTTAAAAACCTTAGTAAATGCGTATAAATAGCATTAATTCATGCATTTTAGTATTCAGGCATAGGTGTGTAAATACTGTATAAATTGCGGTTTTTAAAGCCAAAATTATAGAATAAAGAAAAGAAAAGAAAAAGAATAAAATATTGTAAATATTTTATGACCTGAAACCCCGAGACCTAGGCATCTTGATGAATAGGTCGACAAGGAATAAAGTAGGGGGAGATAAGGGCCAAAACACAGATAAAATACCTATACATTTTATTCATTCTTTATTCATTTTGGGATCCATTTTTGGTTCCACTTTTTATTCATCAAATAAAGAAACTTTGTACACGAAAGTTGTAGATAACTTTATAAAGAAAAATACAAAATTGATTTCATTGAAAAATAATGTACAGATAAAAAGTTATGGTCTGAATAAAATTCCAGAATGCCAACTTCCCAGACCCGTATCTCACAAACGACAACTCCAAATGCAGCGTACTCACCTTTAATTGTATATAGAAGAAAATAATCTAATTAATGGCGGTGGTTCCGAATTTGGCGGAGCTACGGTTTGAAAGTTGACTTTTGGACCCTCATTGTATACTTGTACATATTAAAATATTCAATTTATTATTTATTTATTATTTTTATATATTTATACTTTTATAATGTTGTAAATAATACTTATAATAATTATGTGCATTAAAATCAGAATAAAAACATAAATAAAATACAAATAAAAATACTTGTATATATTATAATACATAGGTATAATACATGTAGCTGTACCTATACAAATAACACTTTCATTTTATTAAGTATATAAAATATATCAGAAAATTAAAATAAAAATATATTTGTGTATATAAAAGTATTTTATAATTTTAGAAAATAAAAACCAAAATAAAATAAATTAAAAATACCTAAATAAAAATAAAATACTTAAATATATAGATATAGATACCTATAGGGGCATAAATGCAAACTTGTAAAAATAAGTCTCATAAAAATAAATAAAAATCACCATAAAATAATTTATAAAAAAATAAACATTTTTTATTTTATAACCAAAATTTAAATAAATCATTTTCTATTTTTTATTGAATTTCTAAGCATTTTTGCCAAGGTTTTTTCTGGTTGGTCCACGTGGACCAACCAGAGCTCTTCCTTGGTTGACCTCGGTCAACTCTCTGACCGAGGTCTGGCTATTGTCAGACTGCATTTTCCTTGGACTTCGCGGATTTTTCCAGGCCAAATCTTTCACCGTTTGGCCTCGGTTTCTTCACGACTTTTGAAGATCTCTGATCCACCTAGCTCGCCCATGCATCATTTTGGCATTTTGACCAAGGATTCGCCCGTGACACGCCCTCGAACATCGCACCTCGACCATGGTTCAAAATGGACCCCCCGACTTCCATTGGCTTTTTGATCCCTCTTCCACCACCAAAATCCTAACCTATGACCTTGAAGATACTCCTGGTGACAGCAGGAGTTCATCGGGCTTCTCATTGGACCGAGGTGGAGTCGAATTGAGGCAGATCCCCTTGCCGAAGTGGTCGCCGGAGCACCTTGCCCGCGCGCGTTGGTGAGGCATTTCTTTCCCTTTCCACCCCTCTTTTCTTCTTGTTCTTTGAAGCCTTAGTGTTAGGTAGCCACGGTAATCTGTTCCCTTTCAAGATCGTTGACCGGCAACCATCCTATCACCGCGACGCCCGCGGCCGGCATCGAGTTTCGCCGGCCATCCCATCCCTCCATCTCGCTGTTCCCCTGTGCGAAATACGCCGCGAGGTTGGGGCATTTTGCCCCCAACTTCTTCATCCCTTTGTTTCGCAGGTTCCAGGATCAATAGAACCCCACCTGGGTTCCTTTTTGCGGACATCAACACACCTGGAGCGGCTTTCTTCTCTCCTCTTGCGGCGGACCTCCGGCAGTCCCCACGCCATTTTGCGGTCGCCATTTGATTAAGGAGCACTCCAGGGAGCATCCCGGGCGTTTTGGAGCGTCATCGAGCCACGGGGGAGGGAGATAGGAGCTGGGAGAACTCGCTCCTCCGCGAGTTCTTCCCTGTTCTTACGCCCCCCTTCTCCTCCGTCGGATTTCAAAGCCAGCCCAGTTTTGATAAGGGCCGTCGGATGATGCGCGCCTGCCAGCCATTGGATCGAGGCCTCCAGATCTAATCTGGACCACAGGAACGAAGAGGTATCGGCGCGCCGGGGATTGCCACGTGTATAAGTGGAATCATATCCCCCGTCCGATCGGCGCCTAAAGCGTGGGTATTTTGCCATCATCACCCCCGCATTTTTGTATTTCGAAGTTTATTACTAAATCTTTTGTCTGCTGTGTAAAGTATTTGATACAATTGCGAATCAGCCCCCCGGATTTTGTGTAACTGCTTGGAGACCCCCGCCAGCTCACGTGCGTAGCGCGTGAGCCTTGGCGTTTTTGCAGGGGGGCCCCCCTGTGTTTTTGATCATTCTCTGATAGTGCTGAAACATTAGGGTGTAGTATATAAACTTTTGGATATTTGCAATCAGGCCCTTAAGAGTTTTGGATAATTGCGGAAACACCCCTGCCAGGTCCACGTGCATACGCACGCGGGTTTGGACATTTTGCGGGGATACCCTCATCTTTTGGGTATTACTTATTGGTCCCAAAAGTTTGTTTGCAGTGTATAATTTTTTGGAAAATTTGCGTGTAGGCCCCTGGATTCCTGATTAATTACGAAAAAGCCCCTACATGTGTGCCTTTTCTTTTTGTTTCTTGTATTTTATGCATGCATCTTTAAATCACTAAAAAATCTCCAAAAAATTGCATAAAGCTCCTGTTGCATCATATTTCCATGCTATATTTTTATTTTCCATAATTATTGCATTTTTATATTTATTAAAAATCAAAAACATCTATTTTGTGCACTGTCTAGCCTAGAAAATCCATAAAAAATATAAAAACACTCCAGAAAAATTCCAAAAAAATATATTTTGTGTCTTTTAGTTTTTTTTAACTCCCAGCCAAAAATCATTAAAAATCTCAAAAGAAAAACACTAAAAATTTAAAAACACTCAAAAACTTCAAAAAATATATAAAATAGTAGAAAAATCCAAAAATAGCAAACTCAGTTCCTGTTTGTTCTTTATTTTGTCCTTTTTATTGGAAAAATAGTGTGAAAAATTTTGGTTGTTGTTTGTTAATTTTAACTTGCATTTTAGTCACAACCAGCCCTATTTCCACTGTTTTGCCTTATTTCAGCAATTAAAAATACCAAAAACATCCTAAAAATTACCCAAAAATCACAAAAACAGTAAAAAAGTATAAAAAGACCAAAAAGACTTTATTTCTTAATTTTTGAATATTTTTCTCTATTTTTATAAATACCTCTTTGTCTCTTTTATTACATTGTCCTTATTTTCCAATATTGAAAAAAAATACAAAATATAAAAAGAGAATATAAAAAATCAGTAAATTAAAAATCAAAATACAAAAATATAAAATTAAAAAATTAAATAAAAAATATAAAGATAAAAAACCCACAAAAATTTTAGATTGGCTAAGTAGCTTGTTAGACCTAGGTTTGGATTTTTATCCGTGCTTTACACCTTTGCTTCTTGAGTTCGACCCCTACTTGCTTGCCATTGTACATCTTTAGTAGGGTATAATAAATTTTAATCCTTGCTATTCATTCTCTGATTGATTGTGTGGGTTAATTGTTGAAGACCGAGGAAGTTTGAGCAGTCGCATCAGCGACAGTGAGTCTGACTTGTCAGACCGCTATTTAGCGGCTCTCGCATTCTCGCTTTTCACTAGGTCATGAAATTATTGACGAAGGGGGCTTCAGTTGATGATGGTGAGGAGTGGGCGAAATGGCAGATCGAAGGGTAAAGAGTTTCGATGAAGACATCGAGTCTCCTCGATTCAGATCATGCGTGAAAAATTGGAGAAGTTGGAGGGTTAGGCGGAATAGTATTTGTCAGAAGAGGGAGGCGGAGTAGGTTGTACAGTTGACCTAGGTCAACGAAGGGAAGGTCCTGGTTGGTCTACGTGGACCAACCCCAAGAAGATAGTCGAAATTATTTGTAAATTCAATAATAATTAATAAATGATTTCATTAAATTATAGTTATAAAATAAAAAATGTTTATTATTTTTCGCGGTATTTTAATGTGATTTTTATTTATTTTTATGGGTTTATTTATTACATGTTAATTTTTGGGTGTATATTTATAGGTATATTCATCTATGTTTTTATATTTAATTTTTTTTTGTATTTTTCATTTTATTATTTTACACACGTATTTCATATATTTATAAATTATTTAAATATACATTAATACATTTTTATTGTATTTTTCTATTGTTATTTGCATACTCAAATAAATATAGTTATATAGACATAAGTATAGGTATTTCATCTATGTATTTTGTATATTTATTTTATTTTTATATTTTATTTATGGTTTTATTTTATTCTAAATATGTACAAGTACTATAAATAATATTTTCAAAATTATAAAAATATAAAATTTCAAAAATAATACGAATAAATAAAATGAATATTTTATTCATGTATTTTATACAATATGGGTCCAAAACCTAACTTTCACGCCTTAACTCTACATTGGATGAAACCATTCATTAAATATCTTACTAAAAGTTATATAGAATTAAAGTGGCGGTTTTGATATATTTTGAGTTTTTATTGAGGAGATATGGGTCAGGAAAGTTTGGGTTTTGGCTTTCTATTTAGTGTATAAAATATATACTGTATATTATTTTTATGTAAACTCAACTTTGTATTTTTCTATATTTTATTATCTACAACTTTCATGTACACAGTTCCTTTATTTGAGGAGTAAATAATAAAGAATAAATTAGGTCCCAAAAATGCTTTATTGATAAATAAGAGAATGGGGTTTTTATTGTATATTTGGCCCTTATCTCCCATACTTTATTCCTTATTGACCAATTCAATTCTTGACTTGGTCTCGGGATTTAGGGTCATAAAATACCTTTGATGTTTTTATTCTTTTTTTCTTTTGTTTCCTTTATTCTATTATTTTGGCATTAAAAACTGTAGTTTATATACAATAAATGCAATAAATAATGAATGTTAATTTGTACAAAATAATTCTATTTACATGCATTATCTAAGGTTTTAAAGGCCGGATTGATAGAATAAAGGTGATGAAATGGAGATTCATCGTCTCCACAATCCAAGAAGTCAAGGTGGCAAGCATGAAAAGCACATCCTCGCAATGGCCACCGTTAACACCATTAGCAATCTCCCAGACAAAAAAAAAGGGAGCATTACTCATTTGTTGTCAGATGTTCAACCTAGAGTTTGAACGAACATTGCTCGATAGCGGGTTTTCTATAAATCTGATGCCAGCTTTACTACTCACAGAATTTGGGCTAGGACTTCTCACGCCAACAAAGATGATTCTACAGTTTGCAAACAAATACGCCAAGTGGTCTAGGGGCATGTTGGAGGATGTGATTGTTACCATCCAGGGGATCCAGCTCCCTGTCGATATTGTTGTATTAGACATGGACGTCTCCACACCTCTTCTCCATACCCCTATAATCTTTGATCGGCCGTTCCTTCGAACAATCAAAGCAATTGTGAACTACGGCACTGGAGAAATCACATTCAACTCCAGCAACACTAAAGTGCATATAGAGACCATATATGAGTCAAAGCTAGTAGCGGGAGCATCTGAAGTGAGTGTGCATGCATCTAACTTCCAAGAAGACTGTGAATTTTTGGCTGAAATTCAAGATACAAATCTATTCCTGTATGACATTGAGATCCATGAATTCCTCTGTGATGACTCGATTTTTGCAAGGGTCAAAAAAAATATCCTCACAGAAGCAAAGATACATTATCGCTTAGGCGACCACTAACAAACCCCGAGGTCAATCAAAAATTAACCCACACAATGTATAATTCAAACAAGGCAAGCAAGAGTGAATCAAAATTTATTATACCCTACAAATAGATGTACAGTGACAAGTAATGTAGGGGTCGAACACAAGAAACAACCGAGGATAGACAAATCAAAAAATGACAGAGAAAGTCAATAAATGATTTTGGATATTTTTGGATTTTTAGATTTTTTAATGGGTTTTTTAAATTTTGTTTTTATGGGTTTTGTTTTTATAATTTTTTATGTTTTAAATTTTGACAGTTTCATATTTTTTATTTATAAATTATAATAATAATAGGAGTAATTTAAGTATATAAAAGTATAAATAGACTATATAGGATAGTATATAGATATAAATATCTATAAATACTCAAAATTCCCAAAATAAAATTTTTTATTTTTTATATTTTTCTCTATTTTTGATGTTTTTTAGAATTTTTATTATTTTTTATATTTTTGATTAATTAAATAAGGATAATAGAGTAGAATAAATAGGCCAGACTGTTTTGAAAATTAAAAATAGCAAATAAAGCCAAAATTTTTCAAAACTATTTTTCGATAATTATATAATAAAAAGAAAATTATACAACAAAAAACACTATTTTTTATTTTTTGGTGATTTTTTATCTTTTTATAAAGGATTTTGGAGCTTTTAAATTTTTATGTTTTTCTAATTTTAATGATTTTTGGTCTGAAGTTGTAAAATAAATAATAAATGAAATATTTTTGGGGGGGATTTTTCAAAACATTTTTATATTTTTATTGGTTTTTACTACAAACTGGGAATAATAGCTTGGATTTTGAATTTTTATAAATAGAAAATAAACTTAAAATACCCAACCAAAATTATATGTGGTAGAGATATATGTCAAGTATTTAAAATAATTTTCCACAATTTTCTAAAGGCCAAGAGCTTTTTTTCACAAAATAAAAACTACAAAAAGAGAATACATTCTAGCAGATGTATTTATGCAAATAAAATAAAGTTCTATGCCATTTTGAACCTCTCAACTAAACTGTAGGGCTAGACATGAAAATCACAGAGATTAAAATATCTATGCCTAGCAAGGAACTACTTGAAAATTTCCAAACATCCAGGAACAAGCACGCAAATATCCCACAAATAATATACTTATTAATCAAAATTTCTGACTAAATATTAATTAATTAAACCTATAGGGGTCTATATGTAAATATCACCAGGTTTGTTGGCTGACATGGAAAAGGATCGAAGTGTAAAAATCAGAAAGTATGAGGTTCTAATTGTAAATATTACACAACCATTTGAACGATAGACAAAAGTTTTAGGACGAAACATAAATTCCAAAAGGTGCATGTAAAAATATGCAACATACCCAGTACATCGTGCACTGTTAAATGATTAAGGGTGCACCACTTGCCACGCTGCACGACTAAGATTAGATCTTTTGTGATAATCGAGCAACTGAGGCTGATGAGCATCCAACGGCTGAGGTTCAGACTAGCACCATGTTCTTCATCGGACAATGTTGGGTCAATGAGGAAGAACGGACGAAGAACCCGTCCCTGGGAAGCTTCGATCTACAAAATCCCCTTGCTCGAAATTACTCCTTCACTGCTGGTGGGTCCTGCTTGCTCCTAGAGTGATTCCGCGTCTTGAGGACCCCTCAAAATGGGTCAACAGCTGTCACAGATGCTCCGACGAGGGTCGACGCCTGGGGCTCTTCTCAAGCTTGAAAAGACCCTGCAAGGATGTAGTTTCTTGTTGTTTCCTGCAGGAACTTGTTAGAGACAAAAATGCGGAGCTGCGAGAAGCTCTAGGGGTTGGAATGAGCTCGAGATGTGGTGAAGCGGAGGTCTCTGATAAGACACAGAAGAGGGAGACTTGATCTCCAGGTCTTTGCGAGATACAAGTGAGTGATTGTGTGTGGGGCGTGCAGAAGGCTGAGAGGAAGGTGATGTTGGTGAACTGTGAGGTGGAGATTGTCATAACGAAGGTAAAGCGGGTAGCGGCACCCAACCTCCTCCATACGAGTAAATTGGAAAATACAAAAACGACGAGGGATCAAGCAAAACTAATGCTAGCCTTATGCTACTGCTAACCCAAGTATCAAGAAAAGCTAAAAGAATAGAATCTTACCAGATGAGGATTACCTAGAGTGGATCTCCAACGAGTCATAGCGGCGAGTAGTGGACCACCTCAATTCGACACTGAATCACACTGAGGAAGTGTCCTAGAGAACGTTGCTGTCACCAGTGTTCAATCTAGGGTTTAGGTTCAAGCGTAGAATGGTGGAAGAGGGATTAGATTAGGAGGAAGGTGGAATGTGATGTTATAAAGGAGTGTACTTTGATTCAAAATAACTCTCGTCTCGACGCATTTCAACGTGAGCTATCAAGCCCATGCGAAAGAGCATAAATCGAGGGACATATGATGTGAAGGAATCAAGCCCTGAATGTACAAGATTTGGGCACAAATCAAGGTCAAAGACAAGGTTCTCGACGTTCTAACACAGCCTAGAGCTGAGGTCAGATAGTTGACCTTGGGCCAACCAGTGACCTCGCCTGATTGGGCCACTATGCATGTACGAGACAAAATAGGAACAAAATAGAAAATAAAGGAAAATAAAATAGAAATCAATTTTTTTACAAAATCTCAAAACATGAAAAGCATTTTTATATAGTATTTTATTTACTTTTACAACTTAATTATTACTAGTTACTTTTTACAAGTGTATTTATAGGTATATTGACCTATATTTGGAATATTTTATTTTTATTCTGTATTTTTTATTTTATTATTTTATTTTCATGTTATATATATTATAACTTATTTTTATACACATAAATATATTTTTTATATTTTTCTGATATCATATGTACACTTAAATAAATATGTCTACTTATTATCTATTTATAAGTATAGTATATTCATCTATGTATTTATGTATACTATTTTATTTTTATATTTTCTTTATGATTTTATTATATTCTAAATATGTACAAATATTATAAATAATATTTACAAAAAAATATAAAAATAAAAATATTAAAGAATAAATAAAATGAATATTTATTTAGGTATACTATACAATAATGGTCCAAAACCTAACTTTTGCTTAAAGGTGAGGTTTATGCATTTTGAGTTTTTATTGGGAAGATATGGGTCTAGGAAGTTTAGATTTCAGAATCTTTTTTAGTATAAAATGTACATTGTGTATTATTTTTGTATGAAATAAAATTTGTATTTTTCTATGTATTTTTTACAACTTTAGTGTACAAAGATTCTTTATTTGAGGTATAATAATAAAGAATAAATTAGGTTCCAAAAATGCAATATTGATGAATATAAATTAGGGATTTTATTGTGTTTTTGCCCCTTATCTCCCCCTACTTTATTCCTTGTCGACCCAGTCATCAAGATGCCTAGGTCTCGGGGTTTAGGGTCATAAAATATCTTTGGCATTTTATATGTTTTCTTTTCTTTATTATTTTATTTTGGCTTTAAACATTGTACTCTATATAGTATTTATACAATAAATAATGAATGTTAATTTATGCAAAATAATAGTATTTACCTGCATTTAGCTAGGGTTTAAATGCCAAAATAAAAGAATAGTGGTGCTGAAATGGAGACTCATCACTCCACCCTAAGGAAGGAGTGGAGACAGCTGTCGAATTTCTCTCTATCGATGAGAATGAGACCTTTGATGAGGCATTTGATGAATTCTATGTGGACCAGCTAAGCCTCGAAGACCAAGAATTGATTACTGAAGATTTCCGCATTAATGTAGAGTCTATTGAAAATTCTTGTGATCAAGCTGAGTTATCAACAGTGGACATTTAATAGATGAAAGAACATGCACCTGCAGTTATTTCGGAGGTTACCAATGAAGCAGCTCTAACTTCGCTTGAGCTCAAGCCATAATCCTCCAACATTAAGTACGCCTTCCTTGCAGGTGAACAAAAATGTATCCAGTCATCATTAATGCTCATCTGACCGTAGATTAAGAATCTCGTCTGGTGGAGGTTCTTGAACATAATTGCAAGGTGATTGGGTTGAAATTTTCAGATCTCCATGGGATAAACCCTTCATCGTGCTCGCAACACATTTACCTTGAGGATGACAACAAACCCTCTTGAGAATTCCAGAGAATACTGAATCCGAACCTTCGGGAGGTTGTCAAGAAAGAAATTCAGAAATGGTGTGATGCGGGGTTCATATATCTCATCTCTGACAGCAAATGGGTGAGTCCCCTGTACGTATTGCCTAAGAAATCATGGATCACTATCATGAAGAATGACAAAGGAGAGGAGATCTCGGCTAGAGTACCCACTTCTTGGCGAGTGTGCATTGACTACAGAAGATTGAACCTCACTACCAAAAAAGCCCACTTTCCATTTCCCTTAATTAACCATATTCTTGAGAGACTGGCCACGAAGGAATATTTCTGCTTCTTGGATGGGTACTCTAGATATAATTAAGTGGTGATAGCTCATGAAGACCAAGAGAAGACCATGTTCACCTATCCATTTCGGGATGTATGCTTTTTGATGGATGTCGTTCGGGCTATGCAATGCCCCGGATACATTACAGTGATGTATGCTTGCAGTGTTTGTTGACATGGTGGGAAGTTTTATAGAGGTTTTCATGGATGATTTCTCGATCTATGGAGATTCATTCGATCAATGTATTGATTACTTGGACCCAGTTTTGCAGAGGTGTTATGAAGTTAATCTTGTGCTCTCGTGGTAGAAGAGCAACTTCATGGCGACCAAAGGAATCGTGCTGAATCACGTTGTATCAAAACATGCCATGGAAGTTGACCAAGCCAAGGTGGAGGTGATTTCAAAACTTGAGCCACCGACTACCATCATGCAAGTCCGATCATTCTTAGGGCACGTCAGCTTCTATCGATGACTTATCAAAAATTTCAACAAATTGGCTCGACCGTTGACTGAATTATTAGGCAAGGAGTCAGATTTCATTGTTGATGATCATGTGCTCTAGACCTTTAATCAACTGAAGGATCTGATCACTCAGACCCCTGTCTTGCAACCACACGATTGGACACTTCCATTTGAGATAATGAAAATGCATCAAACTATTTCATCGGTGCAGTGTTGGGATAGAGGAAAGATAATGTGCTATTTGTGATTCACTACGCTAGCAGAATTCTAGATGAAGCTCAGAAAAACTACATAGTTACAGAAAAAGAGCTGCTAGCGGTAGTCTTTGCCTTGGAAATGTTCAGATCCAATCTCCTTGGGTTCAAGGTGATTATCTACAGTGACCACTCGGCCATCCGGTACTTACAGCAAAAGAAGGATGACAAACCACGTCTCATCAGGTGGATCCTTTTCCTTTAAGTGTTTGATCTTGAAATACGAGATAAGATCGGAGTTAAGAATCTGGTGACTGATCATTTATCCAGACTTCCCGAGCTAGAATATCTTTAGCAGAACCTGCAGCCTATCACTGAGACCTTTCCAGACGAGGCAATCCTATCAGTCGCCTTTCTCCCCTAGTATGTCGATATTGTGAAGTACTTGTATCCAAGAGAACTCCACAAGATTAGCCCGAGCTGAAAGTAGACAAATTCTTGTCTGATATCTACTTTTATTAGTGGGAGGATCCATATCTCTTTCGTGAGGGGGCAGATTGTATCTAGAGAATGTGTATTCCTCATGAGGAAGTTCCTAGTGTCCTCGCACATTATCATGATCAAGAATCTGGAGGACATCACTCAGGTAGAAGAATGCCAACAAAAGTAATTCAAAGCGGCCTCTGGTGGACAACCTTATTCAAAGATGCACAAGACTATGCGAAGCACTGCACTGACTACCTGAAGATGGGTGGAACGATTGGAATGAGAGACACAATGACCCTGAAGTTATCTAGATTTCAAGTGTGTTTGATGATTGGGGCATTGAATTTGGCCCATTTCCAAATAGTCAGGGATATGAGTACATTCTTCTTGCTGTCGATTACGTTAGTCTTTAGTGGAGACTATCCCAACCTGAACTGTCGATAGTCATACCATCTATCGTTTCCTGAAAGATCACACCATTTCAAGGTTCAGAATTCCGAAGATTCTCATATCTAATGGTGGTAGCCACTTCATCAATAAGGAGGTTAAGAAGCTAACTCAAGAATTCTGCATTGAACATCGTGTAGCTTTACCCTACCACCTACAGTCCAATGGTTTGGTTGAATGCTCAAATAGGGATATAAAAATAATTCTTCATAAGCTTGTGCATATGGATCGCAAGAACTGGTCTCAGCTGCTTGACTCAGTTCTTTGGGCTTACAGAATCGTGTACATGTCACCTTTGGGATTGGCTCCTTACTTCTTGGTCTACGGCAAGCCATGCCACATGTCCGTGGAACTCATTCATAAATCCTTGTGGGAAATCAATGTTTTCAATTTGGACTCCAAGAAAGCCAGGAAGAATCGAAAAATGGATCTAAATAAACTACTCGAATTTAGAGATTATGCATATGACAACAACCTGATGTACAAGGAGAAGGTCAAGAAGTGGCAGGACAAGCACATATGTAGAAAGACTTTCGAGCCAAGTCAGAGGGTTTGGTTGTTTGATGCAAAATTAAAAATATTTTCAGAAAAATTAAAGAGCAAATGGACTGGGTCATTTACAGTGAAACATGTGTGTGACAATGGTAGTGTGATGATATCTTGATTGTCAGCTGACACACATCCTTTCATAGTCAATGGAAACTACTGAAGCCTTACTTAGAGCAAGATACATTTCTTGTTTTCGTTGACTCAATTCAAGTTGTATATGAAGATGAGATGAAAGAAACTACTTCCTCAATTTCAGACAGAGCAGAACAAAATATTTTTTAATGATCTTTCTTTTTCTTCTTTTCGTTCTTAATTTTCTTTTTCTTCCGAAAAGGTATCACCCCTTTCATCATTACTATACTTAGGGCGTACTTTGTCCGGAGTATAGGGGGTGTATACCCCGAGTTATTCCTTCTCTGATCCCTCACCTGTCCCCTCAACTTTCGATACTATGTTTATACTTAGGGATATTTTACCCTAAGTATAGGGGGGCAGGTCAGGCCGATGATTTCGTACATTCCCACCCTTGACCATCCCTGCCTAATGTACAGTCTGATATACTTAGGATTATTTCATCCTAAGTATGGGGGGACGGTCAACTTCTCATTTGTTCATTCTTTAGTCATTGCAGTATAGGCTTTTATATACTTAGTATGAGTTATGTCTTCTCTTTTTCTCTTTGATCTATGATTACATAGATCAAGGTAAGTATAGGAGGGTCGTATATACTTCATATATACTTTAGCCATAACTCATACTTTCGTATTTTCAATAAATAGGGCTAAAATATAATTAATTAATTGTAAAGCATATACTTGTATAAAATTCATAAAAATACTTTTTATAAACCGATAAATAAATCAGATAAAAATGTTTTACAAAATGTTAGAAAATGGCTTGAAAAACTCTTTGAAAAAACTTTTGAAATCTCTTTGGAAAATATTTTGTAAAATGTTTTCAACATTTGTAAAAATGATTTCTTTGTAAAAATTTCTTTTCTTTGTGTGAAATAAAATGTTTTGAAAATCTATTTGCAAATGTGTGGAAAATAGCCACAAAAATATTTTTAAAAATCTATATATATTGTTTGAAAAATCTTTGCAAAATGATTATCAAATTTTGTAAATGTTTGTAAAGATTATTTGTCAAACAAGTTTGCAAAAATAAAGTTTTCAAATTTTTTGAAAAAAAAATCTTTTCAGCTTATTTTGAGAACTATGTACATAACTCAAGCAAATAAAAACTCTTTACAAAATAATGTAGACATAAACCTATAAATACCTTGTGTAAATTCCTAAACCCTGACTCTTGTAAATAAAAATATGCACTCTTGTATAAATATCTATATCACTTCTTTTCCTAAAAAATCTTTCTTTTTGAAAAACCCCTAAAATTTTGCAAAATTAAATATCCGAAAAACTTTTGTAAAAACTTTTAAAAAATTGCATAAAAAATTGCAAAACTTTTTTTCAAAAATCCATAAAAAGTTCAAAATAAGAAATTTACATTACAAAAATATTTTCCTTGTTGTATGCATAGCATTCGTAATTTTCAGAATAACCTAGACAATTGAACAAGTCTGAATAAAGCCTGAAAATTGGAGCTTGGAATAGACCTTAATACACTTAATTTCATAGGAACCCATTGAGGACAAGAAGTGGAGATATTTCAGGTCACCTTGACATAATTATTTAGGTTTCATAAGACTATGTTCATGAGTCAATTCAATATTCCTAAATAGAACCATTCATATCTTCTGTAAGACTCTTGAGATAGTGACTTGACTATATACCTCACACTTAACACTTAGCTCAACTCAGATGGACTGACGAAAAATTTTGGAGTCTAATTCAGGATAATGCAAGGCTTCTTTGTCAAAGGTGGCTCAGGAACCATTCTGGGAGTTTGTCGACACCGGTACTTGATGAATCTCCATTTCATCACCTTTATTCTTTCATTTTGGCCCCTAGTAAATGCATGTAAATACCCTTAATTTGCATTAATTAGCATCCATGCATTGTTGTGTAAATGTTGTATAAACTACAGTTTTTAATGCCAAAATTACATAATAAAAAAGAAAATAATAAGAATAAAATATCAAAGATATTTTATGATCCTAGACCCCAAGACCTAGGCATCTCGATGACTAGGTCGACAACGAATAAAGTAGGGGGTGATAAGGGCCAAGAATACAATAAAATTCCCTTTTTATTTAGTTATTCTTTATTTATTTTTGGGACCTATTCTATTTTATACTTTTTATTCATCAAATAAAGATACTTTGCACATGAAAGTTGTAGATAATAAAATATGGAAAAATATAAAATTGAGTTTACACAAAAATAATACACAGTGTAAAGTTACAGTCTAATAAGATTCCAAAATCCCAATTTCCCAGACCCATATCTCTTAAATAAAAACTCAAAATATATCAAAATCGCCTTTAATTGTATATAACCTTTAATAAGCTATTTAATGAAGTTGGTTTCTTATTTTTTTGGAGTTAAGGTGTAAAAGTTAGTTTTTGGACCCCTATTGTATAGTATACCCCATTAAAATAATCATTTTATTTATTCTTTATTATTTTTATATATTTATATTGTTATATTTTTGTAAATATTAATAATAATACATATACATATTAAAACTAAAATAATACCTTAAAGAAAATAATAAAATAAAATATGTATGTAAAATACATAGGTAAAATACCTATAACTATACCTATATAAATAATACACATCTTTATTTAAGTGTATATATTACAACAGAAAAATATAATAAAAATATATTTAAGCATATAAAATAAGTTATAATTTTATTAAATAATAATAAATCAAATAATATAATCAAAAATATAAAATAAAAATAAAATACCCCAAAATATATATAAATATATCTATATATTAACCCCTAAAAAGTAACTTGTAATTAAATACCTCAAAAAATAAATAAACATCATAATAAAATAATTTAGAAAACAATAACCATTTTTTATTATATAACTTGAAAATAATAAAACTGTTTAATAATTATTTTGGAATTTTTAATTCTTTTGCGGGTTGTTTTTTCCTGGTTGGTCCAAGTGGACCAACCAGGTGGCAGGGAGTGCTGACTTTAGTCAACTCTCTGACCTGCCTGCAGCCCGTGTCAGAACTTCGATTTTGACCATTCTTCACCCTTTTTTCTTGATCGATGCATTCATCGATTGGGCTCGTTGCTGAAGCATCTTTTCTCCCTCGTTCCTTGTACATACACGCTCACTACTTATCTAGGGCTTTGGATCACTGCATTTCTTGTTTCACATCGATCTTTCCACTCGCTCGATCACCTGTACATATCCAACCCCCGACTTCCCTTCAACATTTGAACTCTTTTGGCTGGTCTTCGTCCCCCTCTCGCGTGCTTTGGATCGACGCATGTGACAGGCGCGTCTCCAGCACCTTGTAGCGAGCTCAAGCGAGCCTCCATGTGCTTCCACCCCATCTCCGACGACCCGCCTCCATGAGGTCGATTTCCCAATTCTACTGGTGAGATAACTCCTTCCATCCCGTATTTAGCTTAGTCTTAACGTTATGTTTAATTTCTTGAATTTAATTTATCATTTTATGGTTCAAATCCTGCCTTCGTAGTTCATCGGAGCTGAGCTCTGGTGAACCGTCCACCATCCTCGCTGCCATTATCCAGCCTTTCCAACCACCCTCACATGCTCCCCTTCGCTTCTCTCCACTCCACCACCTCTCGTTAACCCAGATCCACTGTTGATATGGAGATTAAGGTCACTCCCTCCACCACCTCGTTGGGGACCTCCACCATGCTCTACTCATCACTCCCCTTCACCAATAAGATCCCCCGAGCCTTTATTTTTCTTGTTGGAGCTTTATTTGCAGGTTTGGGAGCCAAAGGACCCTCCAAGCGATCGATTTTGAGTCAAGTTGCAGGTACCTGGAGCTCTAGCCATTCCTGAGCTCCCTCAGCTTCATCTGAGATCCAATGTACATTTTGAAGCCACAACCCACTTGAGGAACGCAATAGGAACATGGGGAGCTTGTCAGTGGAGCTCCAAGAGGTCGGAGATGCACACAGCACCATATTCAAAATCGCTCGGGGTGAGTTCATCCTCCGTTCATCCAGCATCCTCGAGGGCTGTTTGATCTGTTGGTGTTCCTCGCGCATAGCAGCTGCCTTCGGATCAAACGCGCCAGAGTCATCCATCAGCCTGTGATCATCTAATCCTGGTCGTCTGCATACAACTGTCATTATCACAGGAGGCGTCGACACGTTTATTAGTGATCAGATCTGAGAGTCGCCTTTTGCCTTTACTTGGGTATTTTGCACTTCGACTCTAGCGATTAGTGTTATTTATTTATTAATATCCAAACTTTCATCTATGTTGTGATAATTTTTGGAATATTTACAGTTAGTCCCCTGAACTTTGTGGTAATTGCTATTGGTCCACTCCAGCTCACCTCATATGGCCACCTACGTGAGCTGGGCATTTTGCAGGTGTGCCCCTGCAGATTTTGATTTTTAGTTTTAGCCTAAAAAAGTGAACTTAAAGTTTAGTATTTTGTGAAATTGCACTTCGGCCAACGTATTTTATTTTATTTGCATAGAAGCCCCTATTAGTAGTGTAGTTTCTCTTTTTTCCTTGTATTTATTTTAAATAGATATTTAGCTCTAAAAATCCACAAAAATAGGATTGTGTCCCTGATTGCATCTAGTTTCATGCCCAACATTTATTTTGCATTTTAGGACATTTTACTATTTATTAAAAATAAAAAACATCCTATTTTGTCCCTATATATACTAGAAAATGCATAAAAAATATATAAGCTTTTTGAAAAATTACAAAAAATATGTATTTTGTCTTTGTCTAATTGTTTTGCAACTCCAGACCAAAAATCCCTAAAAACGACAAAAGAAAACTATTAAAATGAAAAAAAACCATAAAAATACTTATACAAATTCACAAAATTCCCAAAAATTCCAAAAATTGTGTTTTCTATTATATATTTTTTATATATTATTATCTATCTATAAATATTAATTTGGAGAAATTTTTATACTATTTTATTTTTTTATCTCCATTTTAATTTCGGATATTAATTTCATCCATGTTTTAGGGTATTTTTTTACTTTAAAAATATGTAAAAATTAGCAAAAATCCTAAAAAACACAAAAACATAGAAAATTATTTAAAGTCCAAAAATATTTTTCATTTATTTTTATGTTATTATTTATATATATTCTAACCTATTTTGTATATATACTCTATATATAGCCTTGTATATTATCTCTTTTATATATTTTAAAAGAAAAAGGAAATATAAAAATATAAAAATCCAAAAAGAAAATATAAAAATAGAATATTAAAAATCAAAATACAAAAATATAAATTAAAAATAAAATAAAATAAAAATCATAAACCCATAAAAAAGTCATATAGACATATAGCCCACAATCACAATTTTGTGCTTCACAGCCCGATCTAACTTGTTTGCTCCCTGTGTTCGACCTTTACATGCTTGCACACTATACACATCCATTGTAGAGTTATAATACATTTTAACTCCACATTTTCTTTTCATTTCTTGATTATTATTGGTGGGTTAATTATTGTTTGAAGTTGGGTTTCGTGAGCAGTCAATGCATCAACTGGATCTCTCGCTTGTGAGATTTCTAGACCCTCGCAAAATCCTCTTCAACAGTACTCTCATTCACTTCTTTTCGTAATAATGATATCTAAAGAATGGAGATAGATTGATACAATGCTTTGGATGAGGAATGGTCTACCAGCACAACTTTTTTCCAAGATCCTAAAAAATGGGTGGAACAAAAGATGCTATATCCATCGGGGCACAAGCAAGAATGCAAAAGCTGTACAAAATCAATAAAAATATCCAAATAAGCTGACAATAAAAATTTTCACGAAAAATTTAGGTTCAAATAAAGCCAGCTTCTACGTAAAGAATCGGTTACACTGACCGGCTTCAAAGGGGAATGAAGACTACACTAGTCAATTCCCACCTCTTTTGCCCTTCTTCTAAATTTCTTCCCCATTCGATTGTAAAGATCGAGATTACCTGACCTTAGAAGGGAATATTTATCTCTATGAGGATGACGTACTAGAAGAGCAGACGCCTCAATAGTTCATCGGTTTTTGTCTGGGGAGAGCTAAACAATTTCACACACATGGTTCTATCACTTCAAGGTAGCAAGAGTATGCGACTGGGAGGATGGTTTTGATTTGACTGTGAATTGGACTGGATGATAGGGGTATGGAACCTAAGTGATGTTGATTCACACTTCCTGACTTCCATGTGGTTCCGAGCACACCACCAATCCAAAGGCCTTCTCTGAGCTCCAAAGTTGGACTTTGTTGACAAGTTCAAAAGTTAACAATTATTCCAAGTTCTTTCTTTTTCTTTTCTTTATTTCCATTTCTACACTTATAGGCATAAGTGTTTACTAGGGACTAGCAAAGGTAAATATAGGGGAGAGATGAATCTCCATTTCATCACCTTCATTCTTTCATTTTGGCCAATAAACCCTAGCTAAATGCATGTAAATATCATTACTTGGCACAAATTGGCATTCATTATTTATTGTATAAAATACATTGTTTAAAGCCAAAATAAAAGAATAAAGAAAAGAAAAGAAAAATAATAAAACACCAAATGTATTTTATGACCGTCAACCCCGAGACCTAGGCATCTTGATGACTAGGTCGACAAGGAATAAAGTAGGAGGATATACTGGTTAGAAACATAATAAAAAGAATTTTTTGGGACATATTTTATTCTTTATTATTTTTTTCTCAAAAAAAGAAATTTTGTACATGAAAGTTATAGATAAAAATACATTGTTGATTTCATACAAAAATAATATACATTGTACATTTTATACTCAAAATAAAAAGCCAAAATCCAAATTTCCCAGAATTGTATCTCCACCATATGTTCTCAAAATGCATCAAAATCACTTTAATTGTAAATAAATTTTAATAAGCTATTTAATGAAGGTAGTTTCATTTAATTTGGAGTTAAGATGCAAAAGTTAGGTTTTGGACCCCTATTGCACTACATACTTGAAGAAAATAATCATTTTATTTATTCTTTATATTTTTATAATATTGTAAATATTATTTATAATATATGTATAGATTTATAATATAATAAAACCATAAAGAAAGTACTAAAAATAGTATAGAAAATACATAGATGAATATACAAGACTTATTCCTATAATAAGTATACTTTATTTAAGTGTACATATGATATCACAAAAATATAACAAAAATATATTTATGTGTATAAAATAAGGTATAGTTATATAAATTAATAAAATTAAATAATGAGTTATAGAATAAAAATAAAATATACAAAACATATGTAAATATACATATAAATAAACCTTCAAAAACTAACTTGTAATAAATAAACTTATAAAAATAAATAAAAAAACATATTAAATCGCTACATTAAATAATAAAAATCTTTTATGTTTTAACCAAAAAATAATAAAATTAACTATTATTTTATTTTGAATTTACAAATTTTTTTATTTTTCGTTTTGTTTTCTTCTTGCTTACGTCGAACAATGAGAGAGTGGTCTGAGTTGACCCCCAGTCAACTCTCCGCTCCTCCCCAGGTTTGCGACTGGCAGGTCTACACCTTCCCACCCCATCCTCGATTTTTCCCATGAAAACCTTGCACCCATTTAGCTTGATTCCTCTTTGACTTTTAATCCTCCTTCATTGTTCTTTCATGACGAATCATCATCTCGATCGAGGCGCCTATGAATAAAGCACGAGCCTAGAGTCATACCCCACCAATATGTAGTATTGCCTCGAGCCTCCATTCAAATTGGATCCTTCTTATACCCTCAAACCTTAAGTTTGAGCTTCGATTCCCTTTCTTGGTGACAACAGGAGGTTGATCAACGCTTCAGGGAGCTCGTTGGGTGTTGAATAGAAGAGATCCACTTCACTGGAGCTCCTCTACATGAAGCTTGCTTCAGGTGTATCCTCGATGAGACTCCTTAACTTTTTCTGTGTCTTTCGATTCGTAGGGTTAGCCATAGTATAGGTTAGGTTTCTATTTCAGATAAATTTATCGTCTATTTCATGAAATCAAAATTCATCTATCGTTGGAGCTTCAGCTCTACCGCCCTGTTCCAGCCATATCTGACTCGTTCCACCTAGCCTCCCACCTTCATTCCCTTCCCCATCAGTTTCTC
This sequence comes from Ottelia alismoides, assembly GCA_037367405.1. Lineage (NCBI taxonomy): Eukaryota > Viridiplantae > Streptophyta > Magnoliopsida > Alismatales > Hydrocharitaceae > Ottelia > Ottelia alismoides. The sequence goes on along the minus strand of JAZKJV010004485.1, from coordinate 1,463,888 downwards.
AATGCCCCGCTCATCAGCATCCACCCAGATCTTGCTTAGATCTGGAGGTTGGTTCTCCCACCTCTGTCGTGCGTCGGATACCCCCATCTGAACCATACATGCCTCCATTCCGCCATCTGAAGCCTCCCAAGGATTCACCTTTTTACCCCTAACACACTCCTACAAGAAATGAAGCAAAAGAACTTCTTTGTAGGATCCCTTGAAGCAGAAGATCACCTTCCAAATCTCGAGCCTTATCGGAGCTTCTCCGAGAACCTCGAGCCATTTTGAGACCTTCTGGTGACACGGAGGACACTTGGTGCCATTTTGGTCCATCTAGGAGCTGCCCAGGTGGTCGAAGTCACCCAGGATAATAGATTAAAGCGAGCCATGCTTGATGTTCGTCTAGTTCTTCCACCCGCCCTTGGAGTCGTACGATTTTCTAGCCACTCCTAACGTCACAGCTATCGTCCGATGCTTCGAGCCTCAGCCGCCAGATCTTAGATGGAGACTAAATCTCTGTCGTTGAAGCACGAAGGGGTACCAGTCATTGGATGATCGCCACGTGGATAAGTGAAGTTCCCCTGTCATTGAATCGCGTACAATAAAGGGGTACTTGCATCTCAAGCCCCTCATTTTTGTCGCATTTATTTTTAGTCCTATAATATATTTATTTATTTAGTGTCAAATTCTTGGTAAATTTTCATTAGAGCCCTTGCTCTTTATCGATATTCCTTTTGGGTCCAGTCCACGTCACCTCATGTGTGGTCCCATGTGAGGTGGCAAATTTGCAGAGAACCTGCAACAAGTTTGTGTATATTGCTTAATGCTGGAACTTTAAATATTAGTTGAATATTTTTAGGTTAATTGCATTTTGTTCCCTGCCTTTATTTTTAATTACAAAAATACCCATGCTAGTTCAAAAATTATTTTGATTATTTTCTATTTATTAAATATAGCATCTGCTCTCCAAAAGTTCTAAAAAAGAGGGTTAGATGCATGGTTGCTTGTAAATTCATGTTATATTTTTAGATTTGCAATTAAGGCACTTATTTATTTTCTAAAAATAAAAAAAATCACATTTTGCCTTGTTTAACTTATAAAATACCAAAAAATATAAAAGCATTTCGAAAAACACACAAAAATATATATATTTATCTATTATTGTATTTTCTAACTCTAGACCAAAAATCTCTAAAAATAGAAAAATGAAAAGCCAAAAATTTAAAAAGCTCAAAATCCTTTATAAAAATATAAGAAATCCCCAAAATCTCCAAAAATTTTCATTCTATTTTATAATTTTCTTTATATTATATATGATTTATTAAAATTCATTTTATAAGTTTTTTACTTTATTTTCTATTATTAATTGCCAAAATAGTCTGGCTTATTTATTCTATTCACTGTTTTCCCTTATTTAATATATTAAAAATACAAAAAATAGTAAAAATTCTCAGAGAAACATCAAAAATAGAGAAAAATATAAAAAAGTTGTTATTTGGGGAATTTTGAGTATTTATAAATATTTATATCTATATACTAACCTATATAGTATATTTATACTTATATATATTTATATTACTCCTATTGTTATTATTTATAAATTAGAAAATATAAAAAATTCAAAATTAAAATATAAAAATTATAAAAAGGAAAACCCAAAAAATACAAAAATTAAATCCCATAAAAATCTAATAAATCCAAAAATACCCAAAATCATTTATTGTTTTTCTTGGTCAATTTTTTATTGTCTATTCTCAGTTATTTCCAGTGTTCAACCCCTACTTTACTTGTTACTAGACATCTATTAGTAGGGTATAATAAATTTTGATTCACACTTGCTTGCTTTGCTTGAATTATACATTGTGTGGGTTGATTGTTGATTAAACACGATTATTGAGAGGTCGTCACAGCGACTGAGTCCTTGCCTTGTGAGGCTCATTTTAGACCACTCGATTCATGCGTTTATCAGACATAGGGGAATTGGATGGTGCTATCCAATCCTTCCTCAGTGAAGAGGAATCCGTAGGTCTTAAATCATCCATAAACAAAATGGTATCTCTGATCTCTACAAGAAAGTCACAGTCTTCTATATGTTCTGAAGGCACACTCACATTTGATGCAGGGTCTGATTGTTTGGGCACTTTTGATCATCTGAAGTGGCACCTTGTCACTGTTGGAGCGAAACGTGATCTGTCGGTGCTATAATACACCACTGCTTCAGTTGTTCGAAGGAACAATCAAATAAGTATAATAGGAGTATTAGAAGAGGAGTTGATATGCCCATATCAAGTACGATGAAGTACATAAGGAACTACATTCTCTGAATGGTTACGACGACATCCTTCAAAATTTTCCTCTAGTTTGCTTGATAGATGTATCCACAAATTACATAATCATTCTTGCATATTTTAGCGATCCTAACCCAAATTACTTCAACAATGAAGTAGGCATCTATTTGATTGATGATCCGCTGTCAAGAAGAGTTTAGTCGAACTCTTTATCTAACATCTAGCATCGGATAAGAGGCGCTCCCATGTATTTCTTCTTACTCGGGCAATTGTTGATTGCATTAACGGCTGTCGCTATCAGAATTCGCTCCACATTTCTCTGTCCGGCTCTACACAGTAGCCTTTTTGAAGCACATGCCTCCTTCAATCCTCTTCTAATATTCAGCATGTACTATTCTGTATTATCTCAACAACATCAAGATCCGACAAGGCATTTAAAAAAATGGATTTTTGCAAAGCTGTTCGAAATGAAATATTGACATTATCAAAAGTAGGAATAGTGTTCTTATTTACAACAAAATCAATGCCCACATCGGGCTACACAAATGGATGGCAAAAAGTAGTATCTTCATCCATCTAGGCGGGCATCCAAAAATGGTAGGTGGGGCTTCGTCGACAGGCTCCGAATTGACTGCAGGAGCAGTCCTCTCCATTGCTGGCTTGTTGGCGCTTCAGATGCTACTGTCATTTTGGATTTATTTGATTTTTTCCATTTTTTGTGTTTTTCTCCTGGTGCTTCTCCTCCTCCTCCTTCCTTACTTGTCTTGGTTGCTAGATCGGTTGCTGCAGAAGAAGATGATGACTCTATAGTAAAGCTTTATTCTTTCCCTTCATGATGGCAGAAGGTTGCAAGATTCTACTACTCCTGAGAACAACAACATTCGATAAAGGTATATCATGAATATCTAACTCTACGAGTTTGGATGGGAAATCACAAACTATTTACTCCCGCTTTCTGAAATTGTTGGGATTTGCCTCCACCTGTGCCAGAATGGGGGTCTTGGCAGCAGTGAGGTCATCCATATTCTCACTCATCTTTGTAAGGCTCTTTACTAGCCGAGCCAAGCAGTCTAAAATAGGCTTCACATAAGCAGCCTCGGATGGTTCATCATGTTGGCCACACTGAGATTGGGAATGGTGTGGAGGTTGCAAGTAGGAATGCTGAGAAAATTGGGTAGAAGACTGGTATTGCTGATGCTAACGAGGGGGTGTTCATAAGGGACAACCAAGTACTGATGGTATGGTTGATTCTGACGGTATTGCGATTGTTGAAACTGGTTTTGTCTCCAATCCTGTTGATATGGCAGAGATTGCTTGTGGTGAGTCTATTGGTTTCCTTGGATGAATCTCCCTCCTAACTATTGAGGGAATGGACAGGAATGGCAAGCTGGTCATGTTGAGGTCTGCTTGGATGATCTAGCTGCATATCATTGGACCAAATACCTTTCACCTCCTAAATGAGAGGTGGTAGAGGAGAGCATGGATCCTGAATTATCGGGAGCTTGGGCTGGTACACCACTAGATGTTGTAGCGGCTACTGAGACGAGGTGGGCTCTAGAGCTTGCACGTAGTAAACATGTTGAATCGCTGGTTGTGAGGGACTTTGTTGAGGAGGTTGAGGCGATGGTGGCTCCTTTATCTTAGCCAGAGTCAAAGCCAATGCAGGAATAGACTGGCATACACTAATGGTGCTAACCAGTAGCTCCAGCTGCTTGGTGATCTGATCCAACTTGTCCAGACTTTGTGTCCTCTGTTCGATCAGAGTGATCTTCTCAAGGTATTGGGATCGCTTTTCAATAATACCCACCTTGGATATGTGTCTCTCTATGATGCACATGTTGGAGCTCTCATCCATGTCCAGTTCATCAGATGCCTCCATATGCACTGGCTTCTGATGAATAAGTAGCTGGCACTGGTAGACACGAGATGACGGCGAGGCAACTTCTCCTTCAGCCATTTCTTCAAAAATCTGCCACGCGACGTCCTCATCCTTGTTAAAATGTGAAGCGCCATAAGCGGCATCAACGAGTCATTGGCACTTGAGAGTGAGTCCCCCAAAGAAGTGCCCGACCAGGCTAGTCCGTGGAATATCATGATGGAGACACTTTTCTTGCTGATTTGTAAACCAATCCCAAGCCTCATTAATGGATTCGTGGGTAGCTTGAGAGAAGTTGGTAATGCATGCATGCATCTGATTCAACCGCCCAAGAGGGTAGAACTTGTGTAAGAAGGAGGACTGCAGCTCCTCCCAGGTGGTGACGACCTTCCTTAAATGATTGATCCAATGAAGTGCATTATCTTGAAGGTTGAATAGGAGTGTCATCATTTTGACTACACCTAATAGAATGTTAGGGTAGTGAACAACTCCTTAGATGAATCCAAACTATAGGAGATGGATGTATAGTTCTTCATTTGCGTTCCCGTGTAAGGTGGGAAGAAGATCCCAGAGTTGACGCTTTAACTCAAAATGGGCATCGGCAGTAGGGATTTGGATCAATTCGGTCATCTGTCCGGCTCTGGGGTTGTACATCTCTTTGAAAGTCAACTTGGGCTGCTCTCCTCTGGCTCATCTGCACCTCCTCCACGGGGTCCATCTTATATGTCTTCATCATATCCTCAATTATCTCTCCTTCTCCTAAAATCATTTAACATATCTTGGAAGGCAATCTCAACCAACGCTTGGTCAGTGAGCTGCTGCTGAATTGCATGGATGGAGGCAAGAAGTTGGGAATTCATCGCATTCTGATCTAGTTCTTAGCCTAATTGCAACTATGGTGGGTGTTGAGGTCCCTTCCCCTTTCTAGTAGGAGACATCTCTGTGTCTGAATCTGAATCTGAAAGAATCTCTAGGTCCAGATTGGGCTCATGATCTACACATGGAATGATGCCCCGGTGACGAGCGTCCCGCACCCTTAGTTAATTCGGGCAAATTAATGGTCCAAATTATTTTTTTAAGTGTTCGTTGCAGTCGGATACGAGAGGTTGATCAAAAACCACTTAAGTTAGATTTTAGTCGATTTTAAGCGGTGATATTTTTTTACTTGGTGAAGTCCAAGGTCGATCTCAGGGAGGCAACTGTCTCCTTAGGTGAATTACAGCAATTTACAAGTGTTGATATTCGAGGGAAAAATTTTTTTTTTGGTCTTTTTATTTTTTTATGCATACATATGCAGACAAATCTTAGCCAATTTAATTGGTGTATCAAACGAAGTCCAAAAATGATGAAAATTGACCAGATGGTTATTTATAATGAAAATGACCTACACTAATTTTTTTGGAATTTTTCGACTCAAAATAATTTTTCTGTGAATTAAATAAACAGACAGGGTGATTTTCAGTGTTTAATTTTTAATAAATATCAAATCACAATTTTTCCAAGAACTAAAATTATCCTAGGAGGATCTAATGATCAGGGACCTAGGAAAATTAACAGAACTTAAATTTATTGTGAAATGAATTAATTAAAATTAATTAAAGAAAATCACTAAACTATTTATTCAGGCCTCGTTATGCGTGCAAATGATGTGAAATTTTTATGGATTGTTGAAAATAGTGTCCTTAAGCTACTGTGAATTTTTGGTGATTTTTGAAGGCTCTGATAATTAATTAAAAATCAAAAGGCATCACTGGGCAAAATATGACACAAATGAACCCAATTAATTTATTATTAATTCAAGCATACCAACAAAAATCAAACATGTGTACTAACAGGTAGAGGACAAAATTCTCAACAACATGCAATTTTTAGAATCTTAAAATAATGAAAAATGCATGCTAGGGACACGTGCAAACACAAGGGTGAAAATGCAATACTGGAAAATAAAATTTCAATAAGTAAACGTGCTGACAGGGACTAAAATGCAATTACCGATAATATGCAGGACTTCTATGCAATTTTCCCACGAGACACGTGCTCCTCACGTGGTGTCTGCTTCACAGGGACCTTTTTGCAATTTCTGAAAGATCCAGGGGCGTCTGTGCAAATAACCCAGGTCGCACGTGCTCCTCACGTGGGGCGACTTAGGTTCGGAGGGCGTCGGAGGCTCGGAGTGAGGCTCGGGTCTTCTGGAGGTTCGGCCCAGCTTCGATGTAGCTTCGGATCTCCCGAGCCTAGGCTTGGAGGCCGAGGCTCGGATAAGACGACGTGGCGGCTTGTAAGGCCCTTGGATCAAGATGGATCCAAGGGGTGTCGGTGAAGAGGCGTGGCGGCTGGTGAGGCGTCCGATCCGAAGGGTGATCAACGGTCGCGGATGAGGGCGGCGAAGGGACGCGTGGCGAGGCGAGGACCGTTCGATCAGATGATCGAACGGTTGCTGCTCCTTCTTCTCTATCGATCCTCCGCCGCCTGCGGAGGAGAGGCCTGTGCTCCGGTGAAGGCAGCCGAGCTCCGCCTCGGTTGTCTAGCTCCGGTGATGAGCTTCGTCAGCTCCCACCTTGCTCGGAAGAATCGTAAGTGCGCGGCGAAACCTCCGGTGGTCTCTGGATCCCTGAAGGAGGGCTAGAGCTCGGTGTCGATGAAGCTCGAAGAGAGCTCCGGCGAGGCTCCGGCCAATGATCAAAGGAGTACCTGCAAGTGTTAGACGTATAGCCGAGGCTCGTGCGTGCGTTTGTGGAGAAGTGGTGCTGGTTGGCGAGGCCTAAGGAGACGTGAGGTGGTCAGGCGACGTTGCTCCGGCCAAGCGGCGGAGCTGGGGATCGACGGACAGTGGAGTGGAGAGTCTGACGATGCGGAGGGGTCAGCGAGGATGAGAGCTCTGACGCGGAGCTCGTCGGAGTGAAGGCGAGGCGCGAAGATGATCGTGGACGTGGAATAAAAAGCGAGAAAAATTGAAGAAGAAATGAAGAGAAGATCGGAGAGGAATGGAGGGTTCACCTGGGGATTGGACTTCCCTTTTGGGGTCCAGGTCTTCGCTCGAAGGGTCGGTGGTTCCCTGAGCTCGTGCAGTGTCACGGAAGGCAGCTGCGACACGGCGGAGATGCCGTGGATCTCGCCGGAGAAGACGCCTGTCTTTGCTCGAAGAGACGGCCAATTGCTGTCACCAATCGAGAGCTCTGAGCTCGGGGGTTTCTCCTGTAATGGCGGATGGGGGTGAATGTGGCCGGCGGCTGGGCATTTATAGGATGGAGGTCTCGGCAGAGCTGGTGATGGGGCGAAGTTCATGGAGGTAGTGGAGCATCTATGGTGGAAGTGGTGACGAGTGGGGTGGCTGGCGAGGATGAGGGACGAGTGGCGATGAACGTGGAGGTGATGGTGGTCGAAGAAGGTGGCTAGAGGGCGGCCAAGAATAGGAAGGGGCAGCCCCTCCCGCAAGGCGGAGATCGTGGGAGAGAGGGTTGCCAGAGGTAGGAGACGAGGTCTCCACCGTTGGATCTTGTGATCCAACGGTGGAGATCAGCGCGTAGCGGGCGGTTATGATTAGATCTGGGTGATGCGATCGACGAAATCGGGAGTGGACACGTGTCAGGACGAGGTCGAAGCGCGATCCCACGGATGGGATGAAAAGTGGGGGAATGATCGAACGGCTGAGGGGATAGGCAGCGGCTGCGGTTGAGATGGAGAGTCCAGGGCGCGATCGAAGGGCGCATAGCGCGCCACGTGTCGTCATGTGGGCGCGGCGCTAACGGATGGTGGTGATGAGGAGTGGGAGATAATCAGACGGCTGCGGGAGTGAGCGCACGTGGTCACAGAGGGACCGTTGGATCTGAAGCGCGATCCAACGGTGGGGGGCGCGGGCGGATGAGGTGAAGGGCAGCGGGCCGCGTGGCGCAATCAGAGGGCGCCACGTGGCCTGCTGTGAATGGCTGGAGGAAGAAATACGTGTAGAGAGAAGAGGAAGCCGAATTTGGAAAAACTCAAAACATGAAAGTTGTAGATCTTGATGAGATCTACAAGTTTCATGTTGACCAAAGACGGGGATGAGGTCAAATATGATACATAAATACAAAGATACATAAATATACTTAAGTAGTATACAAAATGACCCCAAAAACCCAAGTTTCTCATACAAGCTCCAATTGCAACGAAATTAGTCTCATTTTGAAGGTCTTTTAATATGTAGTACTCTAAGAGTGAGTAGACCTAAGTAGGGGCTTGTATGCGGGCTTTATGTGTGTTTTAATGTACAAAGGGTTCTCAGGATATTTAGGCTATTTTACAAGGGTGATTCGGCATTCTTCCCTATATTATTAAGGAGTATATACATGTATTATAGAGAAGGAGTTATTTTGATGAAGAGATATTTTACAGGGGATTTTTGGCTTCTTATTTAGATGCAGATGAGCTGCTAAAATGCATGAATTATGGATGTATGCATGAGTGTTATTTATGCAAGATAAAAGGAAATATGCCTCTATTTTCTCGGGAACAAGGCTCTATTTTTGACTTTTGATGAGATGAATCACAGATTCATCAACCCCCTATACTTAAACCTTGCTCGTCCCCGAGCAACTAAATGAAATGCAAGAGTGAAATGATTTTGGGTTCCATACCAAGGTCATGAACAAAAGTTGAAAATGGAGCCTGACTCGACCTTTGGATTAGTTGTGTGGCGGAACCTTATTTGGACCTGAACTTAAGACCTAACAGACTTCAAGTTCCACAAGTCTTCTATTCAAGACGCCTCAATAGTCAGGTCAGAACAAATCCTCAAACGCAAATTTCTGATGACTATGATTCTGAATTGTACTGTGTAAGTGAGATATAGCTCTCCACATCAGAAATGACTCGGAACCAGCCTCCTCTAACAAGGTAACTCAATAACCCGGTCCAGTGACTCCTTCCTCGAGGAGCGGGGTATTCCCTTCTAAGTTCAAGTGCGACCAACTCAAGAGGAGGGGGTAGAGAAGAGAATGGACGGTAGCCAGTGTAGCTACCTATCCCGGGATGCATGACCAGTGTAGCCAAGTCATCCAGCTGCATTTCTTTACTAGTATACATACTCCGACAGGTATTATATTTTTTTCTTGAACCTGTCTGATTTTTTTGGAGTTTTTGCAATATTTTTTTTTTCACAATAGGAGCAGCATGTACATCAGGAGTTTTTCCTCTTGAGTCAGTAGACTATCCCTCTTTTGAAGCATTATTGCAACCCACAGCACCCTGTCCTTAGATGTCAACACCACTAGACTAGGTTGAGATGCACTTCCCTCCCTAGAGGAGGACGGATGTTTCCACCCGTGTGCTACTCCAAGCTAAAGGATTCTACCTCCTCACCACCTCATCAATGAAGAGCTACGTGCATAGTGCTTGTCCAAGTTAGGTCATTATCTAAAAGAATCCTGCGTATGCACGAGATATTCTACTTAGACTAATCAAGATGACATGTGAACATAGACTTGCGGACTCAAAGAATTAAGTCACCTGACCTGAGAAATCTTAACTCCAGTTCCTATAAGGTTCCTCTGAAATTAGGTGGATTAAGGTCAAATCAAGTCCATCCTCAATATCTACTCATAACTTGGTTCAGAACCCACTAGCTTTTCACTTTGCATGTGCAAAGGTATGCAGATGAGATGAGATGTCATGCTATGAAAATGCAAGGCTCTTTTTTATATGCAGAGATGATATGCAAGAGTAAATAAGAAGCCTATTTTGTTTTATTCTTCTGATATCAACAATTTTTAGTTGACACATAGTATACACGATTTTTTTTTGTCATTTTTACCCACCCGTAATTATTGTAAATATATACAAAAATACGCGAAAGTACGAGCTATGGGTAAAGTATATATGTAATATATACACGCCCCCCTAAACTTAGCGTGTGCTATGTCCTCAGAGCACGGAAAGCGAGGAAAAAGACATAGCTCGTGCTAAGCGTAGGAAAACCAAAAAGTAATAGAAAATATAGAAGTCGTCTCGCCCCCCTATACTTAGGCTCTGTCAGCCTAAGTGTAGAAGAAGATCAAAAATGGGGCGGACGAGGGAAAGATTGGAAATGGATGAATATATACATGCGGGCATCGGTCCCCCCTATACTTAGGCTCTGGTCAGCCTAAGTATAGGACAGAGGGGAGATGAGGACCGATGTGATCTGGAGTATGTACAATGAATAGATGCGGGTCACTCTCCCCCATACTTAGGATCTGGTTATCCTAAGTATATTCATGAGACGACATGGAACCGGGGCGAGTGATTCGAATCACTGGGAAGGGAGGGAGAGAAAATATATAGGAAGAATGATATATATACAAATGAGTCGGTCTGAATCTTCTGAAGATGCTGCTGATGGCTGGAATTCATTGCTGCAAGGTTTCATGCGCGGCTTGAGATGTATCTGCTGTATTTGTCTCGCGCATGAATACAATCTCCTCCACATGGACTAATTGTTCATTGGATTCGACGAAGTGCTTCAATAGCTGCCCATTTACTAGGAATGTCGGTGCGTCATCTGCGAGATCTGAGATCTCGACACATCCACTATCATGCACCGTTCGGACGACGAATGGTCCCGTCCACTTGGACTTCAGTTTGCCTTGGAAAGTCTTCAGCCTGGCATTGAACAACCATACCTTCTGTCCAGGAACAAAGGTCTTTCGTCTGATATATCTATCGTGCCAACGCTTCACCTTGTCCTTGTACACCACACTGTTGTCGTATGCTCGGTTTCTGACTTCCACAAGCTCATTCAGATCCATGTCTCTCTGTTTTTGGCCCAGGTGTGTGTTCTAGTTGACCTTTTTTATTGCCCATTCTGATTTGTGCACTAATTCTGCGGGCAAATGGCACGGCTTTCCGAATACCATTCGGAATGGGGAGGTGCCTAACGGTGTCTTGTAAGCCGTCCTATACGCCCAGAGGACTTGATCCAGGATCTGAGACCAGTCCTTCCTGTCTGGGCGGACGAGCTTTTGCAATATGGTTTTCACCTCCCTATTCGACACCTCAGCCATACCATTGGTTTGTGGGTGGTAAGGACTAGCGACACGGTGTTCGATGCCGTAGTCCTTCAGGAGTTTCTTCACCTCCCGATTCACAAAGTGGCTACCCCCATCTGATATCATCATTTTGGGGATCCCGAACCTAGAGATTATGTGCTCTCTGATAAATTTGCAGACAGTCCTGCTGTCTGCGGCTCGGGTCGGGATAGCCTCCACCCATCTGGACAGATAGTCAACCGCAAGAAGGATGTATTCAAACCCGTGGCTGACAGGGAATGGGCCCATGAAATCGATGCCCCAGGCGTCAAAGACATCACAAGTGATGACCGGCTGCATTGGCATCTCATCCTTGGAACCAACGGTTCCTCCCATTCTCTGGCAAACTGGGCACGACTTCGCGAAGGCGGTGGCATCGCGAAACAGAGTCGGCCAGTAAAAGCCACATTGAAGTACCTTCCATGCGGTCCTCTTCCCGGAGTGGTGTCCTCCTGCCTCTAAGCTATGGCATAAAGAAAGGACACTCTGGTATTCCTCCTGAGGAATACAACATCTCCAGACACAATCCGGTCCTTCAAAGAAAAGGATCGGATCCTCCCAATGGTAGTGTCTAGTATCCGACTTTAGTCGGTCAATTTGGCTCTTGGGCCAATCCTCGGGAACTTTCTTGGAGACAAGATAGTTCACGATATTGGCATACCATGGGAGTGAGTCGATAACAAAAATCACCTCGTCAGGGAAGGAGTCTCGAATCGGGGAAACCTCGGAAGTATTAAGATCTTCGAGACGAGAGAGATGATCGGCTACTACGTTCTTCTTTCCAGGTTTATCACGAATGTCCAAATCAAACTCCTGGATAAGTAGAATCCAACGAAGAAGACGCGCCTTCGCGTCCTTCTTCTCCATCAAATATCGTAGTGCCGTGTGGTCTGTGAACACAGTTACCTTGGATCCGATTAAATGAGATCTGAATTTGTCCAAGGCAAACACTACCGCAAGCATTTCCTTTTCGGTAACTGTATAGTTACGCTGAGCAGAATCAAGCACTTTGCTTGCGTAGTGAATTGCAAACGGGACGCCATCTCTTCTTTGTCCCAATACAGCCCCAACAGCATAATCTGAGGCATCCGTCATGATCTCAAAAGGAAGAGACCAATCTGGGGCTTGTAAGATGGGTGCGTCCATGATCATTCCTTGTAACCGCTTAAAGGCCTCAAGACACTTGTGATCGACAATAAACTCCGCGTCTTTGCCTAAAAGCTCAGTTAGCGGTCGGGCAATCTTAGAAAAATCCTTTATAAATCTCCGATAAAATCCGACATGCCCGAGGAACGACCGCAACTGACGTACGTTGGTTGGTGGCTGGAGCCGTCTGATCACGTCCACCTTGGCAGGGTCAACCTCCATTCCTCTCTTGGAGATGACATGCCCCAACACTATGCCCTCCGTCACCATGAAGTGACTTTTCTCCCAGGAGAGCACCAGATTGACCTCACAACATCTTTTGAGGACTCGGTCCAGATTCCTAAGGCAGGAATCAAAGGAGTCGCCGTGGACCGAGAAGTCATCCATGAAGACTTCCAGGAATTCGCCGACCATTTCGGCGAATACAGCAATCATACACCTTTGAAAAGTACCTGGAGCATTGCATAGCCCAAAAGGCATGCGCCTGAAAGCATAGGTACCAAAGGGGCATGTGAACGTGGTCTTTTCCTGGTCCTCTGGAGCTATGGCTACTTGATTGTAGCCCGAGAACCCATCAAGAAAACAAAAGAATTCTTTCCCCGCTAGTCTTTCTAAAATCTGATCAATAAATGGTAGGGGAAATGATCCTTTTTCATCGCGGCATTCAGGCGTCTGTAATCCACACAGACGCGCCACGACGTGGGTACTCTTGTCACGATCTCCTCTCCGTCCTCGTTGGTGGTCGTCTGAATTCCCGACTTTTTCGGGACAACATGGATTGGAGCCACCCACTTAGAATCGGAGATTGGGTAAATGAAACCCACGTCGCACCATTTTTCTATCTCTTTCTTCACAACCTCTCGTAGATTTGGATTCAACCGACGTTGGAATTCACGAGAGGGTTTGGCTTCGTTCTCCAAATATATATGGTGCGAACACAAAGCGGGATTTATCTCGTGGAGATCGGAAATGCTCCAGCCTATTGCCTTGCGGTTCTTCTCCAGGATCTCTAGCAAGCGAGATTCCTGCTCCTCGGTCAATTGCGAACTGATAATGACCGGAAATTTCTTGTCTTGGCCCGCAAGGAAGGCATACTTCAGAGTTGTGGGTAAAGGTTTGAGCTCAGGGATGGTATGATCGTCTAAGAAGTCTGGCTCAATCAGATCTGGTTCGGTGTTGGAAGTGGCTGGATCCTGTTCTGTAGTGGCTGCCACCAAGCTTGGCTCTGGAGTCGGATCGTCAAAGGTCTCCATGCAATCGGCAAACGCCTCGTCCGACTCGTCTTCCTCATCTTCCGATTGTCCTAAGAATGTAAGGACTGACAGGCCCACTTGGGCCTCTATGTCATCGAAGATGGAGGGCGATGCAGGCTTAGAGCTGTACTCGTTCCTGAGGATCTCGCAGACTGACTCATGCACTGGATCATCTTCAAAGGAGATGGACACATCGGTGCTGGCTGGGTTCTGTCTCCATGGCCCAACTAAGTCTACATGCTCACAGTCTGTTTCGATAGAAGAGTACTCGGTGCTGGATTCGGAGTCTGGTCTCTGCCATCGTGTCTGCTTCATCTCTAGTTCCTCATCTCCGCCTGGAGTTTGGAACTGAATTTTCCCATTCTTATAATCGAATAAGGCCCCTGCTGTTCTGAGGAAGGGCCTACCCAAGATAATCTGGGAATCTCTCCAATTGCGAGGGGTTTCCATATCAAGGACAGTGAAGTCCACCATGTATTCTTGCCCCTCGACTTTGATCACAATGTTCCTTAACTCTCCTTGGGACCTCTTAGTGGATTTGTCTGCAAACTGAAGAATAGCTCTAGATTTCCTAAGAGGTCCGAGATTGAGCCGCTCATAGAGGGCTGTGGGCATCAAATTGATCGAGGAACCATTGTCCAGGAGAGTGCGTGCAAACGCGATGTCATCAACATGACTCACTACATAGTGTGCACCCATGTCTCTTCGTTTCCGAGGAAACGAGTTCTTTATTGCACAAGTCGTGGCTACTGATAGAACGTGTTTCTCAACACGGCTTTTTGTCTTCCTGCTAACCCTAGTAGGTGTGCATCTCACCTTAAGGTATTTTTGGAATGCAGGGGTCATTTCCACGAACTTGTCAAAAGGGATTGTGACCTTGATATGTTTGTTACAACACTCAGCCATCTCAGGGTCATCTTTTTGGATTTTTGTGTTTTTCTTCTTCCCACCCTTAAGAGCTTGGGGGAAAGGGATTATTAACTCAGGTTCTGGAACTGAAATGTCTTCATTAGCTGCTGAAACTGATTCGGAACAGGACTCTGACTCGGACTTTTGTACAGACTCTGACTCTGACTCTGACGAAAGGGAAAGTGCTTGGGCGAAACCGGTGATGCTTCTTCCGCTTCTTCTGGCTGGTCCTCCTCAGATGGAGGTGCGAGCTCATCGGTGTCGTCGGACTCTGGATGACTGCGGGGCTGGTGCTTCGAGGACTCAGATGTCCTCTTCTTCTGCTGGCGGTGACGGTGGTGCTCCTCCTCTTCCTCCTCCGAATTCTCCTCAGGTCGAATTTCGGAGGTTCCTTCCTGTTGTGCCCGTGCCCGATCAGGTATGGTCACGGTCCTTCCGCTCCTGAGGGACATATGGTTAACATTATCGTACGAAAGGATCTCATGTTCAGATAAATAATCATCTGAATAGTATACATGATCTCGGGGTCGGTTCTGGCCCTGGTGTATGCTGTTTGGGTTGGCCTGAACCTGTGCGGGAATTGGAGTCCTTGGCGCCATTTGTTGGTCCTGGGCACGAGAGACCCGATTGATGTCAGTCCTCATGTCCAGGTAGTCATTCTGCATCTGTTGGAGCCTATCAGACAGGGTCTGGATCGCCAAGGTGAGGGACTCCAATTCGGTGGGCTGGGCTGGCTGCTGAGTGGATGCGGTCCTGAACTGGCCCTGCTGGCCGTGCCGATACTGCTGCTGATGGGGCGGTGCTGGCCCCTGCTGGTAGGTGCGCTGCTGCGGCTGGTACCCCTGTTCTGGCTTGGACTGATATCGCGGGATTGTGACGGGCCTGGTCTCTTGATAGACTGGGGTTGGGCGGTGTGCCTGGTCCTTCCCCATCTCGATTTGCCGGACTAGTGGGTCGCGGCTATACCAGAGCCCGTTGATCTCGTAAACGGGCGGAGGCTCCTCGTACTCTGTCTCAACTGGTGGGGGTGCATGATGGTTCTGCTGGGTGTAAGTCTGATCCCAGCTGCTCTGAGACCCCGGTGCCTGTTCCTGTACAAGATGGACTCGATGTACAGGTACAGGTGGTGCAGAAGGGGTGGGTAGCTTAATCTAGGCTACCTTTTCAGAGAGTTCCTCCACCTTCTTGGGAAGGCTCGAAAGAGACTCCATCTCCGCGACTCTCTTGTGGATCTGCTCGACCATGGTAAGCTTGTTTGCAATCATCCCCATGCTGGGGATGAGGTCCTCTGTCAGATCTGCAACAGTCCTTTTTGTTGTCTCATTTGATAGAATCGAGGGAGACAACTGATAGGCCCTTGTGGCCTGTGACCTGCCGGTTTCTGCCATCTGCTCTAGGATTTTCCACACGGCGTGCTCGTTCTTGTTCAGATAGCTTCCTCCGCAGGCGGCGCTGACTAACCCCTGCATCTCTGGGGTTAAGCCGCAGAACAAGGTCTGGACTAAGATCGCCTTAGAAATGCCGTGGCATGGGCATTTCTGTACTAAGTCATTGAACCTGTCCCAAGCCTCGTGGAACGGTTCGCAGGGTCCTTGGGCGAAGCTGGCAATCTTCGTTCGCATCTGATTGGTTCTACTGAGTGGGTAGAACTTCTTCAAGAAGAGGTTCTTGAACTGCATCCAGGTAGTACATACCACCCCTAGGTTTTTCAGCCAATGTGCAGCCTTATCTCCTAAGGCAAACGGGGTGGCTTTCAGTCGGATATAATCTTGGCCAACGTTGGGATGGCTCAGATTATTGCAGACTAGTTCAAAGTCACGGAGGAAAGTGTACGGCTCTTCGCTTAGGTTTCCGTTGAACTTCGGCAGCAGGCTAAGGAAGTGGGGCTTCAGCTCGAATGCCTGGTCGGGAACTGCAGGTGCTAGCCAATTCTGGATTTCGTTCTCCGCCGGGTTATAGGTGTCAACCATTGGTCGGTCGATCCCTTCAGCTACTATTATCTGCCCCATTCGTGCAGTGAGATCAGCATTTTTCTGTTCAGCTTCAGCAAGGCGTCTAAGGATCTGTCTCATCTGGTCCTCATCGGGCGGCATCCTTGGCGGCATTTCTTCCTCTAGTTCTGGGGATTGGAAAATAAGGCCGGTGTTAGAGGGTAAATCAAGGAAGGGATTACCGAGGCAATGATCTTCCTCGGTAATCTCAGAGGAGATAAAAGGGTTGGTTTGAGAGTAACCACCCTGAGCAGGAAGGAACCAGGACTCAAGAGGGTCATGAGTCCTGGGTGGTCCAAGGTGCGCGCGGACCGATAAAGACGAGTTACTTGGGGGACTCATAGAGAGATCAGTGAATAGTGCGTCGAGATCTCCCCATTCACTCATCTTGATAAGCGAGAAGAAGATAGGATTTTACTCCTACCTGAAGCAAGCAAAAAGAACAATCCAAGACCCTGGTTTTCACACTCAACACAGTGAAGGACTCAAAGTTGAGTCCAATTTATCTTGTAGTTTTTAAGTGTGATTTTCAAGCAAATCTAGCAAGGATTACGCAGCCTAGAGGGAAGTCGGCTCAGAGCCGGATGCGTCTTCCCTGTTTATCCTGTCGCCTAAGATACCGCCGCTCCTTCTTTTCTTCACTCCTATCCCAAGCCGATGGATTCAGTGACCACGCCCCTATCTACCTGCAAGCAGGCGGAGGCTGACAAGGCCGGAACTTCACCCCTGGGGGTTACTGGCAGCTTGTCGCGAAGTACCGCAATTTCGCCCCTATCTACCTGAGACAGGCGGAGGCTACTTGGTACTAGTCAAAGAATCTGAAAATATCCGGCTCGTGATATTTGCTAGGATCAGTTAGAACGTGATATGGAAGACGGGGATTTGGGCTCTACCTTAGGGTGTTCACACACACTCAGGTACCCTCACTCAGCCTGAAAACAAGGTCGGGGATTAGTCTCCCGCAAACAATTTTCAGTTTTTATTCCCTTTTTATGGTCAATACTGTTAGCAGTCCCGGTTTTAAAGTTAGGTTATCACTGTAATTTAATCACCACAAAGCACGCCTATCGAACAGTCCCAATTTCCTTTTTACTTTAAGTGAGAAAAACAGAGGGGGAAATCGAGAAAAGCCGATGCAAGTTGAAATCGATGATGCGTATGCTAAGTAGAGAATACTTACAGTGATCCTCTTCGCTTTTCGATGCAGGATGCTATACAGAATTGAAAACTTTACTCTACATGCAAATGCAAGCGATAAAAGCCGCTCCTAGACAGGCAGTTCTATTAGCGTGAAGAACAGTTTAATTTGAACTAAGTCCTGCGGTCTAAGTGCGTCTTTTAAGTGTGTTGTGTGGTCCTATTGATTACGAGCACAAACAAGTCCTAGAGTGGCTCGAGGAGCCGCTAGTGCAAGCTAAATTACCAATCACCCACACAGCACACGGGACACGGTTTCCACTATATTTACACGCGCGAGATCCCAAACGGGAACCGCTGGAAATAATGCAAAAGAAAAATAATTAAAAAGAATACAATGCCTCTCTTTCTCTCCACACAATCTAAATGCTAAGTCCTCGAAGCGTCGCCGACTCCTCGCGGTCCTCGCACAAAAATTAAATGAAGGTCAGAGAGTGACACAAAAATAAAATAATGCAAAAAATAAATGAGAGAAATAATTACAAGAAAAACCGGGGGTCAGACTACCCGGGGATTAGAAATCAAACACTTCAAAAATCAGCTGTAATTAACCTAAGCCGTGCCTCCCCGGCAACGACGCCATTTTGACGAGCGTCCCGCACCCTTAGTTAATTCGGGCAAATTAATGGTCCAAATTATTTTTTTAAGTGTTCGTTGCAGTCGGATACGAGAGGTTGATCAAAAACCACTTAAGTTAGATTTTAGTCGATTTTAAGCGGTGATATTTTTTTACTTGGTGAAGTCCAAGGTCGATCTCAGGGAGGCAACTGTCTCCTTAGGTGAATTACAGCAATTTACAAGTGTTGATATTCGAGGGAAAAAATTTTTTTTTGGTCTTTTTATTTTTTTATGCAGACATATGCAGACAAATCTTAGCCAATTTAATTAGTGTATCAAACGAAGTCCAAAAATGATGAAAATTGACCAGATGGTTATTTATGATGAAAATGACCTACACTAATTTTTTTGGAATTTTTCGACTCAAAATAATTTTTCTGTGAATTAAATAAACAGACAGGGTGATTTTCAGTGTTTAATTTTTAATAAATATCAAATCACAATTTTTCCAAGAACTAAAATTATACTAGGAGGATCTAATGATCAGGGACCTAGGAAAATTAACAGAACTTAAATTTATTGTGAAATGAATTAATTAAAATTAATTAAAGAAAATCACTAAACTATTTATTCAGGCCTCGTTATGTGTGCAAATGATGTGAAATTTTTATGGATTGTTGAAAATAGTGTCCTTAAGCTACTGTGAATTTTTGGTGATTTTTGAAGGCTCTGATAATTAATTAAAAATCAAAAGGCATCACTGGGCAAAATATGACACAAATGAACCCAATTAATTTATTATTAATTCAAGCATACCAACAAAAATCAAACATGTGTACTAACAGGTAGAGGACAAAATTCTCAACAACATGCAATTTTTAGAATCTTAAAATAATGAAAAATGCATGCTAGGGACACGTGCAAACACAAGGGTGAAAATGCAATACTGGAAAATAAAATTTCAATAAGTAAACGTGCTGACAGGGACTAAAATGCAATTACCGATAATATGCAGGACTTCTATGCAATTTTCCCACGAGACACGTGCTCCTCACGTGGTGTCTGCTTCACAGGGACCTTTTTGCAATTTCTGAAAGATCCAGGGGCGTCTGTGCAAATAACCCAGGTCGCACGTGCTCCTCACGTGGGGCGACCTAGGTTCGGAGGGCGTCGGAGGCTCGGAGTGAGGCTCGGGTCTTCTGGAGGTTCGGCCCAGCTTCGATGTAGCTTCGGATCTCCCGAGCCTAGGCTTGGAGGCCGAGGCTCGGATAAGACGACGTGGCGGCTTGTAAGGCCCTTGGATCAAGATGGATCCAAGGGGTGTCGGTGAAGAGGCGTGGCGGCTGGTGAGGCGTCCGATCCGAAGGGTGATCAACGGTCGCGGATGAGGGCGGCGAAGGGACGCGTGGCGAGGCGAGGACCGTTCGATCAGATGATCGAACGGTTGCTGCTCCTTCTTCTCTATCGATCCTCCGCCGCCTGCGGAGGAGAGGCCTGTGCTCCGGTGAAGGCAGCCGAGCTCCGCCTCGGTTGTCAAGCTCCGGTGATGAGCTTCGTCAGCTCCCACCTTGCTCGGAAGAATCGTAAGTGCGCGGCGAAGCCTCCGGTGGTCTCTGGATCCCTGAAGGAGGGCTAGAGCTCGGTGTCGATGAAGCTCGAAGAGAGCTCCGGCGAGGCTCCGGCCAATGATCAAAGGAGTACCTGCAAGTGTTAGACGTATAGCCGAGGCTCGTGCGTGCGTTTGTGGAGAAGTGGTGCTGGTTGGCGAGGCCTAAGGAGACGTGAGGTGGTCAGGCGACGTTGCTCCGGCCAAGCGGCGGAGCTGGGGATCGACGGACAGTGGAGTGGAGCGTCTGACGATGCGGAGGGGTCAGCGAGGATGAGAGCTCTGACAAGGAGCTCGTCGGAGTGAAGGCGAGGCGCGAAGATGATCGTGGACGTGGAATAAAAAGCGAGAAAAATTGAAGAAGAAATGAAGAGAAGATCGGAGAAGAATGGAGGGTTCACCTGGGGATTGGACTTCCCTTTTGGGGTCCAGGTCTTCGCTCGAAGGGTCGGTGGTTCCCTGAGCTCGTGCAGTGTCACGGAAGGCAGCTGCGACACGGCGGAGATGCCGTGGATCTCGCCGGAGAAGACGCCTGTCTTTGCTCGAAGAGACGGCCAATTGCTGTCACCAATCGAGAGCTCTGAGCTCGGGGGTTTCTCCTGTAATGGCGGATGGGGGTGAATGTGGCCGGCGGCTGGGCATTTATAGGATGGAGGTCTCGGCAGAGCTGGTGATGGGGCGAAGTTCATGGAGGTAGTGGAGCATCTATGGTGGAAGTGGTGACGAGTGGGGTGGCTGGCGAGGATGAGGGACGAGTGGCGAT
This sequence comes from Ottelia alismoides, assembly GCA_037367405.1. NCBI lineage: Eukaryota > Viridiplantae > Streptophyta > Magnoliopsida > Alismatales > Hydrocharitaceae > Ottelia > Ottelia alismoides. Next base: position 1,443,279 of record JAZKJV010004485.1, on the reverse strand, counting down.
GAACGTGGAGGTGATGGTGGTCGAAGAAGGTGGCTAGAGGGCGGCCAAGAATAGGAAGGGGCAGCCCCTCCCGCAAGGCGGAGATCGTGGGAGAGAGGGTTGCCAGAGGTAGGAGACGAGGTCTCCACCGTTGGATCTTGTGATCCAACGGTGGAGATCAGCGCGTAGCGGGCGGTTATGATTAGATCTGGGTGATGCGATCGATGAAATCGGGAGTGGACACGTGTCAGGACGAGGTCGAAGCGCGATCCCACGGATGGGATGAAAAGTGGGGGAATGATCGAACGGCTGAGGGGATAGGCAGCGGCTGCGGTTGAGATGGAGAGTCCAGGGCGCGATCGAAGGGCGCATAGCGCGCCACGTGTCGTCATGTGGGCGCGGCGCTAACGGATGGTGGTGATGAGGAGTGGGAGGTAATCAGACGGCTGCGGGAGTGAGCGCACGTGGTCACAGAGGGACCGTTGGATCTGAAGCGCGATCCAACGGTGGGGGGCGCGGGCGGACGAGGTGAAGGGCAGCGGGCCGCGTGGCGCAATCAGAGGGCGCCACGTGGCCTGCTGTGAATGGCTGGAGGAAGAAATACGTGTAGAGAGAAGAGGAAGCCGAATTTGGAAAAACTCAAAACATGAAAGTTGTAGATCTTGATGAGATCTACAAGTTTCATGTTGACCAAAGACGGGGATGAGGTCAAATATGATATATAAATACAAAGATACATAAATATACTTAAGTAGTATACAAAATGACCCCAAAAACCCAAGTTTCTCATACAAGCTCCAATTGCAACGAAATTAGTCTCATTTTGAAGGTCTTTTAATATGTAGTACTCTAAGAGTGAGTAGACCTAAGTAGGGGCTTGTATGCGGGCTTTATGTGTGTTTTAATGTACAAAGGGTTCTCAGGATATTTAGGCTATTTTACAAGGGTGATTCGGCATTCTTCCCTATATTATTAAGGAGTATATACATGTATTATAGAGAAGGAGTTATTTTGATGAAGAGATATTTTACAGGGGATTTTTGGCTTCTTATTTAGATGCAGATGAGCTGCTAAAATGCATGAATTATGGATGTATGCATGAGTGTTATTTATGCAAGATAAAAGGAAATATGCCTCTATTTTCTCGGGAACAAGGCTCTATTTTTGACTTTTGATGAGATGAATCAATTTTCTCGGGAACAAGGCTCTATTTTCTTCTTCAATTTTTCTCGCTTTTTATTCCACGTCCACGATCATCTTCGCGCCTCGCCTTCACTCCGACGAGCTCCGCGTCAGATCTCTCATCCTCGCTGACCCCTCCGCATCGTCAGACGCTCCACTCCACTGTCCGCCGATCCCCAGCTCCGCCGCTTGGCCGGAGCAACGTCGCCTGACCACCTCACGTCTCCTTAGGCCTCGCCAACAAGCACCACTTCTCCACAAACGCACGCACGAGCCTCGGCTATACGTCTAACACTTGCAGGTACTCCTTTGATCATTGGCCGGAGCCTCGCCGGAGCTCTCTTCGAGCTTCATCGACACCGAGCTCTAGCCCTCCTTCAGGGATCCAGAGACCACCGGAGGCTTCGCCGCGCACTTACGATTCTTCCGAGCAAGGTGGGAGCTGACGAAGCTCATCACCGGAGCTTGACAACCGAGGCGGAGCTCGGCTGCCTTCACCGGAGCACAGGCCTCTCCTCCGCAGGCGGCGGAGGATCGATAGAGAAGAAGGAGCAGCAACCGTTCGATCATCTGATCGAACGGTCCTCGCCTCACCACGCGTCCCTTCGCCGCCCTCATCCGCCATTTCTTCAACTGAGAGGGAGAGACCACCAGCCCCCGGATGTTGTCGGTGACAGCGTCAACATTTTTCGGTCGAGCAACGACGGTTTTCAAGGCGAGATCCACGAGGACTCCTCGTGTCGTTGTGCATCACTTTAGATCACAACGGAGCTTCTTCGATTTTTCGTCGGATCGAATCGAGGCGACGACGACGGAAGCCGCACGACACGGCTTCAATTTCGGCGAATCGCAGGTAAGTACTCTCTATCTCTGCTTTGTCATTTTTTTTATCTAACGTGTTTGCTCATTTTGTTTATCAAAACAAAAAAACCAAACCATCATTTTGTTCATCAAACACCACCACTATCATCATCACATTCACATAAAAACCACTCCATTTTTTTTATTCCATTATCACCATCACAAACACCATTACTATCACTATCACCATATCATTTTTCAACCACCACAAATTATCATCATATATTGTCACCACAACAAAAACCACCATCATTACCGTCATTCACCATCCATCACTATCCATTTCTCTTTTAATTCCTATTTAAAACAATACAAATTAATAATTATTTTGAAATCAATTTCTATTCAAAATGCTCAGATTTAAGGACAAGACTGATCCCAGATTATTGAAGAAGGTGGGGGGTCCGAAGAGCGGTTCACGGAGTCCAAACCGTGATCTCGGGAATTGACCAAAATTATTGGAGAGGTCGATTGTATGGAATCGATATGGGTGTCTATGAAGTCCAGACTAAGCCATCCATGAGTCACCATCTCAAGGGTGAAAAAGGAAGATCGAGAATGGATGAATGCTACAGAGGTAAACAAGAAATAAAAGGAGTGCAAAACAATAGAATGGCCCAAAGTGAGCAAGGGTCAAATGAGAATAAAAGAGAAATGAAAAGCAAAATTTGCACGTGTGTGGGACTTTGATCTTTGACTTTAATCTAAATCAAATAAACATCAAACAAGTTGTGGATTCACCAACTCAACCCAAGTGAAGCCCTGAGCGTTCGATTTTTTTCATCTTTTCATTTTATGATTATTTTGTTGGTAAATCTTATACCAAGTCCTTATGAGGGCTATCCATATAGGAGTGTGTCTAATGACGAGAAAGTACCCACTACTTCTTCCACCTCCTTTGTAACATGTGTCTACACACTTTGAGCTTGTATTTGGGCAGCTACTCAACCAAAGACATAGAGAAAGAATGCCAATAGGTGCAACTATTACTTCCCTCGCAAGTGAGGTACTCGGTCGTAGGACAATGAGACAAACACCCCCGTAAGGGCTTGGCCTATGCTCAATACTTCAGAAGAAGTTGATGCTCCACACAAGGCAAGAACACCGTCGTTGACAAGGCCCTACTCGCCCACATACAATAGAAATGCCAATACTTCGCCAACCCAGGTGATAATCAAAGCTACCACAGATCAGGTTTTTGGCTCAAATCCTTAGGGGATTGCACCTCACTTAGTCTGACCAGCACCTGAAAGTAATGAGGGCTTTATGAACCCAAAACAAGTATGTCCATTATGATTTTTAATTAAGGTCAAAGTTTTATTAGCAGTTCTCTTGTTTTATTTTTTACTTTTTTAGGTATTTTTTAATAAAAGTTCCTAATGATTTTTTTGTATTTTCTTTTTGATCCTAAGTGTGCAAAAACAAGGGAGACAACAGAAAAGCAATGCAAGTGGATACTAGAGTGGAAATCTCACTCTCATATCAAATAATGCATGCAAAGTAAGAAGACTCACAGTACTTCCCAGCGCTCTCCATGTGGGATGAAAGCTGGAATTGAAATATTTACATTATATGAGCGATATGCAAAGTGATAAAGAGTCCTAAACAAGAATCGTTATTATTGGGATGAACCAAATGCTAATCACTCAAAAATAGATCATAAGTAGCTGGTCTTGGAGACTCCTCGGTGCCCGCCACAACAGGTCCTCCAAGCTCTATGTGGAGTCTCTTACGGCCCATGGTTCCAAATCAAAGTAATTAGTAATTAATTATTTGACTAAGTCGAAGCATAAGAGACTATATGCACATGATTCTATTTAAGCTTTAGACCTAATTACCCAGATAAGTAATCCTAGCTGAATAACATAAAATAAAGAAAAGAAATACGGAAAACTCGAAAATTCATGAAATAAAATAAAATAAAGCAATGAAAACATGAAAAACCCGATGAGGCCCCCAGATGAACAGACACCTGGGCACTGGACCTTGTGAAGTAGAAGCGTCCTAATGTCCAAAATATTACAAATTATATTACAAAATAAAATTAAATTAAAATTACTAATAACTAGGATTTTTTGTGGGGTCTAAATATGTCTCACATAAGGTGGAGACATAGTCATTGTAGCGACCCTTAGTCTACACAAGGCAAGACCACAATGTCGCTGAAGCGAACTCTCACGAAACCCGGGTTAATCAATAATTAACCTACAATAATGATCAAGCAATGAAAATAAATGTGGAGTTAAAATTTATTTTATTTAACTCTACAACAAGATGTGTATAGTTTGCAAGTATGTGTACAGTGTCGAACACAAGGAGCAAATTAGATAGATCAGGCAAATTAATGCATAAAATGATTGTGGAAAATTTGTCTATATGTTCTTTTTGTGGGTTTTAAATTTTTTATTTTATTTTTGATTTTATATTTTTATATTTTGAATTTTAATTTTCTGCTTTTTATATTTTCTTTTTATATTTTATATTTTATTTTTCTTTTAAAAGATAATATAGACTTATATTAAGAGTATATATACAAAGTGGCCAGGGGTAGATATAAATATTAACCAAACTAATAAAAAATAGTCAAAAATAAAAAAATGAAATCTTTTTAAGTCTTAAAATCTTTTTACTATTTTTATGACTTTTTTTAAGAATTTTTGTTGATTTTTATATATTTTTAAGGTAAACAATGCCCTAAAATAGAGATTAGTTAAATACTCAAAATTGAAATGGAAACTAAAAAAGCAAATGATGTCTAAAATTTTCCAAATCAATTTTAATATAATAATAATTTATAGAAAATTCAGAAACAAAAAATAAATTTGGGATTTTTAATGATTTTTTATATTTTTTATAAAGGTTTTAGGGGTTTTTTATTTTAAGAGTTTTCTTTTGTAATTTTTAGAGATTTTTGGTCTGGAGATGTAAAATAACTTAATAAATACATAATATAATTTTTTTGGAATTTTTCAAAAACTTTTTATAATTTTTATGTATTTTCTATTGTAGACAGGGATAAAAATGGCTATTTTTATTTTTAATAAATAATGAAAATATCCAAAATTTCCAATTAATATATGTGCGTGAAAGTGTGTGCAATCAGGAGCATACACGTATTTTTGTGGATTTTTTAGAGCAAAATACTTGTTTTAAATAAATAGAAACAAGAAAGAGAAACTACACTATTGGCATGAGCTTTTATGAAAATAAAATAAAGTATGGGGTCCAGTATGCAATTTCACCAAAAAGTTACAACTTGATATTCAAAAATTCCGACCAAATGCTAATGAATAAAACCCACAGAGGTTTGGTTACAAAATAACCAGGTTCTGTCGGCTGAGTCAGCAGAGGACTTTTATGTAAATAAAGTAACTACAAGGACTAAGTTGCAAATATTACAAAAATGGCTGGGCCTAAGAGAGAAATACCCAATCTTAGCGCAGGCGTGGATAGCTATATCGCACCAACTAATCCACGCGGTGCCTCTGCAGCCTGCGATGACTCTTCGTAGTGGACACTTGTGATTAGATCTCAGGAAAGAGATCTACGGTTCAGGGCACCTTTGATCTGACATCCACTACTGCCCATCAAGAACAGCCCAATATCGAACAGCTCTGAGGGCCTCTGGATGAGCGTGTGAAGAACACGCCTTGGAGCTCATTCGATCAGAAAAATTGAGTGGCTCCAACCTCCAAGGCCAGTTCTAAGATGCTCAAGAGAATGCCAGAGAGAGTCCACAACACATGGAGGGCTCAAACTGATCTGGTCCCCATCGATGGGGGCCTGGAGCTCTATGCAACTAGAGTACATGTTCTTGACGAAGATAGCGCTCGGATATGTTCTTCTCGACCTACAAAATAGCTCGAAAGCATGGCATTGCAAAGACGACAAGGTCGGGGCCTTCATTTGATGGAATCTAAGGGGAGAATGAGTGTGGTGGTGAAGTCCAGCGAATCAGAGGAGATGGACTTCGAATCATAGAATCGCGAAGGTTCTGGTTGGGATAATGGATCGAAAAGGTATAGAAACAAAAAGAGGAAGAGGTGAGGTGGTTTGGAGGGTCAGTCAACAGTCAGGGATAGGTGGGATAGTGAAATAAAGGTGGATGCCGAAGCGGAGCTCCATCGAGGTATTAACAACAAATCGCGCACTAAACATATAAAATTAAAGCAAGAAATCAACCTAGGAGCTAACACTAAGCTAAAACAAGAACGAAATACCTCAATGGCTAGAGACCATGAAGCTTAAACCTCAACAGAGGCATCTCGCCGAAGATGGGGTGGAAGCACTCCTAACCCCGCCTTGCCTCCCTCTCAACGGTTGGGGAAGAGCATGTCACACTCTTCAATCCAGAGCTCTCAAAAAAGAAGGCGAAGCTGGGTCAAAGAGGTTCAAAAAAGTGAAGGAAGTCGGGTCGGGGCTTTTGTATAGGGTGATGAAGTGGGATCTTTGAGGAAAGATATCGAGCACGGGAAGGAGATTTGGTGGAAGAAAGGAGCTGGGCGTGGATGGCAGATGTACATGGATCAAATCTCATGAAGGGTATTATCTTCCTCGAGCAGTGAATCAGACATTAGAAAATTGAGAAGAGAGGACGGCGGCTAGGTGTCAGAGCTACGGGGCCTCTTGGTTGGTCCACGTGGACCAACCAGGAATAAATGTCCAAGAAAATATTTAGAAATTAGATATTAAATAATAATTTTTTTTATTAATTTTAGGTTAGAAAGTAAAATATTTTATTATTTTATATAATATTTTATTATGATTTTTATATATTTTTATAGGTATAATTACACGTTACTTTTTAGGGTTAAATTATAGGTATATTCATCTATATTTTTATGTCTTTTATTTTTATTTTGTATTTTTGATTTTATTATTTGAGTTTATTATATTATATAATTATAAATTATTTTTATATACTTAATTATATTTTTCTGATATATTTTATACACTTAATTTAATAGATGTATTAATTGTATAAGTATAATTATAAGTAAATTCATCTATGTATTTTGTATAAATATTTTATTTTGATGTTTTCTTTATGTTTTTATTTTGGTTTTAATATGTACATATATTATAAATAATATTTACAAAATTATAAAAATATGATATTATTAAAATAATGAATAAAATGATTATTTTAATCGGGTAAACTATACAATAGGGGTCCAAAACCTAACTTTCACACCTTAACTCCAAAAAATATGAAACCACCTTCATTAAATAGATTATTAAAATTTATATACAATTAAAGGTGATTTTGATATATTTTGAGTTCTTATTTGAGAGATATGGGTCTGGGAAGTTGAAATTTTGGAAACTTATTTAGAGTACAACTTTTTCACTATATATTATTTTTTATGAAATAAATTTTGTATTTTTCTTAATTTATTACCTACAACTTTCATGTACAAAATCTCTTTATTTGAAGTAAAAAAAGTGAAAAATAAAATTGGTCCCAAAAATGATTAATAAACAAATAAATAAAAGGGATTTTTATTGTATTTTGGACCCTTATCTCCCCCTACTTTATTCCTTGTCAACCTAGTCATCGAGATGCCTAGGTCTCGGGGTTTAGGGTTATAAAATATCTTAGATATTTTATTCTTTTTCTTTTATTTTCTTTACTCTATAATTTTGGTACTAAAAATAGTATTTTATATAATATTCACACAATGATGCATGAATGTTAGTTTATGCAAATTAATGGTATTTACAACCAAAATAATAGAATAAAGGTGATGAAATGGAGACTCATCAATTACTCTCTCACAAAATAAAACAAAAAATAGCTAAGTGTTGCTTCTTTTCCTTCTCTCTTTGCTTCTCTCTCCTGGTTGGCTCACAAGTTGAATAGCCGGCCTCCTCATGGCTCAGGTGCATTCACCTCCAAAGATTTGGTCGTCTCTGTGCGATCCCTCACAAGAAAGGTCAAAAAAGACAAATGGGTCAGAACAGATCAAATAATTATCAAAGATAAAAATCAAAAATAAAAGGGAAATAATGAGCAAACTATATACAACAAAATGATACGTTATCCATTGCTCCCGACAATGACGCAATTTGAAAGGGCCCAAAGTGCAAGCGAAGAGGTCGTGAGGTCACATAAGGCAGACCTCAATGCTGAAGTGAACGACGCTAAAATCAATAGACAATCTCAACAATCAACCAACACAAATAACCAAGCAATCAACTCAAGTGGATCAAAATTTTTTATAACCCTACAAACAAGTATGAGTATAGTGACAAGCAGGGTGTGGTGTCGAATACAGGGAACAAGGGATATATCAGGAATATTAGTTATAAATAAATAATATGAGTGTGTATATATGTATAAGTATGCGCAGTATCAATCAATGTGTTGTGGATTTTAATCAAAGTATTTTATAATTAATTGAAGTATTTTTTAACTTTTAAATTTATGTTTTTTTAATATCTTTTTTAATATATAACATATATATAATATATAATGGTATATATAAGGATATAACTTAACTAGATAATATATAGTAGTATATATAATAAATGAACAAAAATCAGAAAATATCCCAAAGAACAGTCCTTTTATTAACAGTTCTAAAATCTTTATAAGGTATTTATGATGACTAATAATAATACAAACTAAATATAATAATATATTGGTATATAGGCTATGTTGGGTATCATGAATATAAATATAACTATAAAAAGTCAAAAATTACCAAATAAAATATTTTTTGTGTTTTTTAAAAATACTGTTTTATAAATTTTTATGGAATTTTTCTAATTTTTTGTATTTTTAAAAATATAAATAAGGCAAAATAGGAACTTTTTAATTAGGCCAAATTGATTTAAGAATTAAAAAAAGTAGAAGGGATTAACATTTCTCAAAATCATTTTTAATACATAGTAATATGTATAAATAAAAATATAGGCTAGAAAACTACTTTTTTGATTTTTAGAAAATATTTATAGTTTTTTTATGGTCAGAAAGGGTTTGCTAATTTTTTGGGTTTCTTTTGAGACTTTTTGTGATTTTTGGTCTTGAGTGATAAAATAGGCAAATAAATAGTAGGTATTTTTTGGAATTTTTAGAATATGTTTTATATTTTTTATATTTTTTTTATTTTCTAAGTCAAACAAGGAGTAAAAAATCTCTTTTTATTTTTAATAAATAATAATGGTAAATAAAATATATAACTTGAACAAGCAAGAAATCATGCACTTACAACTATTTTTTCAATTTTTTTTAAAGAATGGGAGATAAGAAAATAAAAATGTATAAATGAAAATAAATCAAACCGGTAGGGGTATATTTGCAAAAAAAAATAACTTCCAAGGGCACACACAAAATAACCACAAAGTTTGAACTATAATTTAGTTTTTAGACTAAAAAGTAAATACAAAAGCTGGAGGGTATGCTTGCAAAATGTCCACAAACATGGGGTCCACGTGAGGTGACCTAGCACTAGACTAGAATGCAATATCAAATAGTCATGAGGGCATACATGCAAATTGTCCCAAAAGGTTATGTACGTAATTAAATATATGCAAACCCTTTTACAGATTACAAAAAGGCAGAGGGGTATAGTTGCAAATTTTACCACTTAAACTACTTTGATCCAGCAGTTGAGGTGATTCCATATGTATGACCGGACATTCCTCCTCACGCACCCCTTCAAAATGAATGAACGACCCAGATTAGATCTTGGTTATGTTCTTGATCTGACGAAAGGGAGGTGCTCTTGAACAACTAACAAAGAACTAAACTCCAATGGGCTTTGATTAGGCTATTCTTCTTGATCCGAAGACGAATTTCTCCTCTGACCAATCCAGCATCTTGTTGGGACTCCTCCACGTGTAATGACCCACTTCGACGAAGCTGGGGCAGCTCGAAGAAGGATTTGGAGGGCCTTCAAGCTCCCAGTGACCTAGAAGCGTTCCAAGTTTGATTCTCAGCTCCAGATAGGTCCTTAGGGCTTGGGTCATGCACTAAAAAGTTTGGTGGCTCGAGGCGACTCAACTCGACCAAAAAATAAGCACAAAATTAAGGGATATGAATTGGAGGTGGAGCTCTGACGAGCGATGGTGGATGGATCTTAGACTCCCAGATCCATTATGAAACTGGGGTGGAATGATGGAGCGATCGATAGAGAACGTGGAGGGGTTTGAATGTAGTGAAAGTAGAGGTGGCTAAATGGTAGGATCACGATGAATAAGCCTAGATCTCAAGCTCTAGGAAATTGGGGATTTTTCAAATTAGACTTGAAGAAACGATTAAACCTAAAATCAAAGGCTAGAAATGAAACTAGCACTAAAGGATTACCTAAGAACAGAAGGTAGGGGCCTCGACTCGACCGGAGTCAAGGTGACAGAACTAGTCGATGGAGCTCCTCCGGTAATAGGTTGGATCAACACCTCTAACGCTCTACCTCACTGTCGCTCCTCCGATCTTCAATTTGTCACCAAGGAGAATCAAATGCAATGGAGATGAGGGGCTAAGGACACCGGGAGAGGGATCAAACTTTGAGACAGAACTGGAGGAGCTTATTTATAGGCTACAAAAGGGTGGGTCTTCGATCGAGGAAATTGATCAAATCGATGAAGATAGAAGATCCTCTTGGGTGTGATGCAAATCAAGGAAGTTCAATCTCCAGGTACCACGCATCAGGAGCCTCGAGCAGAAAAAAAGGGAGAAGAATGAGGTTCTGATAGTTCACAGCTCGAGGAAGAGAGAAGGGGGGATGTCGGCCCGAGGTCAATGCGGGAAAGAAAGTGGTTGGTCAACATGGACCAACCAGAAAATTCCCAAGCTAGACTTCCTTAGAAGATTGAGAATAAATAATAATAAATAAATAAATTTTAATCAAAATAGGAAAAGTAATTTAATGTAGTCTTTTATACATATTTTTATTTAGGGAAAATGTGTATGCCCCCCAGGGGGAGCTAACTTAGCTCCCCCACCCCATTTTCACATGTTTTTTTATTTTTTTGAAATCTAAAACCGTGTAAATTCATTATTAAATCTCTATATTATGCTATTAAAATTTCATGTGAAACAGAGACTCCTACGACCTCCATCCAGACGGGTCAATTTAAAAAATCATGTGACCGTTAAAAAATGACTGTCTGGATGGAGGCCGTAGGAGTCTCTGTTTCGCATGAAATTTTAATAGCATGATATAGGGATATAGTGATGAATATTCACAAAAGAAATTTTTCAAAAAAATAAAAAAATAGGGAAAATGGGGCGGGGGAGCTAAGTTAGCTCCCCCTCGGGGGCAGCCCCATTTATCCCCTTTATTTATTATTTTGAGGATACTAATTGTAAGTTGGTATTTACAAGTATAAACACAAGTATATATACATGTATTTAGGTATTTTTATTTTTAATTCGATTATATATTTTATTATTATGACATGTATTTTATATATTTTTACTTTTTTTAACACATGTTTAGGTATTTTTATTGTATTTTTTGAGTTTTTTACACTTTATTAATTATGTGCATATATATTATAGGTATATATAGGTATACTTTACCTATGTATTAGAACATATATTTATTTTATTTTATTACTGATTTTATTTTAATTTAATGTGTACATATGTTTTATATAATATTTACATTTTTATAAAAATAAAAGTATTTAAAAAATGTTCTAATACACATTAAATTAAAATAAAACATATGTTCTAATATTATATAAAACATATGTACACATTAAATTAAAATAAAACCAGTAAAAATAAAATAAAATAAATATATGTTCTAATACATAGGTAAAGTATACCTATATATACCTATAATATATATGCACATAATTAATTAAGTGTAAAAAAACAAAAAATACAATAAAAATACCTAAACATGTGTTAAAAAAGCAAAAATATATAAAATACATGTACATAATAATAAAATATATAATCAAATTAAAAATAAAAATACCTAAATACATGTATATATACCTGTGTTTATACTTGTAAATACCGACTTACATGTGTGATACACGTACCCTCTATTTCTCCAAGTCAAACCCTTCGCATGGCAGTACCTATTGTATCAGCATGGCCTTTCATAAGTGGGGACAGAATGAAACGTCCATAATCAAGATGTTTACTGTCTACTCTTGATTCAACACACTTCCACTGTAGTGTTCGAGTGGATCCTGCTACTTCCTCTCGAACCATACTAATATCTTATTATTTAGATTGGTTTCTCATTTATTTCTCTTGAAATCTGTTCCATTCTTCTTTTGATACACGCCTTTTTTTAGGGGTCTTGATCCATTGTGTGGCATAGGGGTGATATCACGTATGAAATGGAATTCAAGAATAAATATATTGAGTATTATATACATGTATAGTTCACAATAGGGGCCCAAAACCTAAATTTTGCATCTTAACTCCAAATTGAATTAAACCACCTTCATTAAAATAGTTTATTAAAAGTTTTATACAATTAAAGTGATTTTGGTCCATTTTGATACAGCATGGAGAAGATACAGGTCTGTGAAGTTTTTCTAAATTTTTATTTCGTATGTCCCAGGCACACTATGCATTATTTTTCAGCGAAAATCAATTTTATATTTTTCTTTGTATTTTTATCCACAATATCATGTTGAGGGTTTTATTATTTGAAGTGTAAAAATAATTAAATAAAATAGGTGCCAAAATCAACTATTGATGAATTAAAAATGAGGGTTTTAACGTATTTTCTGTACAATTCATCTGCTTTATCTCCTCCTACTTTATTCCTTGTCGACCAAGTCATCATGATGACTAGGTATTGGGGTATAGTCATTTGATACATATGGTATCTCATTTATTTTTCTTTTCTGCCTTTATTCTTTTATTTTGTAATTAAATACATTAAATATATAGTATTTCTATATAATATTTTGTATTATTTACAAAGTGTATATTTTAAAAAATTAATGATATGTATAGATGTATTTAGCTAGATATTTAAGGCCAAAATGAAAGAATAAAGGTGATGAAAGGGATATCCATCAACCATGTGTATACAAGAAACTTAGTGGGAGTGTCATTGTATTCATTATGCTTTGTGCAGATGACATCCTTATCATTGGGAATGATAGCGGGATGATGACAAGTGTTAATATTTGGTTATCCCATAATTTTGAGATGAAAAATCTTGAAGAAGCCTCTTATATCTTAGGTTTGAAGTGTGTTCAGAACCAGAAAATAGAGGGTATTGGGATTTGTTGAAGAAGATTTTGTGAGGGTCTAGAATCTCACAAGGCAAGAGATCCAGTCGATGCGGTCACCGCTCACGAAACCCAACTTCAAACAACAATTAACCCATAATAAGGATCAAGCAATGAAAATAAATATGGAGTTAAGATTTATTTTATTTAACTCTACAAAATGTGTGTATAGTGCAAGTATGTAGAGTGTCGAACATAGGGAGCAAACTAAAAAGATCAAGCTATAAGCACAAAAATGTGGTTGTGACTCTTTGTCTATATTTCATTTGTGGGTTTTAAATTTTAAATTTTTTATTTTATTTTTATTTTATATTTTGTATTTTGTTCTTAATTTTCTATTTCTATGTTTTCTTTTTAGATTTAACTATTTTTATATCTCTTTTTTATTAAAGAGATCAAAAAGCTATATATAGAGTATATCTACAATGTAAGCTAATATAAATATAAAGATAAATAAAAATGCTCAAATTTCGGAAAATAAAATATTTTTGTATCTTAAATAAATTTTTACTATTTTTTATTTTAGAAATAATTTTACTACTTTTTAGAATATTTTGGAAATAAAAAATACCATAAATCAGGGTTTAAATAAATATCCAAAATTGATATGGAAATTAAAAATAGAAAATTAGGTCCAAAATTTTCAAAATCAATTTTAATATAATGATAATATTATAAATAAAATTTAAAAATAGGAAATATAATTTTTGGGATTTTTATATTTTTATAAGATTTTTTGGTCTTTTTAATTTTTAAGAGTTTTCTTTTATAATTTTTAGTCATTTTAAGTCTGAAGGGTTAAAAATACTTAAGAAGCAGAATATATTTTTTGGGAATAGTTCAAAATGTTTTTATAATTTTTTTGGAATTTTTGAAGTCAAACAAGGCCTTTTTGGGTTGTTTTTTATTTTTATAAAATAGGAAAAATGTCCAAAATTGCAAAATAAAATTGTGGCGTGAAACTAAAATGCAACATGCACTTAATCCTATTTTTGTGGATTTTTTCGAGGAAAATAGCTTATTTAAATAAAAACAACAAAGAGAAACTACGCTACTAGCAGGGTATATTTTGTAAATAAAATAAAAGATGAGGGTTGAACTGTAATTTCTCCAAAAAGTTATAACACGCATAAAATGTTTCAAGTCTAAAATGAAATATACAGAAAATCAGGGCCACGTCGGCAAAATGCCCACCTCACGTGGGCGGCCACATGAGCTGAGCTAGCATGGACTGAAAAACAAATGTCCAAATTTTTGGGGAGGATTATGCAAATATTACAAAACTTAATATAAAGGCAAAGGAATGTTTAAATGCTAATAAATAAATTTCAAAAAGCGAGTGGGGTTAAATGCAAACTACTCAACACTCGGTACGGATGAACAGTCTGATGGTGCCCACTAAACCACGTGGTGCTTCCACGAGTGACGGTGACGGTCCGTTTAGGACGGCCAAGATTAGACCATCAGGGATGATCTGACGGTGATGAGGTGGCCTGATCCGATAGTGTATGAAGCTCAGGAAGAACGGGTAGTGATCCAACGGTACGTAGACGTGGATGAAGAACAGTCGAGGAACTCAACCTGGATGAACTTTGAGCTCTAAAATCTTCACGCTCGGCGTTGCTTCTTCCCTTCCGATGATACCAAAAGCCTCTCAGGTCCCTCCTTGTCTATTTGATGCTTCAGAATGCCTCGACGGGCTCCAACAATGGCTAGTGGCATAGGGGACCTGGGAGGTGCTCCTGCAGCTAGTTGAGGCTCGATGAGCCTCCATTCTGGCTCCTCTCCTGCAGGGGTTAGTCAAAACCAAAAATGCAGAGCTCGGAGGAGCTCTTGGAGGAGGAATGGATGGAAGGTGTGGTGGATGGATTCCCTCCGACGAGCAAAGGATGAGGAGGGAGTGATCGCTTGATCCGGGCAGGGTTAAGGTGAGTGAAGGCATGTCGAGTGTGGAGCAAGCGTTGGGAAGTGAGGTGAGGTGGTTAGGTGGGTCGGTCAATGGCGGAGCACAATGAAGGGGCTCGTCGGAGTTCAATTCCAACGAACTATGGGGGTGATGAATTGAGCTAGATATGCGGTTAATGCATAAAATAAACACAAGGATTAAACCGCGGGGCTAAGCTAAGCTGAGAAAGCACAAAAAAGGGGTACCTCAATGGCCGAAACCACGAGATGATGACCTCAACGACGACTTTGCTGAAGATGGGTGGAAGCACACCTAAGCCTTCGCCTGAAGCTGCTCCAACTGGCTAGAGGAGGTACTATCGCTATCTCCGGTCTGGCGTGCAAGAGTGGAGGGTAGAACTAGGGCTAAGGAGGTTCAAATGGAGAAGGAAAGCGGCGGAGGGCTTTTGTACAGGTTGATGAGGCGATGAGAAGACTGAGGTGCTACAGGAAGTCAGTGATGTGAAGGTCGAGATAACGATTGGTCGTGTTGGTACAGTGAACGAGTATCAATTTTGCAGAACAAATCATCCCAAAAAGAGGAGCGAATCTTTGGGGGAAAATCGAGAAACGGGTCAAAACACATTCTGACACAGGCTAGGGCCTCGATCAGAGAGTTGACCGAGGTCAACCAACGTCGAGATCTGGTAGGTCCACGTCGACCAACTAGAAAAAACCATGCCAGAAAAAGATTGGAAATTCGATAATAAATATAAAATGATTTATTAATTTTAAGTTATAAATAAAAATGTTTATTAATTTTCATAGTATTTTATTATGATTTTTATTTATTTTTTATAGGTATATAATTACAGGTTACTTTTAAGGGTTTAATATAGGTATATTTATCTACGATTTAGGCCTTTTATTTTTATTTTGCATTTTTTATTTTATTATTTTAGTTTATTATTTTATATATTTATAACTTATTTTCAGATACTTAAATATATTTTTATGATATTTTTATGAAGTAATATTTACACTTAAATAAATAGGTGTATTTAATATATAGGTATATTTATTGTATTTTTGTTTATGTATTTCATATAAGTATTTTATTTTAATGTTTTCTTTATTGTTTTATTTTAGTTTTAATATGTACATATGTTATAAATAATATAAAAAAATTATAAAATTATGAAAATAATAAATAACAAATAAAAAGATTATTTTAATCGGGTATAATGTACAATAGAAGTCCAAAACCTAACTTTCACACATTAACTCCAAAAATATGAAACCATGTTCACTAAATATCTTATAAAAAGTACATACAATTAAAGGTGATTTTGATATATTTTTAGTTTCTATTTGAGTGATATGGGTTTGAGAATTTGGGATTTTGAATTCTTATTTAGAGCATAACTTTAACTCTGTATATTATTTTTGTATGAAATCAAATTTGTATTTTTATATATTTTATTATCTACAACTTTTATGTTCAAAGTTTCTTTATTTTAGGTATAAAAAATAGAAATTAAAATGGGTCCCAAAAATAAATAAAAAATGAATTAATAAAAGGGATTTTTATTGTATTATTGTCCCTTATCTCCCCCTACTTTATTCCTTGCCGACCTAGTCATCGAGATGCCTATGTCTCGGGGTTTAGGGTCACAAAATATCTTTGATATTTTATTCTTTTCTTTTCTTTATTATATAATTTTGTCACTAAAAACAGTATTTTTACATAATTTATGCAACAAAGAATGAATGCTAATTTATGCAAATTAAGGGTATTTACATGCATTTACTAGGGTTTTTAAGGTAAAAATGATAGAAAAAAGGTGATGAGATGGAGATTCATCAGGATTATCACAAGTATATATCAAGAAGATATTGAAAACATTCAATATAGATAATTCCAAGAAAGTCTTCCTTCCCTTAATTCATGACATTTACCTATCTAAAGTGATAGCTCTCCAAACTGTCAAGGAAAAGAAAGCCACGGTCAGATTCCCATATGCATCAATTGTAGGAAGCTTGATGTATGACATGTTGTGTACAAGACGATACATCTCTCATGTAGTGGGAGTGTGATGAGCGATCTGAACGACTAAGGTAAAGGTGCTAAATCGATCGTTGCGACCTCAATCACTCAGACGTGTGCTCGATCAAGAAAAATGAACCACTAATATAAATAAAATCAATCAAACACAAAATAGGGTCCTGCTATTATTTTAACCTGGTATAGCGACCAGGGTCGATCACAAGGAGCACGGGTTGGCCTCTCGGCCTACGAAGTAGTCAAAAAGAGAAATAAAATAAAAGAAGAAAATATTTTTGGTGGTTTTTAATTATTTAATATTTTTTGGATTTTTAATGAATTAAGAAAATAATAAAGACTAAAGAACTACACACTTCAACAAATTATTAAACACACTAAAATTCAACCAAAAATTCAAACAAAAATATTTTTATGTGTTTTATAATTTTTAGTGTTTTTGGTGAATTTTTGAGAATTTTCTGATGTTTATTTAATTTTCTAAAAATCAAAAAGTGACTAAAACAGTAGGTACTGTCCAGCCGAGCTAAAAGGGCCTAGATGAAATATCTAAAGGCCCCAAATTAGCTGGGAGGTAATTTTCCTGTAAAGAGAATAAAACAAGGAAAATTTAGGCACCAATTTTATTGTTTTTGGGTTTTTGGTTCAATTATTAGAATTTTTATAAGTTTTTAAGTGTTTTTCAATTTTTAGTGGTTTTCAGTAATGAAAAATAGCCAAAATTGGCTAGAAAATCAAGCACAACAAAGTAG
This sequence comes from Ottelia alismoides, assembly GCA_037367405.1. Classification (NCBI taxonomy): domain Eukaryota; kingdom Viridiplantae; phylum Streptophyta; class Magnoliopsida; order Alismatales; family Hydrocharitaceae; genus Ottelia; species Ottelia alismoides. The sequence continues at coordinate 1,425,342 of JAZKJV010004485.1, read as the reverse complement.
ACAGTAGACAATATTTTTGTAATTTTTAGACACTATTTAATATTTTTTATGAGTTTTAAAGTTAGACAGTGAAGAAAATAGAGGTTTTTGAATTTTTAAAAATATCAAATGAAAACAAAAATGTCCTCAAAAATCCTCGAAAATTTTACACTATGGCAGGAGCCATGTGTCCAATTTTCATTGGATTTGGAGGTAATTTGCTATTTTATTCAAAAATCAAGAGGGGGCATTGTGCACAGGGACCAAAGTGCAAATACCCAAGAGTCTGGGGGGTCTGGTGCAATTAACCCAGCGAAACACGTGCTACGTGCGTGTCTGGGGCACTCAGGGACCCATTCGTAAGAAAAATAAGTTTCAAGGGCTTATTGGTAACATGTACCAAAAGTCTAGGGACTTATTCGCAAAATACCCAAAAAATCACGCACATGTTCAAATGTATCACGCACAGGGGTATAAATGCAAATAGTTAAAAACTTTCATTCATTCAGTAACAACCAGAACTATAGGGGCATAGAATGCAAATAAACCAAAAAGCACGTGTCGATGCACGTGTCAGACCATACACAGGGGCATAAATGCAAACTAAGTAGAGTGCGGGGTCCTCTATGCAATAATCCCAAAACTAAACAACTAAACTAGATATTTACAAGACTAAAAGCGAAATAAAATAACAAAGGGGGCCTAAGGGTAAATTACCCTTTATTACGCGGACCGGCTGGATGGAGGGCACGTGGCGCATCCGACGGTGGGGAACTGTGGCCGCTCCACAGCTGGGCTCCTTGGGCGAATCTGATGGCGAGGGTTCCTCCACGTGGGCAATCGGACAGTGTAGGGCGCAGGTGGCTAACCCTTGTGCATCGGATGGCTGGGATCGGTCCTCCTGAGATCGGGCGGTGACTGCTGCTCCTAAGATGGACGGCCCCGATGAAGTCTGGAGCTGGAGGGCTGATCGAACGGAGGAGGAGGATGCTCGAAGAACAGATGACCGGCGAAGTTCGCCGGCCCAGTGGCCTCGCTCCGAGGCTCCTCTGCTGCGCCTGAAGGTCGGAGAAGCTCCGCAATGGTGTCCCGCAGCTGGTGGTGGGCTCCGATGATCCAGCCGAGCTCTGGTGAGCTCCGACGAGGTCGGCGGAGGTACGCCTCCTGGTTCGATGTCGAAGGGCCTCAGATAGCCCTTACTGTGCCTGCAAAATAGTCCAGAAGGCTCGCGGGTCGAGGGCAAACTGCCTCGACCCGGTTAGGCAGGGTGACGGTGAACGATGAGGCGATATGGACGAGCTCCGGCGAAGGGGGAAACGGTGGAGCTCGAACCCCAGCTCCTGTGCGAGCTGGGTTGGATGGGTATGCGGAGAAGATGCGCGGGAAGGAGGCAAAGGCTATGGCGATGCCCGATGGTCGAATGGTGGTCGGAATCGATAGGAATCGACGATGGACGGCGGCGGAGCGATTTGGGGGTAACTAGAAATTACTGAAAAAGAAAGGCTAACGGAGCTACCTGGGTGGCTGAATGGGCTGTGGGCGAGCTTGCGCAGCTCTGGGTCTTTGCCTCACGGAGCGTCGACGTCCGAGGCTCGATGCTCCTGCTGGTGGCGGAGCAAGGCGGCGATGCTCGCCGGATCAGTGGCCACGCTCCCTCTCCTCGCTTCGACAGCACCGGACGCGAGCTGTCACTCTCGCGCACACTCTGGAGCTCACTGGGGGTGGAAACAAATGACCAAAGATGTCGAATTAGGGTGGCGGAGCTCGCTTATGTATGGGTGCAGGTCCGGGAAGAATGGCTCGGGTCCGACTCCATGGAGCACGGATCCCTAGGATATATGTCGGGCGAGATTCCCGGATACCTGGGGAGTGATTAGGACCCTGGGTTAGGCTAAATGGTGCTCGGGTCTGGCGGGAATAAATGGAGGAAATCGGGTTCTCGAACCAGACCCGCGGGAGGTGGTCCTGGGGGGGGTAGTTGACTGGGCGGTCAACATCCCCAGGGCCAATAGGGATCAGCCACGTGGATGGATCTTAGAAGTGAAAATTAGGGTAGCTAGGGGCCGATTTAGCAAAAAGTTAAAACATGAAATCTTTTTATTTTATTTTTTTCTATTTTTTAGTGATTTTTAATAATTTTTTCGAAATAAAAATAAGGTATATACATAATATGTAATATATAGGTATATGTACACTATATAGGGTTTTTAATTTTTGATTGTTTTAATTATTTTTATGCAATTTTATTCCTATTTTATATTTTATTTATTTTCATTATAAAATAAGGAATAAAAAGATATTTTTATTTTATTTTAATTATTTATATACAAAGGTGAAATAAATACATGTATACATTTATATACATGGTATATTTACAATATACTTTTGTGTTTTTAATTTTGTTATTTTTATTTTTTTTGTTTTAATTATTTTTATTTTATTTATTTACACTATATAGGATATTTACAAGATTTTTGGAAATTCATTTTATTTATTTATAAGGCTAAATAAATATAAAGGTGGTTCTATGTATATGTGATAATGTACAAGTTGTGTTTTTTTTTGTTTTCTTTTTAATTTTTAAATTTTTGTTTTGATTTTATATTTATAAATATATACAAATATTTACAAGCCTATTTTTGTGAGGAAAATACTTTTATTTTATTTACATATATATTTACACACATGAGCCCCTATCTCCCTCTACTTTGGCTTTTATGCGGTCAGGCCCATGCTGAGCCCTCCCTTGGGTTAGGTTGCTCAATATTTATTCTAAATATTTCCCTCTTTTTCTTTTTAATCTTTATTCTTTTATTTTTGCACAAAAACATGCTAATTATAGGTTTTTACACAATGCATGCTTTTGGTAATTATTTCTATTTACACATATCTACATGCATTTGCAAAGGTTTTTGTAGCTAAAATATAAGAATAAAGAGTGATGAATGAGTATTCATCACCCCCCTATACTTAACTTTGCTAGTCCCTTAGCAAACACTTATTTGAAAAAGAAGTGAAAAAGAAAGAAAAGAACTAAAGAAAAAGAAAAAGAGAATGTACATGGATCAAGGCTGATTATTAAACTTGCTTTCATTAAATTAAGGTATGGAGCTCGATCAGATCTTTGAATTATTAATGTGTCGGAACCTTGTTTGGAATTAAGTCTAAAACTCAATAGCCTCTAAGTTCCACTAATCTATAACCAAGACTCCTCAATGCTCCAGATCAGAACAAGTCATCAATCACAAACCCTGAAGACCATGAATCTTTTCTTGTCCTGTGAATGTGAAGTCTAAGCTCTCCACCTCAGAAATGGCAACTTGACAACCCTCCCCCAACAAGGTAACTCTATGACCTCAATCTGGCCACTCTTTCCTCGAGGAGCGGGGTATTCCCTTCTAAGTTCAAGTTCAACCGGCTCAAGAAGAGGAGGAAGAAGAGAATGGGTCAAGGCCAGTGTAGCCAAGTACCCTTGGGAGCTTGACCAGTGTAGCCAAGTCTCCCTGCTGCAAGCTACATCAGGTGGATCATGAAACCAAGCTTTACTTATTGCACACTATATACATACTCCGGTGGGATTATCATTTTCTCTCAGACCCACCACTTTTTTGGAGTTATTTTCTTTTTGCACATTTTTTTCAAGTGCATCTATACAACATATACATGTGCAGCATATATACAAGGAGTTTTTCCTCTTGAGCCAGTAGACTATCCCTCTTTTGAAGCTTTATTGCAACCCACAGCTCCCGTCGTTAGACCTCATGGCAACCAGACCAAGTTGAGACGCACTTCCTTCACTAAAAGAAGAAGAGAGGTTCCGCCTAGAAGTACTACCCTCATATGCTACCCCAAGTCAAGGAAGACTGCCTCCTCATCCGTAGAGAGCTCGGTGCATAGTGCTAGTGTCCAAGTAAAGCCATAATCTATATGAGTCATGTGTTGTTGTTAAGTGCTCTACTTAGGCTCATTGAGATGACATGTGATCATAGCCTAGTGGACTCAAAGAATTAAGTCACCATGGACCTGAAAAGCCTTAAACCTAAGCCCTATAAGGTTCCTCTTGGAAGTTAGGTAGATTAAGATCTTAATCAAGCTCCATTTCTCAATTTGATTCCAGGCTAGTTTAAATGTCAACTATCATCCAGGAAAACTATATACATATGTACAAAAGATGCTATTTACAAAAATTTTACAATCATGCAAAATTTTTGAAAAATGTTTTGAAATTATGAATGGATGATGCATGAAGTGCAAGTTTTGCAAAAAGATATTTACACAAATTTACACAAGATTTTTGCAAACTTTTGATTTTCAAAACATTTTGGAAAAATTTTGTACTATATACATAATTTTGATAAGAAAATATTTACACAAGCTTTACACAAAAGATTTTTGAAATCATTTTTACAAAAATAATTTGTACACTAGCTATTTATGTGCAAATAAAAGAAGTTTATGTACATGAAAAATTTTTAATTTTTGTGATTTTTAGCCATTTTATTTATTAACACACTCACACAATGTACGAGTTATGGCTAAAGTATATATGAAATATATACACACCCCCCTATACTTAGCTCGAACGATGTCCTCAGAGTCAAGAGCGATGAAGAAGACATAACTCGTGCTAGGTATAGGGAAGTGAAAAGAAAGGCTATATACTAAGAAGAATGAATGGAATAGAAAAGTCAAGAGGGTCTCGGGTCTTCCCCCTATACTTAGGATAAAGTAATCCTAAGTATAGCAGGCTGTATACTAAGGGAAAAACCGAGTGGAGAATGTACAGGGTCTACCCCCCTATACTTAGGGTGAAATATCCCTAAGTATAGGCAGCAAAAACAGGGATAGAAAGAAACAAAAGAAATACCCAAAAGGTCGCACATCCCCCCTATACTTAGGGTAAAGTGCACCCTAAGTATATCATAATCACAAGATGAAGAAAGGGATGTGAGACTAAAGAATGTAGTGATATAGACATCTGGATCTATACAAGGCGGAGGATCAGTGAAACTCAGGCGTGAGATGCATTAGATGTGAGTCGAAAGACCACATCTCACGCAAAATGAATAGGGGCAAGATCGACGACCCGCGGCTCATGATCTAGAAATGGCTTGAGCCGCTGGCCGTTCACTCGAAAGGTACTCTCAGAAGACAACTCAGATATATCAATGCTACCGTTGTCGTGTACCTTTCTGACCAAGTAGGGTCCCTTCCATTTGCTCTATAGCTTTCCTGGAAACAAACGAAGCCTCGCATCAAACAGCCATACTCTCTGTCCAATCTCAAAATGCTTGTGGCTGATATGAGAATCATGCCACTCCTTTACTCTCTCCTTATACTGTAGGCTATTTGAGAAAGCTGTATCTCTAAGCTCCTCCAGGGCGGCTAACTCTGCCCTCCTCTGGTCTCCCATACCATCTGGATCCATAAGAATATCTGTAACTGCCCAGAGTGACTTGTGCCTCAGCTCAACAGGTAAATGGCACGGCTTGCCATATACGAGGCGAAAGGGAGATGTGCCCAATGGAGTCTTGAAAGACGTCCTGTATGCCCACAAGACCGAGTCCAAAAGCTGTGACCAATCCTTTCGGTCAGGGCGGGCGACTTTCTGCAATATAGTCTTGATCTCCCTATTCGACACCTCGGCTAGACCATTCGTCTGTGGATGGTAAGGTGTAGCAACACGATGGTCTATACCGAACTCGCTAGCAAGGGCCTTCACCTGGTCGTTGATGAAATGAGACCCCCCATCAGAAATCAAAACTCGTGGAACCCCGAACCGCATGATGATGTGCTTCCTCAAAAATCTGCAAACTGTCCTCGCATCAGTGGCTCGGGCGGGGATAGCCTCAACCCAACGACTAACATAATCCACGGCCAACAGAATGTACTCAAATCCCTGACTCTTAGGGAATGGACCCATGAAATCGATGCCCCATCCGTCAAAAATCTCACAGAAGTGAATGGGCTGCATCGGCATCATATCACGCTGTCCACAAGTGCCCATCCTCTGACAGTCAGTACACCTCTTCACGAACTCATCAGAGTCCTTGAAGAGGGTAGGCCACCACAAGCTGGATTGGAGCACTTTCTGTGCCGTTCTCCTCCCAGAATGATGTCCTCCTGCCTCAAGCTTGTGGCAGTAAGTGAGGACGCTATGGTGTTCCTCCTGAGGAATACACCGACGCCAGACGCTATCCCCTCCTTCGTGGTAAAGGATGGGATCCTCCCAGTGGTAGGACTTGGCCTTCGCAAGGAAGGTCTCAAGCCTCTGCCTGGGCCAATCTTGTGGGACTTTCCCGGCAACGAGAAAGTTCACAATATCGGCATACCATGGGAGTGAGGAGATAGCAAGAATCGCCTCATCTGGGAAGGTATATCGAATAGGGTCAATCTGCTCAAACTCCTCGGCTGCTCTAAACGGGAGAGATGATCCGCCACCACATTCTTGACTCCATGCTTATCCTTGATCTCAATGTCGAATTCCTGGAGTAGAAGGATCCACCTAGTGAGTCTGGCCTTGGCATCCTTCTTTGCCATGAGGTACCTGATGGCGGTGTGATCTGTGTACAAAGTCACTCTAGATCCAATGATATAAGATCGAAACAGAAAAGCGTCAGACCACGCAAAAAAAAAGGAAGATGAAAAGAGAAATCCGGAAAAGACCCGAAGGTCAACACTGCCTCTCGACGACCCTCTCCATCCTCTTTTCACCCTATTTGTCGAGATTAGTGAAAAGACCGGGTAATGATTCTATAAAAAACCTCCGGAAACTTCCTCGAGGAAAGGTACCTCCTTTTAGATAATAGTTGGGAGGCCCCTATAATGACGCTTCTATATATCCCCCAATTATATATTAGGCCAATTATTATATAGTTTCGAAATTAGCCTGACTCTTTCTATATATAGTTTCGAAATTAGCTTGTCAAATCTTTTTGAATTTTGAGGCGCTTTCATCAGTCAAGTAGGCGAGCCCATAGGCCCGTCCGGGGAGTTGACAAAGAAGAACAGCCATTCCCTAGCCGAAGAAGACCCTGTCCAATTCACGTGGTTGACCCCTTTCCTCTTGATCAGAGGTGCAAAGAGAAAGATCACTTTTATTCCCGGAAAACGACCAACGACCCCAGATATAGATATATAGGACGTCATATCTAGGGTGAACACTACGGCTAGCATCTCCTTCTCTGTGACCGTGTAATTCCGCTGGGTGGAATCCAATGTGCGGCTAGCGTAGTGAATAGCAAATGGAACTCCATCCCTCCTCTGTCCCAGCACTGCCCCTACAGCAAAATCGGAGGCATCTGTCATGATCTCGAATGGGAGAGACCAATTAGGCGGCTGGAGGACAGGAGCCTCAATAACACACTGCTGGAGAGTCGCAAAGGACGAAAGACACTTGTCATCGACAAGGAACTCCGTGTCTTTCGTCAAGAGGTCAGTCAATGGTCGGGCAATCCTGCTGAAATCCTGAATAAATCTCCTATAAAATCCAACGTGCCCCAGGAATGACCGTAGCTGCCTCAAATTGGACGGCGGTGCGAGTTTCCTAATGACATCAACCTTGGCCGGATCAACCTCCATGCCCCTGTTGGAGATGATGTGGCCAAGCACCGTCCCTTGAGTCACCATGAAGTGACTCTTCTCCCAAGATAGAACCAAATGGTACTCAATACATCGCTGGAGTACTCGGTCTAGGCAGTCAAGACAGGAGTCGAATCCGTCGCCGTAGACCGAGAAATCGTCCATGAAGACCTCCAAATACTCCCCTACCATGTCCAAAAAGATCGACAGCATGCACCTCTGAAACGTCGCAGGGGCATTGCATAGCCCAAATGGCATGCGTCGAAAGGCATATGTACCAAAGGGACAGGTAAAGGTGGTCTTCTCCTAATCCTCAGGAGCGATGACCACCTGGTTGTAGCCCGAGTACCCATCCAGGAAGCAATAATGGCTCTTCCATGCCAGTCTCTCAATGATCTGGTCAATAAAAGGCAGGGGGAAATGGTCCTTCTTGGTGGCCTGGTTGAGTCTCCTGTAGTCAACACAAACCCTCCAAGAGGTGGGTACTCATGTAGCAATCTCCTCTCCCGACTCACTGATCACAATCGTGATGCCCGTCTTCTTAGGCACCACATGCAAGGGGCTGACCCACTTGGAGTCAGAAATGGGATAAATGAAATCTGCACTCCACCATTTTGATATTTCCTTCATCACGACCTCTCTCAGGTTGGGGTTCAGTCGCCGCTGGAACTCACGCGACGGCTTCGCCCCCTCCTCGAGATAGATATGGTGGGAGCACACTGATGGACTAATCCCATGGAGATCTGCTACGCTCCATCCGATTGCCTTGCGGTTCTTTTCAAGAACCCCCATCAACCGGGATTCTTGCTCTCCAGTCAGATCAGCGGAGATGATGACTGGGTGCATCTTAGGTTCGCCCGCAAGGAACCGATACTTCAGCGAAGTAGGGAGCGGCTTCAGCTCTGGACAGCTGGGTGCTGGCAAATCTGGCCTCAGAAGAAGGTGCGTGAATGCTGCTAAGTCTGCCAAATCTGCCTGGGAGAAAGAATACGAACTCTCGCAAACTGGATCTGGAGAAGGCTGCTCAACTGTGCTGTCTCTGATCTGCTCGGCATCTACCTCCTCCTCATCTGAAGGCTCTGGTGGACTCAGGTCTGGTATCTGATCATCACAATCTGCCCAATCAGACTCTGAATCCGAGGGATCTGCATCAAACAAGGTGGCATCAGTACCACTGTAACACAAGGTGGCCTCAGTACCACCATCACTAGCAACCGTGTCGCGGTCGAGAACCGGCTCTGCTGCCTCTGTAGTATCCTGGACCAGGGTTGTGCTCTCCAAGCTCTCCTCTGCTGTCATCTCTGCATCAGTTGTGTCTGGAAATGAGAGGATGGCCTGTGCTGAAGGGTCTGCCCATGCTGCCTCACCATCTGTGATCACGAAATCACAGTTCTGGTGGATGTCTGGCCCGTCGTCTGTCAGCTGCTCTGAATCTGTGCTGGCCTCTGAGCGTGCTCTCTCTCTGGCTCTGTAGTCCTCGACCGTCTCTATTTGTATACTCTCGCCCTCGACGTGAAAGTATACCTTCCCGCTATCATGATCAGTCACCGCCTTGGCTGTGGCCAAGAACGAACGACCAAGGATGATGGGGGTATCGGCCACTGAATCAGGGATCTCCATGTCCAACACTACGAAGTCCACGGGGAATTGCAGGCCCTAAATCGTGACGATAACGTCTCGCAACAACCCCTTCGGCCTCTTGACAGATCGATCAGCAAATTGAAGGACTGTCCTACTCTGTCGAAGAGTGCCCAACTCGAAGCGGTCGATAAGGGCTGCCGGAAGGAGGTTGATAGACGATCCGCTATCCAATAGAGTACGATCGAACCTCTGCTCACTAATCTGACATCTGATATACGGGGCTCCTGAATCTGGCCTCTTGGCTGGCAGACGGTTCTGGATTGCGAAGCACGTGGCTTTCGTCAGCACGTGTATCTTTGAATGATGGTTCCTCCTCCTCCTCCTGACTGTAGTCCTATCTCTCAAAGATCGTTGAAGAAGGGGGATGTGCTACAAAGCCTCATGAAGAGTCAGCTGTATGTGAAATCTGTCGATCATGCTCTGGCTGAACTCCTCCTGCTCTCTCTTTTTTGGGTCTTTTTCTCTTTTCTTCCCCTTCCCCATCTGAAGGGATCTAGGGAAGGGGATCACAGGGTCCTTCTCAGATGAAGGACTAGGAAAAGGCCTAGACGGCTCGACGGCCGGATCCGCACATACATCAATCACCACAGTGGGACCAGAAGAAACTAAACCTTTTCCTTTATTCACAGCAGTGTTATGAGATACATCAGCATGAGGAAAAACAACATCTCTATCTGTATGAACACCGGTGGCCTCAGTACCACCACGGGCTGGCTCTGCTGCTGGACGTCTCGCGGCCTCAGTACCGCGGGCTGGCTCGGCTACTCTGGTGGCGTCAGCACCACCTCCTCGAACTGGTGAAGCAGCGGCCTCAGTACCGCCGGTGGAATCAGCATCCTTGGTGGCATCAGTACCACCATCATCATCATGTGCGGCCTCAGTACCGCTCTCCTCCTCCTCATCTGGCGCCCTGGGTGGATCCTCGAGTCGTCGCTCAGATGAGGCGCCGCCTGCTGGTGCTCTACCGCTCCTAAGTGTAACAAAATCAGCATCAAATAGATCCGAAGACATATCATCAAATGGATCACTAGGAGTGGCATGCTCAGTGGAAACTACCTGCTCAGATTTCCTCTTCAGGCTGTTCGGATTCGGTTCTATCTGTGTAGGGATGGCGGCCTTTCCTCTCATCAGGTCCCGCATCTCCTGGCGGAACTCGTCCATCTCCCGTCTGAAAGTAGCCTGCTGATCCGTGAGGATGCGGGCTATGTCATCCAAGGCAGGGCTCTCATGGGAGCCCGACGGGTAGCCTCTCTGGTGCTGAGGCTGCTGGAACTGGTGCTGCTGATGCTGAGAGGGGTAGGAGGAAGGATGCTGCTGCTGGTGTGGCCGGTGAGCCTGTTGCTCACGTCTCCAAGACTGTCCCTGCTGCTGATAGGGACGAGGAACGAAGGACGACTGTTGGTGTGGCTGGTAGGCTGGGGGATGCTGCTGCTGGTGATCCCTCTGCTGGCTATACTGCCCTCCCTGACCGGATGACTGCTGCTGGGGCTGGGTACCTCCACTCCCCCACCTGAATCTGGGATGGTCTCGTCAGATCCCAGGATGGGGACGGTCATACCAAATCCCGTTGACATCCATCAACGGCTCTACATCGTACTGGGCTGGCGGGAGTACTTCCAGAGGCTGATCCGGCTGGTATACCACCATCTGCATGTCTGGAGATGGTGGTGACTGGTAAGAGGGCTGCTGCTGCTGGAACGGCTCTGCCTGTACAAGGTGAACCTGTCTAGGCTGCTGAAAGGAGCTGGAGCGCTGGGACGAGCTGCTGCTGGTGCCGGTATCGCCTCGCGACTGAAGACGGGGCTGGGAAGCCGTCTGTGCCTCCTGGAGACACATGAGCTGGGTCTTCATGTCGATCAGAGTCTGTGCCATCTGCTCCATCTGCGTGATGCCCTGGCACTGCTTCTTCTCGATCAGCTCCATGCGGTCCAACTTCTCGCTGATGATACCCATATCCGCAGCGGACGACTCTACCTGTGCTGCTGCAACTATGGATGAACTGGATGGACCGGCATCGATCCGTGCTATCCTATGGTACTGCATGGGTCCTGGCTGCTGCTGGGGTCTGCCCTGTGTATACAACCGGGTCTGGGACATCACCATATAGTTCTCGGCCATCTCCTCGAAGATGGCCCAGACCTGGTCGTGATCCTTGGCGAAATAGGACCCGCCACAAGAAGCATTCACCAGGCCCTGGAGCTCTGGTGTCAGCCCGCTGAAGAAGCTCTGCACAAGGTTCGGTTTTGAGATATCATGGTGCGAGCATCGGTCTGTGAGCTCACGGAACCTCTCCCATGCCTCATGGAATTGCTCGTTGGGGAGCATGGAGAAGTTGCTGATCAGGGCCCTCGCTGCATTGTCCGCCCGAGTGGTTAGTACTTGTTCAAGTACTCGGTGCGGAGCTGCTCCCAGGTGTACACAAACTTCCCCAAATGCTTCAGCCAGGTGGCTGCTTTGTCTGCTAGTGAGAAGGGGAAGGCGATCATCCGAATCGTATCCTGGTCCACATGGCGGTCGTGGACAGTACTGCAGATCATCAAGAACTCCTGGAGGTGGAGATGGGGCTCCTCGGTGGCAAGTTCGTGAAAACGGGGAAGCATCTGCAGGGTGTTCGGGGGGAACTTAAAGTCCCCCACGATAGCCGGCACCACTACCCAATGATGCATCAGTGTAGATCCGAGGTTGTGCAACTCCCGCATTGGTCTTGGTGGTCCTCCTGCCGCGGCAGCTGCCGCTGCGGCGGCGGCTGCTGCTTCTGCTGCAGCTGCTGCGGCTCGTGCCTCTGCATCTGGTCCGTCCTCAGGCTCGCTCTGATCTCTCTCTGCTCTGAGTCGCTCCAACTCTCTCCTCATCTCAATCATGAAAGCTCCCTGATCCCTCAGCTGTTGCTGTACTGTCTCTAACGAGGCGATCAGGGTGGAGTTGATCGCTCCCTGGTCCATCACGATGTGCTCTGTCCTGGAGCGGTCCTCTGAACTACCGGCCATGACGTCTGCAAAATCAAATGAGCCATACTCAGGTGCTGTCAAATCTGCTATTCTCTCCTCTGGCTCATATCTCTCAGAACCGAAAGAAAGGGGGTCGAGGGGGAACAGGGTGGAATCGTACTCGGGCTCGGAGAACTGGTCTAGGCTCTCGCGGGCCAACCTAGATGATTGGGTAGACGTGCCCGAAAGCGGTGCAGCCAGAGGCTGCCTAAGAGAGCGTCTACCCATCATCGTGATCTGGTCGAGTAGTACGGATGGGATCTGGAGAAACTATGATCAGAATGCAAACCCCCGGTTCACCAACGCAACGCGAGCTGAAGACCGTAAAAGCTCGGTCAAATTATCTTATCAATTTTTATTAGGTGAACACACAGATATCTGAGCGCTTACGTGACCTGTTAGGATACCCGATACTATTCCAACCGACCGGCCCGCACGGAAGAGTCGGTAGTCAGCTGGAAATAGCACCGGAGGGCTCTACCTAGGGTGCGGGTCACTTTCTCACGCAATCAAACCAAACAAGGAGGGGGTTGCTCTCCCCAAGACAAATTTTTAAGGTGAGCGTCTTTTAGGATCAATAGTTTTAGCCAGTCCCAATTTTATGTTTTTTTCTTTTTAATATTTTTCAAATAAAAACAAACGCCTAACGAATTTTTCGGTTCTCCTGATTATTAGGTCCAAAACAGGGGGGAGAAGACGAAAAAGCCGATGCACGATAAATCAATGATGCATGCAAAGTCAGAAAGCGTACCTGTCTCCAGCACTCTACATGCAATATGATCCGTGCATAAATGTAAAGACAGAAATTAAACTACCTAAATGATGCAGCGATGAAAACCGAGTCCTAGATGAGCAAGTTCTACTCGTGGAACCGTCTAACTGGTCACCGTCCTACAGGCCAAAGGTCCGGTCTTGGTCTACCCCTCCTCTACCCGACAAATCGGGGGTAGGAGAAAGCGCTTTGTGGGGTAGACTACGGCACGTAAGCCACGAAGGAAAATGAGTCACTTATTTTTATTAATTGATTTTTAGTAGGTCCAATTAAGCGTACTATAGGAGCAAGCAGATAATTAGGTGTGGGGACCCTACTAATTACGGCACAAGCAAGTATAAAATCCTAAATCTAGGGGCTCGATCAAAAACCGCGTAAACACCGGAAAAGGCAGCTAAAAAGAAAAGAAAAGAAAACCGCGATAAAACCGCGAAAAACTCCTAAGGGTCCCCCGAGCACACCGGTGCTCGGCGAAACAGACCCGCTAAGTCAAAGAAAGTCCACAAGTCTAGTCTCTGAGTACCTGTATTATTACAATAATAATCAAATAAAAAGAAAAATAAAACCTAATCTACTCCTTTCCCACTCAGTTCTCTCTTGCTCTCTCCTACAGCTCCGTAAAGAAAGGAGCCGCCTCCGAGTCTCGCGGTTGCGCCGGCTTCTCGAGATCGGCCGCCTCGATCCTCGGGTCCTCGCAAGAAAGAAGACAAGTGGTCAGACCAAATAGAAATAATCAAATAATAAATGAAAAATAACCGAAAGGAAAATGAGGGTATATATGCAAAAATGCAAAATAAAATAAACACTCAAAATAAAATAAAAACAAAAATAAAAACAAAAGAAAAGAAAATAAAGCAAAATGAAATAGAAATAAAATATAGACAAAAGCCACGAGAAAGCCGCGAGCTCTGAAAGAGCCGCGAAAAGCCGCGAAAACAAAAATGAAAATAAAAATAAAAATAAAAACTACTAAGCCGTGCTCCCCGGCAACGGCGCCATTCTGATGAGCGATCTGAACGACTAAGGTAAAGGTGCTAAATCGGTCGTTGCGACCTCAATCACTCAGACGTGTGCTCGATCAAGAAAAATGAACCACTAATATAAATAAAATCAATCAAACACAAAATAGTGGGTCCTGCTATTATTTTAACCTGGTATAGCGACCAGGGTCGATCACAAGGAGCACGGGTTGGCCTCTCGGCCTACGAAGTAGTCAAAAAGAGAAATAAAATAAAAGAAGAAAATATTTTTGGTGGTTTTTAATTATTTAATATTTTTTTGGATTTTTAATGAATTAAGAAAATAATAAAGACTAAAGAACTACACACTTCAACAAATTATTAAACACACTAAAATTCAACAAAAATTCAAACAAAAATATTTTTATGTGTTTTATAATTTTTAGTGTTTTGGTGAATTTTTGAGAATTTTCTGATGTTTATTTAATTTTCTAAAAATCAAAAAGTGACTAAAACAGTAGGTACTGTCCAGCCGAGCTAAAAGGCCTAGATGAAATATCTAAAGGCCCCAAATTAGCTGGGAGGTAATTTTCCTGTAAAGAGAATAAAACAAGGAAAATTTAAGCACCAATTTTATTGTTTTTGGGTTTTTGGTTCAATTATTAGAATTTTTATAAGTTTTTAAGTGTTTTTCAATTTTTAGTGGTTTTCAGTAATGAAAAATAGCCAAAATTGGCTAGAAAATCAAGCACAACAAATTAGACAGTAGACCATTTTTTTGTAATTTTTAGACACTATTTAATATTTTTTATGAGTTTTAAAGTTAGACAGTGAAGAAAAATAGAGGTTTTTGAATTTTTAAAAATATCAAATGAAAACAAAAATGTCCTCAAAAATCCTCGAAAATTTTACACTATGGCAGGAGCCATGTGTCCAATTTTCGTTGGATTTGGAGGTAATTTGCTATTTTATTCAAAAATCAAGAGGGGGCACTGTGCACATGGACCAAAGTGCAAATACCCAAGAGTCTGGGGGTCTGGTGCAATTAACCCAGCGAAACACGTGCTACGCATGTTCTGGGGCACTCGGGGATCCATATGTAAGAAAAATAAGTTCCAAGGGCTTATTGGTAACAGGTACCAAAAGTCAAGGGACCTATTCGCAAAATACCCAAAAAATCACGCACATGTTCAAATGTATCACGCACAGGGGTATAAATGCAAATAGTTAAAAACTTTCATTCATTCAGTAACAACCAGAACTACAGGGGCATAGAATGCAAATAAACCAAAAAGCACGTGTCGATGCACGTGTCAGACCATACACAGGGGCATAAATGCAAACTAAGTAGAGTACGGGGTCCTCTATGCAATAATCCCAAAACTAAACAACTAAACTAGATATTTACAAGACTAAAGCGAAATAAAATAATAAAGGGGGCCTAAGGGTAAATTACCCTTTATTACGCGGACCGGCTGGATGGAGGGCACGTGGCACATCTGACGGTGGGGAACTGTGGCCGCTCCACAGCTGGGCTCCTTGGGCGAATCTGATGGCGAGGGTTCCTCCACGTGGGCAATCGGACGGTGTAGGGCGCAGGTGGCTAACCCTTGTGCATTGGATGGCTGGGATCCGTCCTCCTGAGATCGGGCGGTGACTGCTGCTCCTAAGATGGACGGCCCCGATGAAGTCTGGAGCTGGAGGGCTGATCGAACGGAGGAGGAGGATGCTCGAAGAACAGATGACCGGCGAAGATCGCCGGCCCAGTGGCCTCGCTCCGAGGCTCCTCTGTTGCGCCTGAAGGTCGGAGAAGCTCCGCAATGGTGTCCCGCAGCTGGTGGTGGGCTCCGATGATCCAGCCGAGCTCTGGTGAGCTCCGGCGAGGTCGGCGGAGGTACGCCTCCTGGCTCGATGTCGAAGGGCCTCAGATAGCCCTTACTGTGCCTGCAAAATAGTCCAGAAGGCTCACAGGTCAAGGGCAAACTGCCTCGACCCGGTTAGGCGGGGTGACGGTGAACGATGAGGCGATATGGACGAGCTCCGGCGAAGGGGGGAACGGTGGAGCTCGAACCCCAGCTCCTGTGCGAGCTGGGTTGGATGGGTATGCGGAGAAGATGCGCGGGAAGGAGGCGAAGGCTATGGCGATGCCCGATGGTCGAATGGTGGTCGGAATCGATAGGAATCGACGATGGACAGCGGCGGAGCGATTTGGGGGTAACTAGAAATTACTGAAAAAGAAAGGCTAACGGAGCTACCGGGGTGGCTGAATGGGCTGTGGGCGAGCTTGCGCAGCTCTGGGTCTTTGACTCACGGAGCGCCGACGTCCGAGGCTCGATGCTCCTGCTGGTGGCGGAGCAAGGCGGCGATGCTCGCCGGATCAGTGGCCACGCTCCCTCTCCTCGCTTCGACAGCACCGGACGCGAGTTGTCACTCTCGCGCACACTCTGGAGCTCACTGGGGGTGGAAACAAATGACCAAAGATGTCGAATTAGGGTGGCGGAGCTCGCTTATGTATGGGTGCAGGTCCGGGAAGAATGGCTCGGGTCCGACTCCATGGAGCACGGATGCCTAGGATCTATGTCGGGCGAGATTCCCGGATACCTAGGGAGTGATTAGGACCCTGGGTTAGGCTAAATGGTGCTTGGTCTGGCGGGAATAAATGGAGGAAATCGGGTTCTCGAACCAGACCCGCGGGAGGTGGTCCTGGGGGGGGTAGTTGACTGGGCGGTCAACATCCCCAGGGCCAATAGGGATCAGCCACGTGGATGGATCTTAGAAGTGAAAATTAGGGTAGCTAGGGGCCGATTTAGCAAAAAGTTAAAACATGAAATCTTTTTATTTTATTTTATTTTTTTCTATTTTTTAATCATTTTTAATACTTTTTTCGAAATAAAAATAAGGTATATACATAATATGTAATATATAGGTATATGTACACTATATAGGGTTTTTAATTTTTGATTGTTTTAATCATTTTTATGCAATTTTATTCCTATTATATATTTTATTTTTTTTCATTATAAAATAAGGAATAAAAAGATATTTTTATTTTATTTTAATTATTTATATACAAAGGTGAAATAAATACATGTATACATTTATATACATGGTATATTTACAATATACTTTTGTGTTTTTAATTTTGTTATTTTTATTTTGTTTTTGTTTTAATTGTTTTTATTTTATTTATTTACACTATATAGGATATTTTCAAGAATTTTGGAAATTCATTTTATTTATTTATAAGGCTAAATAAATATAAAGGTGGTTCTATGTATATGTGATAATGTACAAGTTGTGTTTTTTTTGTTTTCTTTTTAATTTTTAAATTTTTGTTTTGATTTTATATTTATAAATATATACAAATATTTACAAGCCTATTTTTGTGAGGAAAATACTTTTATTTTATTTACATATATATTTACACACATGAGCCCCTATCTCCCTCTACTTTGGCTTTTATGAGGTCAGGCCCATGTTGAGCCCTCCCTTGGGTTAGGTTGCTCAATATTTATTCTAAATATTTCCCTCTTTTTATTTTTAATCTTTATTCTTTTATTTTTGCACAAAAACATGCTAATTATAGGTTTTTACACAATGCATGCTTTTGGTAATTATTTCTATTTACACATATCTACATGCATTTGCAAAGGTCTTTGTAGCTAAAATATAAGAATAAAGAGTGATGAATGAGTATTCATCAGAGTGGTAAGACATTTCCAATCTTATTATGGATAGAAACACTGGACCATAGTGAAAAGCATCTTCAAGTACCTGAGAAGAACTCAAGAGTACACCTTAGTTTATGGAGATAGTCATCTCCAAGTCTTCGAGTATACAGTTTCAGACTTCTAATTGGATTTGGATTATATAGGAAGTCAACCTCAAGGTTCATGTTCATGTTGAACAGTAGTGTTGTGAGCTAAGTGTCGCAAGAAGCAGGATAGTGTGATTGTTTTGACAATGTCGAGTATTGGCTGCATATGATGTGGCAACTACATTGGATGCAATTACTATTTACTCAGGATATACAAGTTTGTGAACTTGGCATAGTCGTAGGTGATTGTTGAATCATCATTCATCACCTTTATTCTTTGATTTTTACCTTCAAACCCTATCTAAATGCATGTATATATCATTAGTTTGCCAAACTAAATACTCTATAAGTTGTACAAAATATTCTATAAAATATTATATAAATACTGCATTTATTGCCAAAATAAAAGAAAAAAAGAAATGAGACACTGTAGGTGTTGAGTGACCCTAGCCCCCGAGACTCAATCATCATGATGACTTAGTCGACAAATAATAACGTAGGGGGATATAGGGCGGTGAATTGTATAGAAAACACAATCGGAAAACCCTACAAAAATATGCCAATAATTACCTTTTGGAACATATTTTATTCTTTATTATTTATTCATCAAATCAATAAATTGTGTACATGAAAGTTGTAGATAAAAATACAAATAAAAATATAAAATTGATTTCATAGAAAAATAATATACAGTGTACCTTTTATACTCCAAAATAAAAAGCCAAAACCCAAACTTTTCTATACCCATATCTCCTCAACAAAAACTCAAAATGTATCAAAATCACTTTTAATTGTATATAACTTTTAATAATCTATTTAATGAAGATAGTTTCATTTAATTTGGATCTAAGGTGGAAAGTTAGATTTTAAACCCCTATTGTATAGTTTACATGAATAAAATATTCATTTTATTTATTCTTTATTATTTTTATAATCTTATATTTTATAATTTGGTAAATTTTATTTATAATATATATACATATTTAAAATAATAAAAAATATAAAGAAAATACAAAAATAAAAGAAGTATACAAAATACAAAGATGAAATACCTATACTTATACATATATATTATATACCTATATTTATTTAAGTGTGCAAATAACATCAGAAAAATATAATAAAAATATATTTTTGTATATTTAAATAAGTTATAAATATATAAAATATTTGTATAAAATAATAAGTTATAGAACACAAAATAAAATATAATATATTAAATATAGATGAATATACATATATTTGTACTCGTAAAAAGTAACATAAAAATAAATACCTTGACAAAATAAATAAAAATAGGTAACAAATACTGAATAAAATTATGAATATTTTTTATTTTTTAATGAAACTTTTATTAAATTGTATAGTATTTTATATTCATTTTCCACGGTATTTTTGCCTTGGAATTTCCTGGTTGGTACACATGGAACAACCAAGTACGATTATTTGTTGATATAAGTCAATTGTACCCTACCCACTCTGACTCTTGTAAGAACCAACTACCATGTCGTCTTCGCCGAATTTTGGAGTGCAATCCATGCCTTGGATTGCCTCGATTCCGTCATCAACATTGCGCTCCATACCTCCCTCCATCTCGCTAACACTCTAGATCATTTGCACGAGCACTCAATCGACCACAAACCCGAGATCTCCACCTACCACCACACATGTCTATAAAATAACACCTAGATCTTCTTTTGGTTTTTTGATCCCTCTTAGAGCTTCTTAGCCCCTCAAATCCACCCTTGAAGCATCCCCTTGGTGACAGCGAGGAGCTAGTCGTGATTTGCAACGAGGAGGAGGCACGAAGTAGGAGATCCAGCCATCGATGGAGCTCTGCCCGGTGTTTCTACTTCTTGAGCTTCGAGCTTAGTTGAGGCAGCTTTTCCCATCATTTCTAGGTAATTTCGTAGTGTATATTTTAGTTGCGCTCTTAGTTTGTCTTTTAATCATGTAGATTAAAGGTTAATCAGAAAAATCCCCTTGACTTGGAGCTTGAGCTCCATGTCAAAATCACCGTAATTGTAGTGTTATCTGACCCGCTATCCACTCCACTTCAATCCCCATTGTGTTCTCTGTCAATTCCTCCCATTTGCCCCTTCGCTTTGACTCGAAACGAAGCGAATCAAGGCTTTATCCATCGCCTTCACCTGAGCCTCACCATCGCTCCATTCATGAGGTTTCATACCTCAATTTTTAGGTCAAGGCCCTCATCTCATGTCGCTAACGTTTTGGTGCAGGTTCACGCCTTTGACGATGGTTCTAGAGCTTAGATTGAGTCTTAGAGCACCTCCAAGATATGTCGGGCACGAAGGTCCCCTCAGTCATCATCTGAAGCCTCCCAACCCCAATCGGAGTCCACCTGTTGTTCAGTAGGAAGATGAAGCAACCCTTGGCATGAGGAATGGAGCTTTGAGTCGTCGGTTGAAAAGATGAGATTTACGAGGTTCGTACGGTCTCACAAGGCGAGACCACGGTCGATGTAATGACCGCTCACGAAACTCAGCTAATTCAACAATTAACCCACAATTACAAATCAATCAATGAAAATAGAAGTGTGGAGTTAAAATTTCTTATTACTCTACAAATGATGTGTATAGTGTAAGTATGTGTAGAGGGTCGAATACAGGGATCAAATGGTAGATCGGGCAAATAAATGCACAAAATTTGTGTGTTCTTCTTATCTATTTGTTTTTGTGTGGGTTTCTGATTTTGTAATTTTGTATGGATTTTTAAAGCAAAGGTTTTGGAAAAGAAATAGATACAAATATTTACATGGGATGCATGAATTATTTACAAGACTCGGGGTTTAGAGGATTTACACAAGATATATGTTATTTGTTTCTATAGATAAATATATATACCGTTGGTGAAAAGTGTTTATTTATTAGGATGATGTATATATTCCTCAAACTTCTCTGAAAATAATTTTACAAACAATTTTGAAAACCATAGTCCAAAATAATTTGTGCAAATAATTTTTACAAACATTTACAAATAATTGAAAATCATTTTACAAAGGTTTTCAAACATTATATATAGATTTTTCAAAATATTTTTGCAACCATTTTCAAAAACATTTGCAAATAGGTTTTCAAAACATTTTTATTTCATACAAAGAAAAGAATTTTTTACAAACAAAATATTTTTCCAAAGTTTGGAAACATTTTACAAATAGTTTGATCTTTCAAAAAGATTTTCAAACTATTTTTTAAATATTTTGCAAAAAAATATTGTTTCCTAATTTATTAATCAGTATATATAAAAAGAATTTGAGTAATAACAAACATCTTTTTATTAATTGATTTAATGAATTGTATATGTATACATAGTATTTTAGCCATACTTATTGAAAATACGAAAGTACGAGTTATAACTTAAAGTATATACGAAGTATATACGACCCCCCTATACTTAGCTTGAGCTATGTCCTCATAGATTAGAGAGAAAAAGAGAAGACATAACTCATACTGACTATAGAAAAGCCTATGCTACCATGATGAAAAAGAATGAAGGAATGAAGAAATGAATGAATGAAAAGTCGACCGCCCCTCTATACTTAGGATCAAATAATCCTAAGTATAGCAGAATGTACACAAGGCAGGGAGGGTCATGGGTGGGAATGAACAAATAACAACTCGGTTTGTCTCCCCCTATACTTAGGGTGAGATATCCCTAGGTATAAACAAGAAGAGGAGATAGTGGCAGGGATCAAAGAATGAAAAACTCGGGGTGCACACCCCCTATACTTAGGACAAAGTACATCCTAAGTATGTCAGTGGTCAAAAAAGGGGGTGACACCTTTTCGATAGAAAAGAAAAATGAAAACGAAAAGAAGAAAAGAAGAGAAGAAGAAAGGATCACTCAACTGATCCACCTCCCCTAAGAAAGGATCACTCAACTGATCCACCTCCCCTATACTTAGCAGAGTACGTCCTATGCAAGGCAAAACACACGGAATGAGGTGGATGACCAAAAATGATATATGGAACGAAGTAAAACAAAAGCGAATATACAAAGAGATGGATATACAAAGGATCAAGAAGGTAGAAAGTGGACCTTCTTGTGTGATCTGACAAGGTGCAGGTCAAGATTGGAGTCATCAGAAGATACAAACCGATCAGGATCAACCTCATGAAGATCCTCAACCACCCCAAAGCAAAAAGGCATGAACTGGTCAGTGAAAGTAATGTGGTCGTGTTCGGCCTGGGAAGTCTTTGCTAGGTCATCATTAAAAGACCCGAATTTATTTATGAAAGCAGTAAGATCAAATTCAACCTCTTCAGTCTCTGCATTGTCTGCTCTGCACTCTAAGGTGTCTATAGTGTAAATAACACGGATGTCATCAATGCATCGCCACTCACCAGAAGGGGGAACTCCAAGGTCTATGCTTTCTGAGTCTTCCTCCTTGAAGAGGAATTATCAGGTCTCAATGTCATCCAACATACAAAAAAATTCTCTCATATCATCATTAAGGTCATAGTCCTCAGGGTCGGCTAACACAAGCACACTCTCATGGGATGCGGGTCTCTGGTCAATAGTGGGTGTAATGATCAACACAACGCTCTTGACATCAGAACGGAAGCAAATCTCTTCTGATCCATAATCAATAACAGTTCTCGCAGAGGCGAGGAAGGACCATCCCAAGATGATTGGAGGATGCTCCAAGGGGGCGAAGGTCTTCATAGGCAATACGACGAAGTCGGCAGTGAAGCTCATGCCCTGATCTAAATGACAGTGTTCTCTAGAATACCCTTCGGCCTCTTTATTAATCCATCAACGAATTGGACAATCATCATGTTTTCTTGAGAATTCCAAGATGAAGAGACTGTACCAATGAGAAGGGTATTATATTAATTGAAGCACCACTGTCAAGGATGGTGTTATCATAAGAATAGTCAAAAATCATGCAACTCACAAGAGGTGTGACAGTGTTCCCTTTCCTAGTGTGTGGACGGTGAGAGATGACGTAGGCAGTGGCCATGGTCAAGATGTGTTGCTTAGATATGCTCCTTCGATTTCTCTTCTTGGGTTTAGGAGCATATAATTGGGTCATGGCAAGGCGAAGTGGGGCCTCAATGATCTCATGAATACCTGCCACCACTTCTGGTTTACTTAACATTTTTTTAAATTTTGGATCTACTTCATAAAAGGGAGAATATCGGAATCATCGTCCACACAAGGATGACTAAGAGTAGTCTGTACAGTTTCATCCTTGGGGTCAAAGGTGGGAACTGATGTGAGTGAGTGTGGTAAAGGAATCTGGCAGATGTGCCCTCTCACAAGATGGCTCGATTGTGTGTCTCCCAAAACTTTTTGTATTTTGTATTTTTTTTTTCATTTTTTATATTTTTGGCGATTGCAAGCTCCCATGGGTTTCCTCAAATGAATCCATAAATCTAGAAGGTGAATGATCAATATGGCTCTTATTTAGGCTAATGAGGTTGTCAATCCTCGAATTAATTTGATCCATTAATCGGGTCATGTACTCAAGAGCGATCTTCATGAGAGGTGACTCTAAAATCTCAGTATCGGGTGAGTGATATGAGGGTGGTGGGTGTGGGCAAAAATACAACTCTAGAGAAAAGTCCTCCGAAAAAGGTGGATTATCCGAGGGTGGTGGTGGTGGTCAAAAATCCGACTCTGGAGAAAGGTCCTCCTACAAAAGTGGATTATCAAAGTGTAAGGGTGGCGGTGGTGGGATAAACTCAAAATTCGGTGCCTAAAATAGTGGGTTAAGCGGATATGTACAAAAAGAAAAATCAGGAGCAAAGTCCTCCTAGTAAAGTGGAGGTGGACCGATTGGAGGGTACGAGTGCTCCACAAAGTTCGAATAAAAATCACTCCAATCAGCCATCTTCGAGATAAAAGGAAAATGATCGGGAGAACACGATGATTAAATCAAGAGATGTGAGAAAAAGGCGCCAATGTGTAGTGAAGATCGAGTATGCACACAAACAATCAGAAACAAATATACACAAAATAAACCCCTCAATTCACCTACTCAACACAGTGAAGACCGTAAAAGTTCGATCTTTTTTATCCTATCGATTTTAGAGTTAGGTGAGAAACACAATGTTATACAAGCATTTAGGAAGCCCTAGGATTTGGACACTACTCCTTAGTGTGTACGTAGCAAAGTAAATGTGAATACAATAAGGGGGTTCCTCTCCCGAAGACAAAGATTTTCTTTTTGATTTATTTTAGGGTTGAATAAGCTTATCAGTCCTAATTTTATTGACTTAAGCTAGGGCTCAATCACAGAAAACAAATAAAAACAAAAACGTGAAACAAAGAAAAAAGAAGAGCGAAGAAAACACGACAAAAATCGATGATGCCCCCAAGGGAACGATCCCTAGGGTAGTGGACCTCGTGAAGTGCAGTAGTGTCATGGAGAGTCATGAATATTACAATTAAATAGTCTCTCTCTCACTTTAAATTCCAAATAAAAATGAAAATAAAACTAAGTTGTTATTGTCTTCAAAATTTCTTCCAAGGTCTCCTTTGTCGCTTCCTCCTGTCGGCTAGGTCAGGAAGATGACTCTGCTTCACGTGGGTGTACAGGTGCTCCTAGGAGAGCCTCCCTCGATTCGCAGTTCATTGCAACAAATTTATACAAAGAGGATGGTTAGAAAATTCAACAAATAGTATCAAATAAAAATAAAAAGAAATAATGTGGAAAATATCTAAAAAGAAGACACAATCACATAAATCCAATCTATGCACAGTTTCTCCTCAGCAATGGTGCCATTTGAAATAACGGGATTTTCGAGGGTTGCACAGTCTCACAAGGTGCAATTGTAGATGTTGAGATGATCGCTTAAGAACCTTGTTAAATTCAATAATTAACCCATAATTAAGAATCAAGCAGTGAAAATAAAATTGAGGACTTAAAATTTATTATAACTCTACAATGGATATGTATAGGTGTAAGTATATAGAGTGTCAAACACAGGGAGCAAACGGTAGATCGGGAAAATTAATTCCAAAAATGTGTGTTCCTCTTGTCTACGTGGCATTTTGTATGGGTTTTGATTTCTATTATTTAGGGTTTTAATTTTTATATTTTTTAATTGTTTTTAATATTATATTTTTTATTTTTCTTATTATCTTTTCATATTTTTATTTTCTTTTTCTTTTTATAAAAGATATATAAGGTATATAAGGAATATACAAGGCTATATATACAATATGGGGAAATATATATGTATATGTATATATAAATACTAATAAAAATAAAAAAAATACATAGAATAAAATATTTTGGGATTTTAAATATTTTTTACTATTTTTATTATTTAATACAAGTTTGCTAATTTTTATGTTTTTTATGTCAAAAATTCCCAAATCAGGGATTAAATAAATAGGCTGAATTAATATGGAAATTTAAAATAGCAAATAATGTCCAAAATTTTCCTAATCAATTTTAATTAGTGTTAAATAAAATAAAGAAAATTCAGAGATAGAAATAAATACTTTTGGAATTTTTGGGATTTTTTATATTTTTATAAAGGATTTTGGAGCTTTTAAATTTTTATGAGTTTTCTTTTTCTATTTTTAAGGGTTTTAGGTTCTAGAGTTGTAAAATAAATAGATAAACAAAATATTTATTTTTGGAATTTTTATAAAATATTTTATATTCTTATGGGTTTTTTATTTCAAACAAGTAATTTTTGTGCTATTTTTTATTTTTATAAAATAGGAAAATGTCCTAAATTGCAAAACTAACTATTTGGCGTGAAATTCTGTACAAATAGGAACCTAACCCTATTTTTGTGGATTTTTTGGACACAAATGATATTTTAACTAAATAGAAACAACCACAAAAATCAATGAACTAAGAAGGTCATTTTTGCAATTAAAATAAACATCAGGATACAAAACGCAAATAACCCAAAGTTTTACAAATGAACTTCACATTTTAAAAACTAAAACACGATTTCAAAACCCTTAGGGGGTCGTCTACAAAATTCCCACCTCATGTAGGACGGTGAAAACATGGTTTTTGCGAGGGTATAAAGTAGTCTACACAAGGCGAGACCACAATGCCGCTGAAGCAACCGCTCACGAAACCCCGGGAAATCTACAATTAACTCACAACAGATAATCAAGCAATCAAAAGCAGATGCAGAGTTAAAATTTATTATTACTCTATAACAAAGATGTGCATAGGTGCAAGTATGTAGAGGTCGAACACAAGGAGTAAACGACTAGATTGGGGCAATGAAGCACTAAGATGATTGTGAAAGTATTTGTCTATAATTTTAATGTGGTTTTTTTTATTTTTTTATTTTTTTTTTATATTTTTGTATTTTGATTTTTATTTATCTTTTAATATTTTATATTTTTAAATTCTTTTTACTTTAAAATATATAATAAGTTATATATAGGATTTATATACACTATAATCTAGGGTTGATTCAAAAATTCAAAAAATGTTCAAAAATATATAAATAAATATTTTTGGTTTTTCAATAACTTTTTACTATTTTTGTGATATTTTAGGAATTTTTGCTAATTTTTATATATTTCTAAAGTCAAAAATACCCAAAACAGGGATAAACTTAATACCCAAAATTACAATGAAGATGAAAAAATAGTAAACAGTAGCAAAAAATCTCCAAATTAATTTTATAATAAATATAATAATGTAAAGAAAATTCAAAAATAAAAAATATGTTTTTTATGATTTTTTACTTTTATATATTATTAGGAAGGTTTTTAGGATTTATTTTTAGTTTTCCTTTATATTTTTTAGTGATTTTTGGTATGGAAGTTAAAAACACAAAAATAAACCAAATATATTTTTTCTGGGAATTTTTTAAAATGGTTTTATAATTTTATTTATTTTCTAATGCAAATAGGGACAAAAATAACACTCTTTTATTTTTAATAAATAATAATAACTTCAAAATGCAAAATAGAAATATGCATGTGACACTAGAATGCAACAAGAAGCTACACGTATTTTTTTGGATTTTTTTCAAGTTAAAATGTTATTTAAAATAAATAGAGACAATAAAGAGAAAATGCAATACTATAAGGGGTGTTAATGGAAATATCTGAAAACTCGGGGGCCAAATTGCAATTTGCCCAAAAATATTATACTGAATAAAATAGATTGGGGACTAAAATGAAATATGCAAAGCTTCAGGGAACCCGCTGCAAATGCCACCCCACGTGAGGCATCATGTGAGGTGACGTGGCGTGGACTAGAAAGTAAATACAAAAAGTATGGGGGCCTAGATATAAATTTTACAAAATATAAATAACTATAAACAAAGTTTATGGCTTAAAAAGTAAATACAAAAACCGCTGGGGGACATGTTGTAAAATACCCACATAGTGCGGCAGGCGACAGCTTAGATGCTTTCACTTTTGCCACGTGGCGATCCCAGAGAAGGCGATGATGCTTCACGCAAATGGCTAGGATCAGATCCGAGAGGGAGATCCGATGGCTAGGGTGTGCGGGGATCTGACGGTTGCAGTTGCGCGGGACGAACAGCGTCCCATCCAACGGCGATGGAGGGGGGGTGGAAGAACTGGGAAGCCTCTCCGGCGAGGCGTACTTCACCAAGCACGATCTCCCTCCTCCGGCATTCCTTCAAGCTCCAAAATGATCGAGAATGTTCCTGTAGGTCTTGTCCAAATGTTGGAAGCCTCAAAACGGCTATAGGGGCACCAGGGTACACCCACGAGGATGGCGGAGCATAGGTACCCCAGGTAGCTCTGGCGAAGCTCAAAATTGCTCCCAGGTGGCGTGGTGTACTCGGTTCCTGCAAGAAAAGGTGATGGGGTCGAGGGCAAATTACCTCGACCCCGTAGCAGGGCAATCGGGGTCTTAGGATGTGAAAAGGAGGAAATACGAAGGGGTGAAATGCAGCTAAGATGAGCGATGAAAAGTTAGCCTAAGGCTATAAATCAAACACAGGGGTTAAAACTAAGTTAAAATGCAATAAAAGTGACCATGAGAGGACAAAGACCGCGAGATGGGGGACCTAGACGTTGGCGGTCGGTGAAGGTGGTGGAGACCGCCTAAGACAAGCTTGAGCTCGCTCCCAAGGGCTGGCGAAGGAGGTTGCCACTCTCTTTCCTCCGGAGCACGCGAAAGGGGGCAAGAACAGGGGTCAAAAGGGTTCAAACAGAGGAAGGAAGCTCGAAGGGGTTTATGTACAAGGTCTGGGCGGGCTCCAAGAATTGAGGGAGATCTGATGAATCAGCGACGTAATCCTCGAGGCGAACATAGGGCATGTAAGGTGGCTCCCCGAGTAGAAAAAGTCAAGAAGGCATCGACATCAAATGGTGCAAGATTTGGCCTCGATAAATCCGAGAAAAAGAGGCAAAAATGAGGTCTGACAAGGGGCGCACAGGGTTGGTCAGAGAGTTGACCCGTGGTCAACTCTCCGGCGCACCTGGTTGGTCCATGTGGACCAACTAGGAAAAAACTTCTGGAAATTAGTTCAAAATTCAATAAAAAAATAATAATTGATTTTTATTAATTTTATTTTATAAATTAATAAATATTTATTATTTTATGAATGATGTTATTATGATTTTTATTTATTTTTTAGAGGTTTAGAATTATAATATAATTTTTAGGGGCTATATATAGGTATATTCATCTATATATGTTAAATATTTTATTTCTATTTTTTATTTTTAATTTTATTGATTTAATTTATTATTTATATAATTATAACTTATTTTTATATACTTAAATATATTTTTATTATATTTTTTAATATAATATATACTTAAATAAATAGATGTATTTATATAAGTATAGATATAGGTATTTTATCTATGAATTTTATACAAGTATTTTATTTTAATGTTTTTTTGATGTTTTATTATAGTTTTAATATATACATATATTATAAATAATATTTAAAAATTTATAAAAATATATTACAAAAATAATGAATAATAAAAAATAAAAAGAGTATTTTAATCATGTAAACTATACAATAGGGGTCCAAAACCTAACTTTCACACCTTAACTCCAAAAAATATGAAACCACCTTCATTAAATAGCTTATTAAAAGTTACGTACAATTAAAAGTGATTTTGATACATTTTGAGTTTTTATTTGAGAGATTTAGGATTCTTATTCAGACTGTACTTTGTACACTATATATTATTTTTGTGTAAACTCAGTTTTGTATTTTTCTATATTTTATTATCTACAACTTTCATGTACAAAGTTTCTTTATTTATATAAAAAGTGAAACTAAAAATAGGTCCAAAATGAATAAATGAAATTGTATTTTGGACCCTTATCTCCCCCTACTTTATTCCTTGTCGACCTAGTTATCTAGATGCCTAGGTCTCGGGGTTTAGGGTCATAAAATATTTTCAATATTTTATTCTTTTTCTTTTATTTTCTTTACTCTATAATTTTGGCATTAAAAATCGCTTTTTACACACTGTTTACACAATGATGCATGAATGCTAAAGCATGAATGAAGGGTATTTACATGCATTTACTAGGGTTTTTAAGGCCAGAATGATAGAATAAAGATGATGAAACGGAGATTCATCAGACAACACATGAGGTTAGATGGCAAGGGAGAAATACGTAATTATAATAAAGTCCAAGGATCAACTTGCAAATTTTCCAAATATTTAAATGGCATATGAAATTTTATATTACTAAATATAAAATTACAATAGCAAGGGGACGAATAATGCAAAATACACCCAAAGAGGTGCG
The DNA here is from genome assembly GCA_037367405.1 of Ottelia alismoides. Taxonomy (NCBI): domain Eukaryota; kingdom Viridiplantae; phylum Streptophyta; class Magnoliopsida; order Alismatales; family Hydrocharitaceae; genus Ottelia; species Ottelia alismoides. Next base: position 1,395,893 of record JAZKJV010004485.1, on the reverse strand, counting down.
ATCCAATGGGCATGATCTGCCCACTTATCCTCGTGGCACGCTCGATGATGCTTCGACACGGATGACTAGGATTAGATCCTAGCATCTGACCTGAAGACTGAGATGAAGCACAACCAACGACAGTTGTAGCTTCTAGATATGAGGCTCGATCTGACGGCTCTGGACCTCCCTTTAGAACTGGGAAGAACGCAGTTGGTGGCGAGCTTCGATCGATGATCTGGTGCAACTCTGGTCACCTAAAGCTTCTCTAAGGACTGCAAAATGGGGCTGGGGTCCCTCTAACTAATGGTGGCTTCAAAAAGCTCTAGGGATCACCAGATTACTCGTAGGAGATTGGAGGAGCTGGCGAGGTCCAGGTACCTCTGACGAACAGCAAAATCACTCCATCTAGGCGTTGGACTCAAGGGACCTGCACAAAAAGCAAGTAGGGTCGAGGGCAAACTGCCTTGACTAGTTAGGCGGTGGAATGGATGTGTAGCCGGGTTAGGTAGAGGTGTTCTGGCGAGGTAGCGGAGGTGGAACTCCAGGATCTTGCTCCTGGATGAGGAAAGTTGAGTGGAGTGCGGCAGAGTGTAGGGGAAGCGTAAGGGAGCAAGAAGGAGGTGGTTGTGGGTTGGATGCACGGCGCAAGCACAATGGATATGTTCACCCAAGTTAGTCTCCGACAAACTACGAAATCACTAATCTACATTAAGGCAATCAATGAAAGTTAAAACTAATTGCATGAAACAAATATAGAAACTAAAATCTAATTAAAAAGCATAAAAAATAGGCCTCAACCGGCTGGAGCTAGGAGATGGGACCTCGATGGTGGTGGAGCTCGTTGGAGGTGGATTGACTCGATTCAAAACCTATTTCACACGTTGGACCATCAGAGACGCTCATGTTGTCACCACAAGACTCGATCCGAGCAGAACAAGGGGTAAAACTGGTAGAAGAGTGATAAAAAGATGAAGGACGGAGGCAAGTGGCTTATGTACATGTGGTGGAACGGTTGGGAAGAATGAGGTGTAGTGGGTGATGCAGTAATCCACTCCTCGAGGAATCACACTTGCGTGAAGGAGGGAGGATCGATGAAGGAAAGCTAAGAAGAAATCAGCTCGTTTCGATGACCACATCGATTGGAGGAAAAAGGCAATGTATGGGTCAAAACTATGTCTGACAAAACTACATGGCTAATCAGACAGTTGACTGAGGTCAACTGGAGGTGCAACATGGTTGGTCCATGAGGACCAACTAGGAAAAACTAGCCCTAAAATTATTTGGAAATTAAGTAATAAAGGATAAATGATTTTATTAAAATAAAGTTATAAAATAAAAAATTATTTTTTTCTATAGTATTTTAATATGATTTTTTATGGGCTTATTTATTATAAGCTAATTTTTAGGGTGTATAAGTATATTTATCCATGTTTGGGTATTTTATTTCATTTTGTATTTTTGATTTTATTTTTATTTTTATTACTTTTATATTTATAATTATTTTATATACATAAATATATTTCTATTATATTTTTTTGATATAATATTTACACTTAAATAAATAAGGGTATAAATTATATAGATATATGTATAGGTATTTCATCTATGTGTTTATATGACCTATTTTATTTTTGTGTTTTATTTTTAGTTTTCTTTTATTCTAAATATGTACATGTATTATAAATAATATTTAAAAAATTATAGAACATAAAATTATACAAATAATAAAGAATAAAATAAAATAAATATTTTATTCAAGTATATTGTACAGTAGGGGTCCAAAACCTAACTTTCACATCTTAACTCCAAATTAAATGAAACCACCTTCATTAAATAGCTTATGAAAAGTTATATGCAATTAAAGGGTGGCTTCGATACATTTTGAGTTTTTATTTAGGGGATATGGGTTGGGAAGTTAGGATTTTTGACATTTTATTTAGAGTATAAAATGTACACTGTATATATTTTTGTGTAACTTAATTTTGTATTTTTCTATATACTATTATCTACAACTTTCATGTACAAATTTTCTTTATTTGAGGCATAAATAATAAAAAAATAAAATAGGCCCCAAAATGGACTTATTGTTGAATAAAAGAATGGAATATTTATGTATATTTGACCCTTATCTCCCCCTACTTTATTCGTATCGACCAAATCATATCTTAACTTGGTCTCGAAGTTTAGGGTCATAAAATACCTTTGGCATTTTATTCTTTTTCTTTTCTTATATTTATTCTATATATTTGGCATTAGAAATTATATTTTGGACATAATAAATGGAATGAATAATGAATGTTAATTTGTACAAAATAAAATTATTTACATGCATTAGCTAGGGCTTTTAAGGCCAAGATGATAGAATAAATGTGATGAATTGGAGATTCATCACCGGCATTCTTCGATCAAAGCAAGGGTACCCAATTGTTCTTGGGTGTTCTTTCTGAACTCCCAAGTACCGTTGGATCAAGAAGGAGGGCCCAGACTAATGTAAGCCATCATTGATAAATCGAAACGAAGCCATTTCCAAAACCGCATGATCAGTCACGCGACAGAGCGGCAACGGTAGGATTTGAAGTTTTGAATGGGTAAATTTCTTAGCCCTGTAAATATCTAAATAGCCCTATAAATAGTTTAATAAAAGTGTTGGACAATTTGCATGTAACTCCCTAAATTATCTAATATTTCACTTTAGTCCTCGATCACATGAAGGCCCACATGTTTGGGAAATTGCATGTATAACCCTGCACCTTTTGTAATTACATTTTAATATAGAAAATTTGAATATTACTTATAAATTTCTAGGTTATATTCATTGTGCCCCCTGTATTTATTCATTGTGCCCCCTAGGTTATATAAATTTGAATATTATATATTAATATTATAGATATATATAGATATAAATATTAATATATAAGTTATAACATTATTCATTATTATAAATATTTTAGTAATTATTTTTAAAATATAAATATATACATATATTATTACTTAAACATTAAAAAAATATAATAATAATATAATTATTATATTTTAAAACCCACATTCTTTGATTAATAGTGTGCATAATTATATACATACATAAATATATTATTTATTCATTATTTATTTAAATTTATTAAGAGTGTTACACCGTGTGTTCCATGTATTCGACACCCTACTCCGTTTGTCACTATACACATTTATTTGTAGGGTTTATAATAAATTTGATTCATACATCTTCTTCGTTGACTGATATTATATCATGTGGGTTGATTGTTGACTTCATCGCTTGATGTTGTGAGTGTTTGTCGCATCGACTACACTCCCACCTTGTGTGGAGTGCAAGACCTTCCTTACTTGACAAACCAGTGATTTCAAATGGCGTCGTTGTCATGGAGCAACGGATTGTAGCACGTTATTGTCTACATAGTTGCATATTATTCTTTCTTTAATCTCTGCTTATTTCATTTTGATAATTATTTGATTGTTTTAATCCTTGTTTCTCATTGATCTTTCTTGCGAGCGACCACTTGGCGATGGCTATCTCTTATGACGTGGACGCATCCAAGGAGAGCGGAGGTTGGCATTCCCTTGAGAGCCAACCAGGAGAGAGCATGAGAGAGGAGCAAGGAAAGGAGAAGAGAAGCTTTCCTTAGCTTCTATTTTCAAATTTTGTAAGAGTGTGTCATTTTATTTTTTAATTCAATTTGTAATAATTTAGACACTGCCACACAAGCACGGTCCAGTACACGGGTGTCTGTTCACCTGGGGGCATCTCCCCAGTTTTCATATTTTATCGCCTTTCTTTTGTTTTGTTTCACACGATTTGAGCTTTCCGCCTTTGTTTTTATTTGTTTTCTGTGAGTCAACCCTTAGACATTAGGTTGCTTGACTCGGTAGCTACGTCCAAAGCCTTAATTATATTGCATGCACTTATAGTGATACGTGCTTGGACTTAGTCAAATAATTAATTGCAAATTACTCAATTTGGAACCATTAGCCGTGAGAGACCTCATGACACTTCCATGACCCATTGTGGCAGGCACTGAGAGGTCTCCAAGATCGGACATTTAGGATCCATTTTTTAGTAGTTGGCATTTGGTTCTTCCCAATAATAGCAGCTACTGTTTAGGACATTTTCTCACTTTTGCATATAACCATATAGTGTAAATATTTCAACTCTGCCTTGGATCCTGCAAGGAGAGAGTTGGGAAGCACTGTAAGTAATTCTAACTTTGCATGCATCATTAGTCACTACAGTGAGTTTTCCATCTTAGTGACGTCTTGCACAGCTTTTCCATTGTGTTGATATCATATTTAGGACAAAAATAAAATACAAAAAATCGTTATGTGGCTTGCTCTGGAAAATATTCAAAAAATGAAAACCCAAAAATTAATAAAGGGTCTGCTAAATAAACTTGACCTTAATTAAAATTCGTAATGAACCATTCATTGTTTAGGGTTCATAGAGCCCACATTATTTTCAGGTACACTCCAGACAGAGTGAGGCGTGACCCGCTAAGGATTAGAGCCAAAAACCCAATCTATAACTACCTTGTGTATCACCTATATTATCAAAGTATTGGCACTCCTATCGTACGTTACTGAGTAGGGCCTCGTCGAGCATGGTGTTCCCACATTATGTTGAGCATCCGACTTGCTCTGAAGTACTGAGCCAAGGGCACACCCTCATGGGTGTCTCAGTTGATAACTCGAATTTTGGCGAGCGATGAGATATCGATGTCAGTTGTAGGAATTGTTCCGAACCAAAATTTGAATTAATCAAACAAAAATCAATGAAATAAGAGAGCAGTTTTTTCTTCTCTCTCCTATTTCATCTACACTATATTATTTATCCAGGTAAGTGTGTCTGGGTCGATCTCGAGGAGGCAAAATATTAAAACTTCTGTTTTCGATGCAAGAAATCAATATTGAAAACTTCTCTTTATCCTTGGCTTTACAACAAACTTCAAGAAAAGACTCAAAACTTTCCCGACCTTATGAAAATCAAATAGAGGAAATGAAGTGATGAAAAATCGTGAAAATGCCTATAATGTATCTTGGGTAGTTATGAAACTACCCTAAAAATTTGGGAAGAAAATACAACAAAAATAGAGTCTAAAATACCCCTACAAGCCAGGAGCACAACTGCAAAGAAAAATATTAATATTTTGTTACTCTTAAGCCCTCGTAGGGATTGATTTGCAAAGAAAGTAAGTTTTATTGCATTTAGGTCCCTGTGTGGGGACCTAAATGCAATATCTGGAAAGGTATGGAGTGGAATGAAGTTCTGGATCTTTGATTGGTTTAAGAAGCTAAATTCACAGTGTTTCACCATGGACAGCTCTGATTAGAAGCTGAGATGTGATCTTGGCCGTCGGTGATGGCCACGTGTCAACAGCCTATACTCCATGGTTGTTCTTGGAGTTCTTTATCTCCTCTGTGTAGCTGGCGACAATGGTCTCTTTTCCGACTTCTTCCCGTCGATTGGCGCTCGGCTTTGGCCTCCGGCAGGGCTAGGAGGGAGACAACTTCTCCCTCCGAGCTCGTCTGTGGTGGAACTCCTCCGTAGGTAGTAGTAGGCGGTGGGGATTCACCGGTGAAGTTAGAGTTTCGTCAAGGCTGGAAGTTGAAGAAGCAGCTTCTTAATTTGATCGTTCTTTAAACTTTGAATCTCATGGTGGTTGTTGTTATGCTCCAGATGATAAGGAACTTGCAAGTGAATGATTTCTTGCTCGACTCTAACTCAAATCAGCCATAGAATTAAAGGATTTGCAGTTCATAAAGGGCTTTCCAGAAAATGCAAAGAAACGTATAAACTGAGAAAATAAGGTGGATTTGGAAGTGAGATGAGTCGGATTTGAAGGGTTTGAATGTTAGGCATCTAATAACGATGATTGAAGTTGCTAATGACGTAACTAGTTATGCTAACACAGGCACGTATATCAAGATTTAAAAATGCAGAATATGGAAGTGTTACCTGGGGATTGGAGGTGTAAGACCTCTTAGTTGTTGCTCGACGGGCGGTACACCGGAGCTTGACGGGACGACTAGGCACGATGCAAGGTTGTGAATCACCTTGGAACTTCTCCTCCGACGTACCCTTGTCCACGCGGAGCTAGCTTCTAGCCATGTCATGGCTGAAATGAGGTAGAACACGGCGATGAAGTTGGATGGTCGGCCAAGGGATTCTGGAAGCTAGAGTTCAGGACAAGTTAGTTGTTAATGGAGGTTTTGGAGGAGCTTTTATAAGCGATCGAAGGGAGGTTTGTTAGTGATTAAGGGTCGGTATTGAAGTAGGTCGTTAGGAGAAGAGGATGGATGGAGTGGATGGGAGGAAGACGTTAAGAAGTTGCATGGAGAAAAAGGCAAACATCGGAGGTTGGAACAAACAACCGTCCGGCCTTCTTGAAGAAGGTCCCAGGTGCTGACACGTGCCAGCACCCGGTTGGCAAGGTTCAAGAAATACCTTAGTAAATATGAATTAAAAGTAAAAGGCCTTATTTTAATTAGGTATAAAAACAAAAAATATAGATAATTAAATTATCTAAATTATAGTATAATTAGTTTTAATAAATAACCTATTATTTTACGAATTATAAATATTATATTACTAAATAAGTATAAATAATACTTAATAATATGTTTTGTATTTTTAAATTAATAAATTACTAAACAATATATTAGTTTTATATTTTATTAATTATTATGTTGATAAATAGAGTATGTATGAATTTTTGTGGATTTTAATAAATTAATTTTGATATATTAATAAATAGGTATATAAGATATAGGGATTTTTATCCAGCAACCCTATAAAATTTGCCAATTACCTCTTCGACCTTTGAAACAACATAATTCCCCCCTCAAACCCGTAAACTTACCAACTCTTACCCCCGTGAACCCTGCAATTACTATGTTTGAAGCTCGTGAGGGTTCTTGGGGTAATTTATAGGGTCGATGGGGTAATTACGTTATGCAAAAGGTCGTAGAGGTAATTTAAAAAGTGTATAGGGTCTATCAGGTAAAAATCCCTAAGATATATAGTTCATTTATACCTATAAATTAGGGTTTTTTATTTATTTTAAATAATAAATAATCTCCTAAAATTATGAAATAAATTAGGGTTAATATACAGGATCAAGAAAATAATAAGAAATTATAAAATTATTAAAACGATAAATAAGGTGTTCTAAATAAAATAAATAGCCCAGAAACCCAGTTGTGATTAGGTCCCAAAATCAACTTTTTTGCAAATGGACTCCGATTTTAGTGAAATCACCTTCATTAATTAGAGAATATTATTTTATGAACTTTAAAGGTGAGTAGAGTGAAATTGGAGTTATATGAGAAAGTTATGATGTTCGGAAGTTTGTATTTTGAGAATTTACAAGTGGGATTTATTGGTATATATACAAGGTAATATTTTTAACTTATTTTTATATTTATATATATATAGAAATAATTAGGAGAAGAGTTTGGTAAAAAATTTGTTCATATGAATTAATTAAAAATCTTTAAAGTTTTGGTATTTATTGGATAATTGATGAAGAATGTCTGAGATGTGAAATTAATTATTTTTATTTGTTTTCTTTCTTATCTCCCCTACTTATTTATTTGTCGACCAATCCATGATGACTTGGTCTCGGGGATTAGGTTATAAATATATCTTTCAGCTATATTTATTTTTACAAGTCATATTGTACATATATACATATCTACAATTTTCCTTTATTTTTATTTTCTTTATTTTTATTCTTTTATTTATTTACATGATTTTAATGCATAAAAGTGCATATTTATTCACGACTATGGTTTTGTTAAAAAGTGGAATTTAGTGGACATTTACATGTATCTGTTAAGGGTTTTAAGATAAAATGCAGACAGAATGTTAATGAATCGTGGATTCATCATCTGTCTCATCAATTTGCGTCCGAGTAGGTCCTTGCACGCTCACGAGTGATTTGATTCTGTTGTGAGCGAGGTTCGAAGTATTGGTTTCTCCTATTGGCTTCATGTCTTATTCCTTGGCTGAGTAGGAATCCAGGAAGGGTTACAAGGACTTCAAAAAGTGCAGACTACGTGTTACAAAGGAGGAGTACAAGTACGGGATAATGTTCTGGTAGTACTATCACTTTATAGAGTTAGCGTACTTAAGGACTTGTTATAAGATTTCCTGAAAATAACAATAAAATTGAAAAGTTAAAAATAGCCGAACTTTTACAGCTTCACATGTGTTGAGTGGGTGAATCCATTCTTGTCTTGTGTTTGTTTGAATTAGATTAAGGTTCAAAGATCAGTCCAGCACATTTTGTGCATTTTTCACTTTCTTCTATTTGATTCCTCATTTGACCCCCTTCTCATTTTGAGCGTTCTACTATTTTACACCATTTATTCCTTGTTTGATCATTATATCATTCTTCCATTCTCGATCTCCTCTTGACCTCTAAGACGGCGTCTTAGTCGGGACCTCGCCGACACCTATATCAAATCCATGCGCTCGACTTCTCCAATAATTCGGGATGATTCTTGAGAACTCAGTTCGGACTCCGTGAACCGATCTTCAGACTCCATGTTTTCTCCAATAATCCCGGATCCCTCTTGTCCTGAACTCTGTCCATACTGGATGGCAATTGATTTCACTCCATATACATCGTCATACTTAATGAGGTTATGTGTTGACCTTAACACAAAACAATTCTCTACATCTGGTGAAACAACTCAGAATGATCGGGCATTATTCCATATGCAGACTAAGAATGTGATCTAGATACATAGATTCTCTCGAATTCAGAGTTAGAAATAAATATAGAGATGCCTCCTAGAGGAAAAGGGAAGGGGTCGTAGCACCCATCACAACTGCAACCAGAGCAAGGCCAGCCAGATCATAATGTTGTGAATGCACACATTCTCACCTCCATCTAGGTAATACAACAACAGCTCATCGAGCAAGCATTGGCACAGGTCGCCTTCTAGGACGTGCTTAATGACTTGACGAGAGGAAGAGAAAATCGTCGAGGAGAAGAAGGAGGAGGAGAAGAAGAAAGAGAAGGTGGAGGTCATGGAGGCCCAGCAGACGAAGCTAGAACAGAGCAGCCCAAGCCGACTTTGAACCGAGTGGATCCAGAGCCCAGCGATCCATGCACATTTTGAGTTGAAGCCTCAATTCTTGGCACTCCTTCCTAGATTCCACGGAAATGTGAATGAGGAACCTTATATCCACCTGCAACAGTTCGGTCGCATTTGTGGTACAACACACTACCCTAACATACCGTTAGGAGTAGTCAAGATGACGACATTAACATTCAGCCTTCAAGATAAGGAGCTTCATTGGATCAACCACCTGGGGAAGGTCATCACTACATGGGAAGAAATTAAGTCTACCTTTCTACACAAATATTATCCTCTTGGGCAACTTAATCGGATGTGTGCCCGCATAGCGAACTTCACCTAAGCCGCTCACGAATCCAACGATGAGGCTTGGGAGAGTTTTACTGAATTACAAGATATATGTCCCCATCATGACATTCATAGGACCAGTCGATCCAATATTTCTTTGGGGGACATACAGTTGAGAGTTATAAGCTCGTGTGTGTCATGTGTAGTGGTTTACATTTCAACAAAGACGAGGTTGTTGTCTGGCAGATCTTCGAGGAGATGGCCGAAGGAGAGGCTGCCTTGTCGTCATCCCGTGTCTATAAGCGCCAGCCCCACACTCTTCAGAAGCCTGTCCATATGGTATCTTCTCACAAGTCGGACAGGGATGAGGGCTCCAACTTGAGCATCATAGGGAGCCACCTGTCCAAGGTGGATATTATATAGAAATGACCACAAGATCTCAAAAAACTTTCTGTGATCGAGCAGAGGATGCATCATCAGGATAAATTGGACCAGATCACCAAGCAGCTAGAGCTGCTGGTCAGTATGATCAGCTCCTACAATTATGTGTCTGCATCGGCCACTACTCCTGCTGAGTTGAAGGAACGAGCATCGCCGCAGCCTCCTCAGTAGAGTCAAACCCAGCCAAAGGTCCAGCACATATATTATGTGCAGGCCCCAGAATCGATGTCTCCACATCAGCCACATCAGCAACTAGTGGTCTACCAACCTAAGCCCTAGTCTGTGTAAGATCCATGTTTCCCTCCTCCACCTTTCATTAAAGAGGTGAATGTTGTATGGGCTAACGATGCACCGCCGGGCCGTCCAGGCAGACCTCAACAGGACCAGCAGTCAGGCAACTGCCAGTTCCCTCGGTAACAAGGAAAGAGATTTGTCCAGAATTAGCCTTAGTATCACTAGCAGTTTGGAGACAGAATCAGTATCAACAACCGTAGTACCAGCAATACCAGCAGAATCAGCAGTACTCGATTGTGCCATATCACCAACCTCCTCTATAGTACCAACAGAGCCACCCTTCTCCTTACTACCAAAATCAGTATTCCCACTTGCAGCCTCCACACCATTCCCAGTATCAATGTGGCTAGCACGTTGAACCATCCGAGGTTGATCATGTGAACCCAGCCTTGGATTGTCTGGCTCAGCTAGTGAAAAGCCTAGCAGAGATGAGCAAGAAACTTGATGACCTGGCCACCGTGAAAACCTCCATTCCATCAAAAGTGGAGGCTAAACCCAATAATTTTAGAAAGAAAGAGCAGGTAGTTTGTGATGTTCTAGGTGGTCTAACAAAGTCATATATGCTTTATTTGTTTTTATCTAATGTTATCGCTCTTAGGAGCGGTAGGACTTTGTAGCCATCAGTCACATGCAAGGGAAGAATAAAGCTTCGACAAGCAAATCATCATCTTCTACATCAGTCGATCCAGCATCCGGGCCAAGTGAGGAAGAAGAGGAAGGAGAAGCACCATCAACAAAAAGCAAAAAAAATCAAAAAAGCCAAAAAGATAGCACCAACAACAGTAGCAGCAAGAGCACCAGCCAGCCAACCTTGGAGGAGACCGTGCCTACAGTTGATTCGGTGCTAGCAGATGGATCCCACCCTGTATATTTTGGATGCCCGCCATTCTTGGATGATCCTGCTCATTTTAGTCATCCATTTTTACAGCAAGATGTGGGCACAAATTTTGATGTAAATAAGAACTCTATTTCTATTGTTGCTTTTGGTTATGTAAATATCCCATTTCCGAATGCATTAATAAAATCCAAAAAAATAAAAATTTGACATCGGCCTTGTCTAATCCTGATGTTGTTGAGATTATCCAGAATCCTGTGCTTGAAATGCCCTTGAAAGCTATCAAGTACATGCCGAACATTAAGAAAGGTCTTAAAGAGGCATGTAATTTGAAAAGACAGCCACACGAAGCTAGAGAAAGAAATGTGAAATATATTCTGACCATAGATACAGTAAATGCAATCAGCAATCTCCTGACCAAGAAGAATGATATGGGAGCTCCTCTAGTCAGATGCCAGATGTTCGATTAGTAGTTCGATCAAACTCTACCCGATAGTGGATCCTCAATCAACTCAATGCCCAATTCACTACTAAAAGAATTTGGTTTGGGACCTCGCAAGTCTACAAGGATGATTCTGATGTTCGTAGACATAGCCATCAAGTGGCCCAAAGGAATTTTGGAGGATGTCACTGTCACCATTCAGGGAATGCAGTTCCCCTACGGACTTCATCGTGCTAGGCATAGACACCTCAACTCTCTTCTGTGTACCCTGATAATCCTGGAACGGTCATTCCTTCGAACAGCCGAAGCAATGGTGAACTATGGCACCGAGCAGATCACCTTCCGCTCGAACAACAACAAGGTACCAATTGAGATGATCCAAGTGCAGAAATCGTTAGAGCCTGCATTAGACGAGAGTGAGCCGGTAGAGCAATGAACAGAAGACTGTGACTTTCTTGTTGAAAATTGTGATACAAATATGTTTATGGACGATATTGAAACCCACAAGTTCCTCACCACAGAAGAACTAGTGGATAGCACATTCGAGTTCCTGGATGTTCTTGATAATGAGATTTTTGCTGAGTTTCCTGATGAACACCTCTGTAGCCACCTGTCCTTGGAAGAGCAAGAGGCAATCATTGAAATTTTTGTGAACAAGATTCTGTGATAGAAGAGTTTTGTGCAGCATTGAATGCAGAACCAATAGTGACAATGGTGGACACCGTACAGTTGAAAGATCCAACACTTCGCCCTATATAGTAGCTGAAGTTACCACCTAACTGAATCAGACCATGCTTGAGCTCAAACCACTTCCAACAAATATGAAATACACCTTCCTTGCGGGTGTGTAGAACATGTTCCCCAAGATTATTAAGTCATAACTGATAGAGGAACAAGAATCTCGTCTGCTCGAGGTTCTAGAAAGAAACTGCATGTCCATTGGCTGGAAAATTTCAGATCTCCATGGGATCAACCTCACTATGCTCACATTACATATATCTTGAATAAGATAGCAAGTCGTCTCGTGAGTTCCAACGAATATTGAATCCAAATCTCCAAGAGGTTGTGATGAACGAGATCACAAAATGGTTTGATGCGGGATTCATATATCCTATCTCTGACTCAAAATGGGTGAGACCGTTGCATGTCGTGCCAAAGAAGTGAAGAATTACCATGATCAAGAATGATAAAGGAGAGGAGATCACAACCAGAGTACCAACATCTTGGCGTGTATACATGGACTACAGATGCTTGAATCTAGCAACCAAGAAGGACCATTTCCCGCTCCCCTTCATCGACCATATCATTGAGTGATTGCTCGCGAAAGAATATTTTTGTTTCTTGGACGGATACTCTGGTTACAACCAAGTTGTTATAGCTCTTGAGGATCAAAAGAAAACATCCTTCACCTGTCCATTTGGGACCTACGCCTTCTGCAGAATGTCCTTTAGGTTATGCAATCCTTCGACGACAGTTCAACAATCCATGTTGGTCGTATTTGCATATATAGTTGGAAGTTTTCTTGAGGTTTTCAAGGATGACTTCATGGTCTATGGAGACAGCTTCGATAAGTGCCTATCTTATTTAGATCGAGTCTTGAAGAGATGCTGTGAAGTGATTTTTGTACTCTCATTGGAGAAGAGCCATTTTATGGTAATGGAGGGTATTGTGCTAGGACATGTCATATCAAAACATGGCATGAAGGTAGACCCTATGAAGGTGGATGCCATTTCTAAACTCGAGCCACCTATGAATCTGAAGCAAGTCAGATCATTTCTAGGTCACGTTGGTTTCTACTGACGATTCATCAAGGACTTTAGTGAAATCGACCGACCACTAACCGAGCTTCTAGGAAAGGAAGCATATTTTATCGTTGATGGCAAAGTCCTCCAAGCATTCAATCTGCTGAAAGAACTGATCACCTAGGCCCCTATCCTTCAAACGCCAGATTGGTCTCTCTCATTTGAGATCATGAAAGATGCATCGAATTACGCCATTAGATCATTTCTAGGACAGCAAAGAGATAACTTACCATTTGCAATTCACTATGCTAGCAGGGCTCTAGATGAAGCTCAGAAAAACTACAATATCACTGAAAAAGAGCTGCTAATAGTTGTCTTCGCCCTGGAGAAATTCGGATCCCGCATATTTGGATCCAAAGTGATAGTGTATACAGACCACTCTACCATCAAGTACTTGCAGGCCAAGAAGGATGCCAAACCCAAACTTATCATATGGATCATTCTGCTCCAGGAACTTGATTTAGAAATCTGTGATAAGCTTGGAGTTAAAAATGTGGCGGTAGATCACTTGTCAAGATTACCAGAGCTGGATACTCCTGAGAAGAGCTTATTGCCGATTACAGAAACTTTTCCAGATGAAGCCATTATGTCAGTCACCTCGCTCCCCTGGTTCGCTGATATTGTGAATTATCGTGTGTCCAAGAGAACCCCACAAGATTGGCATAAGCTGAAAATCGACAAATTTCTGTCGAATGTTCATTTCTATCAATGGGAGGATCCTTATCTCTTTCGTGAGGGGGGAGATTGCATCTAGAGGAGGTGCATTACTAAGGAGGAAGTCTAGAGTGTCCTCAAGCACTGCAATGCTAGAGAATCAGGAAGATACCACTTTGGGAGAAGAACGGCAATGAAAGTTCTCCAATGCGGCCTTTGGTGGCCAACTCTATTCAAAGATGCAGAAGACTTTGTTAAACATTGCACCGACTGTTAGAGACTGGGCGGTACTATTGGAATGAGAGACACATTGCCCTAGAAGTACATTCAAATTTTAGACGTGTTTGACGCATGGGGCATCGATTTCATGGGCTCGTTCCCCAACAGTCAGGGTTTTGAGCATAGTCCGCTTGATGTCCATTATGTGAGTCGTTGGGTGGAGGATATCCCAACTCGAGCCGCCGACAGTCCCACTGTCTGCCGGTTCCTTAGGGAAATCATCATTGCACATTTAGGGATCCCCACAATTCTTATATTAGATGGGGGTATCCATTTCATTAACTGACATGTGAAAAAGCTGATACATTGAGCATCATGTCACCTCCATATACCACCCACAATGCAATGGTATGGCCAAATGTTCGAACAGGAAGATAAAGATAATCTTGCAGAAACTTGTACAGCCTAATAGGAAGAATTGGTCACAATTGCTTGATTCAGTACTTTGGGCCTATCGGACCGCATACAAATCCTCGTTAGGAATGTCTCCATACCGCATGGTGTATGGCAAGCCATGTCATTTTCCCATAGAACTCATTCATAAATCTTTGTGGGTAATTCATATCTGTAATTTGGATCCCAAGAAGGTCGGAAAGAACAGAAAGATAGATTTAAATCGACTCCTCAAATTCCATGAGTATGTATACGACAACAATCTGATGTACAAGGAAAAGGTCAAGAAGTGGCATGACAAGCACATCCGTCGCAAGACTTTTGAACCGGGTCAGAAGGTTTGGTTGTTTGATGCAAACTCAAACTATTCCCAGGGAAGTTGAAAAGCAAGTGGGCTGGGTCGTTTATAGTAAAGCACGTGCGTGATAATGGGAGCATTATTATATATGGTTTGTTAGTTGACGCACATCCATTTGTGGTCAACATACAGTTACTTAAGCCTTGTCTTTAACATGATACATTTCTGTCTGTGGTAGATTCGATTCAGGTGGTTTATGATAAAGAATTCATAGTCGTAGCGTTAGCACAAGCATACTAGGCCATCAAAAAAATATGAATAGTTAATCATTTTCTTCTTTTATTCTTTTCATTTTCATTCTTCAAATTCTTTCTTCCATGTTCTCTCACCCCCATTCATCTATGATATACTTAGGATAACTCCATCTTAAGTATAGGGGGTGAGCGCCCTCGAGTTACTCATTATTTGATCCCTCACCTGTCTCCTCAACTCTTGATAATCTTTCTTTACTTAGGGAAGTTTCACCCTATGTATAGGGGGAGATAGGCTGAGCCGATGATTCATTTATTTGTTCCCACCCTTGACGCTTCCTGCATGTAGAATACAGTGTGCTATACTTAAGATTTGATCCTAAGTATGGTGGGATGGTTGACTTATTATTCTTTATTGAGTCATTGTAGTATAGACTTTTCTATACTTAGTATGAGTTATGTGTTCCTTTTCTCTTCAATATATGAGTACATTACTCAAGCTAAGTATAGGAGGGCTAATATATACTCTATATATAATTTATTCATAACTCGTACTTTCGTATTTTGAATAAGTATGACTAAAATCCTTTTAAATAAATATAATAATAATAATAAAGAAAATACTCGTATAAAACTATTTAAAATTCTTTATATATACCAACTAATAAATCAGGCGAAAATGTTTTGCAAAATATTTGAAAAATGGTTTGAAAATATTTTTGAAAAATCTTTTGAAAACTGTTTGAAATTTTTTTGTAAAACATTTTGTCCTTTGTAAAAATATTTCATTTGTAAAAAATTCTTTTCTTTGTGTGAAATAAAAAATTTTGAAAATCTATTTGCAAATAGTTTGAAAAATGGTTGCAAAAAAGTTTGAAAAATCTATATATACTGTTTGAAAAATCTTTGCAAAATAATTTTCAAATTTTTTAAAAAGTTTGAAAAAAATATTTGTCAAAATTAAATTGCAAAATAAAAGTTTTCAAAATGTTTGCAAAAATATTTTCAAATTATTTTGAGAACTATGTACACAACTCAAATCTTCTACAAACCTAACACACTAACCTGTAAATATTTGTAAATACTTCCTATAAATTCTTAGACCTAACTCTCGTAAATAAGAAGATGCACTCCCTGTAAATATATGTACCTATTGCTTTTCCCAAAAATTTTATTTTGAAAAATCCTTAAAAAATCACAAAATTAAAAATCTCAAAAACATTTGCAAAACCTTTTTCGAAATTGCATAAAAATTTGCAAAACTTTTCAAATAAATCCATAAAAAAGTTCAAAATCAGATTATTGCTTCAGAAAAATATTTCCTTGCATTGTACATAGCATTCACATTTTTTCGAACAACTTAGACGATTGAATGAGTCCAAATAAAGTGTGAAGATTGGAGCTTGGAATAGACATTAATACACTTAATTTCAGTGGAACCCATTGAGGAGCGGAAGTGGAGACATTTCAGGTCACCTTGACTTAGTTCTTTGGATTCCATAAGACTATGTTCATGAGTCAATTCAATGTACCTAAATAGAAACCTTCGTATAATCCGTAAGACTCTTGAAATAGTGACTTGACCGGAAACCTCGTACCTAACACTTAGCGCAACTTAGATGGACTGTTGAAAAATCTTGGAGTCTAAATCGGGACGATGCAAGGCGGCTTTGTCAAGGGTGGCTCAGGAATCATTCTCAGGGATTGCCGACACCAATACTCTAACCCACTTCTTTTGGTTACAATGACATATAAAGATTGGAGATGGATTGAAATAATACTTCTGATGAGGGATGGTCTATCAGCGCAACTTTTTCCAAGACCAAATGGATGGAACAAAAGATGCTATATCCATCGGGGAACAAACAAGAATGGACAAAGAAAAAGAAAATATCCAAAGAAGCCTATACCAAAAATTCCACAAAATTTGAGCTTCAGAAGAAGCCTGCTTCATGGTAAAGAATCGGTTACACTGACCGACTCCACAAGGGAATGATGACTACACTAGTCCATTCCCACTTCTCTTCCCATTCTTCTAACTTCTTTCCCCATTTGATTGTAAAGATCGGGAGCACCTGACCTTAGAAGGGAATATCTATCTCCATAAGAACGAGCTACCAGAAGAGCAGATGCCTTGGTAGTTCAATGGCTTTTTCTGGGAAGAGCTGAACAATTTCACACACATGATTCTATCATTTCAAGGTAGCAAGAGTATGCGGTTGAGAGGATGGTTTTGACCTGGCTATGAATTAGACTAAATAATAGGAGTATGGAACCTAAGGGTTGTTATGTCATACTTCCTGGCTTCTAAGTGGTTCCGAACACATCATTAATCCAAAGGCCTTCTCTGGGCTCCAAACTTTGACTTTATTAAGACAAGTTTGTAAGTTGAAAACTATTCCAAGTTATTTCTTTTTCTTTTCTTTATTTTCTTTTCTACACTTATAGACATAAGTGTTTGCTATGAATCATCATTTCATCAAAATTTTCCTTTGATTTGGGCCTTCAAATCCTATATAAATGCATGTATATAGCATTAATTTGCCAAAATAAGTACTCTAGAAGTTGTACAAAATACTGTAGAAAACACTATATAAATACTGCATTTATTGCCAAAATAAAAGAATAAAGAAAAGAAAAAGAAATGAGACACCATAGATGTTGAGTAACCCTATCCTGTGAGACAATCATCATGATGACTTACTCGACAAGGAATAATGTAGGGAGAGATAGGGCAGTGAATTGTACAGAAAACACAGTCGGAAAACCCTACAAAAATGGGCCAATAATTACCTTTTGGGATCTATTTTATTCGTTATTATTTATTTATCAAATTAATAAACTTTGTACATGAAAATTGTAGATAAAAATACAAATACAGATATAAAATTGATTTCATAGAAAAATAATATACAGTGTACCTTTTATACTCTAAATAAAAAGCCAAAACCCAAACATCCCATACCCATATCTCCTCAATAAAAACTCAAAAGGTACCAAAATCACTTTAATTGTATATAATTTTGATAAGATGTTTAATAAAGGTGGTTTCATTTAATTTGGAGCTAAGGTGTTAAAGTTAGGTTTTTAACCCCTATTGTATAGTTTACCTGAATAAAATATTCATTTTATTTATTCTTTATTATTTTTATAATCTTATATTTTATAATTTTGTAAATATTATTTATAATATATGTATATATAATAGAATAAAACCAAAAAGAAGACACAAAAATAAAATAAGTTTACAAAATACATAGATGAAATACATATACTTATACCTATATATTATATACATATATATATTTAAGCATGCAAATAACATCAGAAAAATACAATAAAAGTATATTTATGTATATTTTAATAAGTTATAAATATATAAAATATGTGTATAAAATGATAAAATATAAAACACAAAATAAAAATAAATACACGAAATATAGATGAATATACCAATATTTATACTTGTAAAAAGTAACATATAATAAAATACCTTGAAAAATAAATAAAAATAAGTAGTAAATACTTTTTTTTATTTTAATAAAAAATTAATTAAACCGTATAATAATTTATATTCATTTTCCAAGGCATTTTTGCCTTGGAATTTCCTAGTTCGTCCACATGGACCAACCAGGTGCGAGTATCTGTTGACCTAAGTCAACTGTACCCTACCCCCTCTGCCTCTTGTCAAAACTACCTACCATGATGTGTTCACCAAATTTTGGAGTGCAATACACGACCTGGATCGTCCCAATTCTATCATCAACATTACGCTCCATATCTCGCTCCATCTCGCTAACACTCTAGATCACCTACACGAGCACTTAATCTACCACCATGAATATCTATAAAATAACCCCCAAATCTTATTTTTTTTATTTATCCCTCTTCGAGTTTCTTAGCCCCTCAAATCTACCCTTGAAGTACCCCCTTGGTGACAGCGAGGAGCTACTGGTGATTTGCAGCGACGAGGAGGCACGAAGCAGGAGATCCAGCCATCGTCGGAGCTCTGCCAGGCGCTTTTTCTTCTTGAGCTTCCAGCTCAGTAGAGGCCCCCTTTCCCATCATTTCTAGGTAATTTCATAGTGTAGATTTTAGTTCCGTTATTAGTTTTTCATTTAATCCTGTAAATTTAGGGTTAAGCGGAAAAATCCCTTTGACTTGGAGCTTGAGCTCCATGTCATAATCGCCGTAATTGTGACTGTTATCTGACCCCCTATCCACTCCACATCAATCCTTGTCGTGTTCTCCATCAATTACACCCATTTTCCTCTTCGAGTCGACTCGAGGCTTTATCTATCATCTGAGCCTCATTGCTGATCCATTTCATGAGGTTTCATACCTCAATTTTTGGGTTGAGGCCCTCGTCTCGTGCCGCCTAATGTTTTGGTGCAGGTTGATTTTTGGGACGACTGTTCTGGAGCATAGATCGAGTCATGGAGCTCCTCCAGGATATGTGGGGCACGAAGGTCCCCTCGATCATTGTCTGAAGCATCTCGACCCGATTGAAGGCCAGCTGTTGTCACGGAGGTTCACCAGGAAGATGAAGCACCCCTTGGTGTGAGGAACGGAGATATGAGTCGATGGCATTCATCGATCGAAGCAAGGGTACCCAGATGTTCTTGGGTGTTCTTCGTGAACACTAGATATCGTTGGATCAAGAAGGAGGGCCCAGATCTAGTCCGAACTGTCTGAGAGAAATCGAGACGAAGCCATTCCAGAATCGCATGATTAGCCACGTGGTAGAGAGACAATGGTCGGATCCGAAGTGTTAAGTAGGTAAATTTCATAGGCACCCTCCGTATTTTTGTAATAACTAAATAGCCCTATAAATATTTTATCTCTTTTAAAATTGTTGGGCAATTTGCATATAACCCCTTGAACTATTTGATATTGTACTTTAGTCATCAGCCACGTCACCTCACGTGATGGCCCAAGTGCTTGGGAAAATTGCATGTATAACCCTACACCTTTTGTAATTATGTTTTAATATAAAAACTACAAATATTAGTTATAAATTTATAGGTTATTTGCATAATGCCCCCTGTATTATTTTAAATTGCAAATATGCCCCTACTAGTTCATGAATTCTTGTGTATGTTTTTCATTTATTAAAAAATATCCATGCTCCAAAAATTCTCAAAAAATAGGGTTAAGTTCTTGCTTGCTTATAGTTTCATGTTATATTTTTAGAACATCATTTTAGGGAGTTTCCCTATTTTATAAAAATAAAAAAAGTTTGAATATTCCTTGTTTATAATATAAAATACCAAAAAATATAAAAACATTTTGAAAAATTCCCAAAAATAATATTTTGCTTTTTATTGTTTTTCTAACTCTAAAAACAAATCTAGAAAAAAGAAAAAGAAAAGTATAAAAAATAAAAATCTCCAAAATCCAGTAGAAAAGGTAAAAAAATTCCCCAAATCCCAAAATATTTATTTTTATCTCTGAATTTTCTTTATACATCTATCTATTAAAATTAATTTGAAGAATTTTTGACATGTTTCGCTATTTTTATCTTGAAATCAATTCGAAATATCTATTTAATCCCTATTTTGGGATATTTTTTACTTTAAAATATATAAAAATTAGCTAAAATAAAAAAATAGTCAAAAATTATAAAAAAAAAACGTAAAAACATTTTATTTTGATATTTTTGACTCTTTTTACTTATATTTATAAGTATATTATATGAGTTATATTATTATTCATCATTATAAATATTTTAGTAATTATTTTTAAAATATAAATATATATATGCATATATTATTACTTAAATATTAAAAAATATAATAATAATAATAATATAATATTATTATATTTAAAACCCCACATTCTTTGATTAATAGTGTGCATAATTATCTAGATACATACCTATATTATTTATTCATTTTTTATTTACTGAGTGTTGCACCGTGTGTTCCATGTGTTCGACACCCTACTCTGCTTGTCACTATACGTATTTATTTATAGGGATTATAATAAATTTTGATTCACACATGTTCTTCATTTATTAATATATATCTTGTGGGTTGATTGTTGACTTCATCGTTTGATCTTGTGAGTGGTTGACGAATCGACTGGGCTCCCGCCTTGCGTGGAATGCAAGACCTTCCTCACTCGACAAACCAGTGAGTTTCAGTGATAGAGTGACTAATCAGCTTACCTAGTTATTTGACTAAATGCCAACAATTAGCACATTTAGTATGAGTTTTAAGAATTATACATGAATGGATATAAGTGTTAGTGGGAGACTGTTGGAATTGTGATCCCTTGGCGACCCATTAATGTATTAAAAGTTACAGTGTTCTCATGTTAATCTGAAATGAATGTTTATAAATGTGCTTAAATTAAAGTCCTTTTGTACAATTAGGGTTATGTACCATGGTCATATTGAATACCACGCAGTTGGGAGGACACAACTAACATTTATGTGGAATATTCAATAAAGATTTCCAGTCTGAGAAACAGATGGCAATCTTTCTATAAAGGTTGATTTTCGACCGAATTCGCACGTCCTCTGCACAGGAATAAAGATTTTGATGTACCGGAATAGTCAAGTCAAAGAGTTGACTTGATGAGGTCAAGATAAACTAAGACCTGAGTCATAACTGCCACGATCAAGCACACATCCTTTGACTAGAGACAGATATTCATCTATATGCCTGAATATGCACATTAGACAGACCAATAGGTTTAAGGACAAACCAAGGTCAATATACTGGTCAGTTGGTGTGCATATGAAGATATATGAGAAATATGACTCTCAAAGGAATCGTACAGGTTCATACTTGATGAACAGGGAGACAGAGCTCACTCATGAGATAATTTGGCGTCATAATGAACTCCATGCATGATCATCTTGTTTATGAAATAAGATACGAACTCATGCTTTTGGAAAGTATCTAATTAAGATTGTTACCTAATTATCGAATGAGAAATCTATTGACATGTTCTGAAGAAAACAGTCAAATTAGAGTTGGAACTTCTTATATATCGAAGTCTTCTAGTATGAAGGATGAATGAGTATTGGGAATACTCTCAGTTAAATCTATCTTAATAGATCATCTACCATGACACTTCCATTCTAAGGGAATGATGAAACCATGTAGATTTTAGTGGCTCCACTTCTTAAATTAATAATTTGAGAATTAATTGGATTAAGTCTCATTTTATTTGAATTCAATGTCCAAATGTTGGAAAGATAAATGATTATGAAAATGGAGATGAACTCAATTTTCGAGTTCATTTCTAACCTCCAAATGGTTTGGACTATGATTAGAAATGATTAAGGAAGCTAGGTTCAGGTCATTGATATATTCTCCAGCTCATAGAGAGTATAATGTGTTTTGTTGAGCTCGTTTAGAGTGTGAATTAGTTCAGCTCGAGCTTAACATTTGTATAAACCCTGAAATTGGAAAGTTATCTAGATTTTAAGTCACTATACATGGATAATATGATCTCCCCGACATTATCTCCAAATATCCGAGATTGTTTCTCATGAGTCACTACAAACTGGACGGCCTTTGGGGACGGTTATTGGGGACGATCACTTATACCTAATTAAATTAGGACTCGTACTTAGTGATATCAATAATATGATAATAATTATTACTATCATAGATATGTGAATATCCAGGGTTTTATGTATATGATCCACATCATATATATATATAACTGATATGAAATTTGATTCGTAATAATTAATATATATATATATGGTGATATTTATATATGAGTATGATTCATATATCATTTCAAGTCACGTGTGAATGTGATTCACACTGAAAAATAAATGTAAATTGGAATTACATTTTATTTTGGTCTTATTAATAAAGATTCATAAATTCTGAGATGAATCTCACAAATTTCTCAATTACGATAATTGAATTATCATGAAGATAATGCAACAATCAATTAGGACAAGCATGAGTCCAAATTTGATTAGGACTCTCCTAATTTTTATTTTTATTTTGTTATTTATTATTGATGATAAATTGAAAGGCAACTTGTCTCTCAATCTCAATAGGACTACGATAAGAACCTAACTCTTGAATCATCATTTAAAAGCCCTTATCGTAGGCTTGCCCTCTTAAAGTAAGACTCTAAGGGACGCCCACCATGTGTATAAAAGAGAGGGCACGCCAATCTCTTTTAACACATGAAGCCTTTGCATTATGAGAGCTTGAGTTGCCTTGAATTTTAAGAGAGAAGTCTTGGGAGTAGAAGACTCTCAAAATACACATTCACCCCTCTCTCTACATCCCTACACTTCCACCATCAAGCCTCCATCTTCTCTTCATAGGCGTGGCGACACGAGAGAGAAGATCGTCTTCTTCATTGCACTTTGCGTACGTGCAAGAGGATTCGATTTCGTGCGATGAAGTCAGGAGCTTGAGAACATCTTGATCTCATCATTGCTTGAACAACTTCAAGGAGAAGAAGATATCAAAGTTTGTGGGAAGTAACACGACTCATCATCACGACTGTGAGAGGAGAGTCCTCAGATCCGACTTCATTCTAGAGGTCTCTTAGTTTAGAGACTCATGCTTCAAGAGGTAACTTAGATCTCTTCCTGATATTCATAAGAATATAAGAAACCATGCTTGGAATTTATTTTCTTAAACTTATGGTTTCCCTTTGCATAAAATTCTTGTTATGATAAAACTAGCCATCGTACGATGAACACATTAAATTTGCAAACTGTTTGCTATTCTTTTTCGTATTTCCGTGATGTGCGAGGTATGAACTCCATTCAACAATGTATCATCCGATCTTTAATATTTGTCGCTATGTGGTTTGAGTTGTGATTTAAGAGTATAAGGACAAAACGATCAATTAAATTTCAATAGTCAAGGACCAGATTAAGACAAATCTTAAAGATCAGACATCACATTGTTACTTTTTAAGTTCAGATATGATATTGAAATCAGAGACTTTTTTGCAATCACAAACATATGCAAGTTTGGGATCACAAACTCTTTCCGTTTTATAAAAATATCGGTATTAGTGGTAATACAAATATATGCATGATAACACTTGCATATGTCTGTGGTCCCATCTTACCATGTGTTTATGTAAGTCAATGGAGATCACGAATATGAGCCGTTGGATCGAGATATCTGACGTGATTCCCTTCGATGTTGCCACCCGACAACAATCATAGAAAGAATCGTCTGCTGTGCAGCAGACTCTGTTGTACATAGCAGAACCGTCCGATCACCGGCCTCCTATCTCGAGATGCGAACCCACTATCCCGAATCCCCTATGAGGGTCGTCCGATTCTCATCCGACGGACCGCATTGATTACAACAACCTGCTGTAATTGTCAATTACAGCAGACATATGTTCCCCGGCAATCAACCTTGTCGAGTATACCTGCTAGTTACCATTACCTCGGCTCATGTTTCTTCCCCCCATGATCCAATGTTCCTCTGCACCACCATCATGTGGTGCTTCCCTTCACAGGAATATATTCCCCCTCCCCCCTTCTACCTTCTCCCTGAAGCTCCAATATTCCCCTCACCCTTTACAAACCATCACCACCACCACCACCCCGATTCCTTCCTTGCACCTTTACAAAGCACCACCAATCCCCGTAACCCCTCCTTTACCACCACCCTCACGCCTTCTCTCCTCCCTCCCCCCCTTACATGATCAAACGGCACGCCCACCACTGCACCACACCTTCCCAGCCATGGAGCCCGTCCCACCCACCGCCCACTTCGCCCAGTCCCGCCCACCCCCACCTGAGGACTTCTCCATCAAGGACACCAACCCCAAGCTCGGAGAGCGCTGGCCCCGCGGCCCCCTCGGGTGGATGCAGGGCGGCAACGACCGCCCAGCTTCCACCTACGACCTCGTTGAGCAGATGTACTACCTTTACGTGCGCGTCGTCAAGGCCAAGGATCTCCCAGCCAACGCCATCACAGGCAGCTGCGACCCTTACGTCGAGGTGAAGCTCGGTAACTACAAGGGAACCACAGCCCATCTCGAGAAGCGAACCAACCCGGAGTGGCACCAGGTCTTCGCCTTCGCCAAGGACAGGATCCAGTCATCGCTGCTGGAGGTCTTCCTGAAGGACCGGGAGATGGTGGGGCGAGATGACTACGTGGGGAAGGTGACGTTCGACCTGCATGAGGTGCCCACGAGGGTGCCGCCGGACAGCCCCCTCGCGCCGCAGTGGTACAGGCTGGAGGACCGGAGGGGGGACGGGAAAGTGAGGGGGGAGGTGATGGTGGCCGTGTGGATGGGATCGCAGGCGGACGAGGCGTTCCCGGAGGCGTGGCACGCGGACGCCGCAGCAGTGCACGGGGAGGGGGTGGTGAACGTTAGGTCCAAGGTGTATGTCTCGCCGAAGCTCTGGTACCTCCGGGTAAACGTGATCGAGGCGCAGGACGTGCAGCCGTCCGACAAGGGTCGCATCCCGGAGGTACACTATCTGTATCTGTTTTAAAACCGAAGCAAATATAATAATAACAATAATATAAACAAAAAGAGCGGTGAAGAGTTTGAGATTGAAAAACATTGGTGTGCTAAATCGTTTCAACTATTTAAGTATCCACCAGCATTAATATCATATTACTAATTAATGTACAGACTTATTATAAATATTTTATTTTTTTCAGAAACTAAAGCAATCACACAAACACAGTCATTTATAAGCCTTATTAGTAATTAGGTTACATCCTTCACTGTTTATTATTTAGCGCAAAGCTTTGTTGCGGTAGATTCTTCAAAGTAACATCGTCATCAACTATGTAACATTTTGATTTCAAAAATTTAAAAAATACGAAGAAAGAGAAGCTACTCCATGGAGCAGTCAATCTTAGCTAGTCCATGTTTATTTTTTGTCACCTTTTTTAAAACTATCATCTTGTATTTTTATCACTATATCTCTCTAATATGTCATTTCAATTTCATTAGAAATAGAGACTTTTATGCCCTCCATCTAGAATATGTAATTTTAACAGTCTTAGAATTGTTGTAATCGACATATTCTGGATGGAGAGAATATGAGTCTCTGTTTTTTGACGAAATTAGAATGATATATTAGAAGAATATAGTGATGAAAATATATTGTGATGTTTTAAAAAGATATGAAAATAAAAACAGCGAAAAAAACCAGTTCAATAGTGCAGCCTCCCTATCCTCAAAATATATGTCCCTTTCTCGAAAAGTTTCCGGAATGCTGTAACTTTATTTTACAAGTACTTTAGATTGGAGAGACTTTACAATAAAATCTATATATAATGACAGTTATTTTAGAATATGTCATTATATAATTCATTGTTAAATATATAACAACTACCATTTTGAAATTATTTTTCTTATATACTTGAAATTAAAACGAATGGCATATCCAGTGTTAAACCATTGGTAACGGTTAATATAACAATGGTTAACCATTGACTTATCATCAAACTATTAGTCCATATTTTGATAAAAAAAGTAATAATTAATATTTACCAAAGGAAACATTGACAGTGAAATAGCAGCAGATAAGTTATTAGTCATTAATTTCAAATATAAAAAATTATTTCGTAATGAAATATATTTATTGTCATATATTTAAATATACAGAATAAAATTGATGAATTTAAGTATTAGTTTTTCCAATAAAATTTGTCGTGAAAGAGATGACTGAAACAACATTCGATCATGAAAAAGACAGAGGTTTCACCGAATAAGAGGACCCTTACGATGATTTGTCCTATTCAAACACACCATCAAATTTCTATAAACCAGATGAAATTATGGGAAGCTAATAAATTGCATACTTTTAAAGAAAATAAAACAACAATTTTGAATCATGTCCTTTATATATTAGGGAAGGTACTCAACAAAAGTATATAGCATTTTATTTAGGTTAATGTTGTATATGTGTTGATGTAGCTTACACTACAACAAAATCGAATTAAGGCAACGAATAATTCAGCATTCTTTGTTATGTTATCATGTTTAAATATATATAATAGTGAATACTTGCTTCTTTAAATTGCAACGATTACTTAATTCCTCGTTATATTTCTAGCAACGAAACATGTAACTGTTATCCATTGATGTTTTCTTCTAATCATTGGTAAATTTAGCAGCAATTTGCACACAATTTAACGAATAAGCTAATGGATATATCATTGTTACATGAACTTTTGGCAACGAATACGACCTTCATTCCTAAATGCAAGAATGAAAGCTAGTAATAAATAATATTTGTTCTTATACATTATTCAAATTATTTATGCCAATGAATATTCAAATTATCCATTACCATATGCCAAACTTCCTGTAGTGTAACATGATGGATGTGTTCATGGATTTCTTGCGGACGCCTAGACATTACCTAGCTTGTTACTTGCAGGTATTTGTGAAAGCGCAAGTAGGCAATCAAGTACTTAAGACGAGGTTGTGTTCAGCGCGGACACTGAACCCCTTATGGAACGAGGACCTGGTGTTCGTAGCTGCAGAGCCATTTGAAGAGCACCTCATGATAACTGTGGAGGATCGCGTGCACCAAAGCAAGGATGAGGTCCTAGGGAAGCTAGTACTTCCCCTGTCCTCATTCGAGAAGCGCCTCGACCATCGTCCAGTGGATTCAAGATGGTACAATCTCGAGAAGTTCGGTTTCGGTGTGCTCGAGGGTGATCGAAGGAAGGAGCTCAAGTTCTCGAGCAGGGTGCACCTAAGGTGCTGCTTGGAAGGTGCATATCATGTGATGGATGAGTCAACTATGTATATAAGCGATCAGCGTGCGACGGCAAGGCAATTATGGAAACAACCGGTGGGCGTGCTCGAGGTTGGCATCCTTGGTGCACAGGTTGGATTAATGTGGTTTGATTTTATTAAACAAATATCGATACAAATATGAATATGGATGCAGATACAATAACGTATATAATGCATGTCTGTTTGTAGAATCTTCTACCAACCAAGATGAAGGACGGGCGGGGCGTTACTGATGCATATTGCGTCGCCAAGTACGGGCACAAGTGGGTGCGAACGAGGACCATCCTTGGCAGCTTCAGCCCCAAGTGGAACGAGCAATACACATGGGAGATCTACGACCCGTGCACTGTCATCACGCTCGGTGTGTTCGACAACTGCCACTTAGGCGGCGGCGACGGTGGCATGGCAATGAGGGACACAAGGATTGGGAAGGTGCGCATACGGCTGTCGACGCTGGAGGCTGAGCGCATATACACGCATTCATACCCACTGGTGGTGCTCACTCCTCAAGGGGTGAAGAAGATGGGGGAGCTTCAGCTAGCGGTTCGGTTTACGTGCCTTTCGCTGGCCAACATGATCTACCTCTACGGGCATCCCTTGCTTCCAAAGATGCACTACATCCATCCCTTCACCGTGAATCAAGTCGACAGCTTAAGGTATGTTTAATCCCTTCCCTGCAATATTTTTACGAGATTAAGGTAACTATTTTTAAGCAAGGTAAATAGTCGTAAAACGAAACATAGGTTTAGAGAGAGCTTGAACCACCCATTGTTCCCGGTAAAATTATCTCACTGTCCAGAAATGACTCCAATAATTATCCGTAGTTGGAAAACACTTCAAGAAAGTTTTTTTGTAAGCTTTACCGCTAATCAAGAGTTTTAATTTGTATCTTTTTAAAGTAACCAAAAAAACTAGGGATGGGCAAGGGTCAAGCCTTTGCGGGCCATTCTGGGTCTAAATCGAAGCCCATTTAACATAGTGGGTTTTAGGGCGGATCGAGGTTCAAAATGTCTATTTAGTCCCTCCAAATCCAATATTTAGTCCGTCCAAGTCCAAGCCCAGCCCAAAATTAATGGGTCGGCCTTAGATCGGACCGATCCAAACTAATAATCCTTGAAGTTCCTCGTTCATTAACAATACCATTAGCACGTACTTTTTTGTTTATTTTGGAAAGGATCAGACTCCGTTGTTATCATATTATATGAATTTTAGTGGGGTATTATATATTACACTTCTAATTAACTATAAGAAAGTACTCATGAAGTAGATGTTGATTCAACACAGTATAATATGTTCACATTAAAGAAAGCAATTTAGAATGGTTGAAGAACAAATTACCCCCATGATTTTTCTAAGAGAAAAATAAAACATATTTCACTCGACATATATTATATATCATTTTTTCATCATTCTATTTTATGTCGGGCTAGCGGTCCGGGCTTGGGCAAACCTCAGCCTCAGCCCAAGTTGAAACACCATATGGACCTAAATTTTGGCCCAGGTCCGGCTCATTTCAGTCTTGGGCTCGGGCCACACCCAACCCTCCTCCTCCATGCCCAGAAGAAATCATCATCCGCATCCAACATTCACAGTTGCATATGAATATATAAAAGAAACTTACTATATAAATCATTCTCATCTAAAATTAATATCTAGCATTCACATGGAAAAGATATGTGAATTATAAATATAAATTTATATATAAATAACTTATGTTGCAGTCTCGAGTTTGATTTTCGAATTACGGTTTGATTGATTTGTCATTTTTATTGTCATGGAAACCTAATCCAAGGTTAGTCTTTAATTGTTTGTGTTTTTTAAGCAAACAAGAAACGATTGCATAAAACACGGAAACCAATGTTTGGCAAATTAATACAGAAAGGAGGTTGAACCTCACAAAAGACAACCCAACAGACCTGGGAACGAAGGACCTGCAATCAGAGCAGGCCAAATAAAAAGAACCAAGAAGGTGGGAGTTATGAATTATGGCATCCTTTCTGGTTGCAAGAAATATCTCAACAGCAAGATGACAGCAGTATTCACTTGTCTTTTTTTTAGATGTGGTTTGCAGAGTCCCATGCAGACTCAGACTCAGTATTTACCAAAATAGCAAAAAACCAAAGGCTTCAAGGGGATTCAATATTTAGTACAACCGGCTAACCCCCATGAAGAGATATAAGACTAATGTTCATAGTAAAAAAAAAGATAAAGATAAAAGTGCAGTTGATCAGCAGCAACTACGAGGGCGTAGTATGCACGTCTTCATGGACAGATCAACTCCTTGCAGCACACTGACGGCGGGTGCGAGGTCGAGGACTGGGTGGGGCTCATCAGCTCATTGGTGAAAATAATATCCATGTTGTAGGAAAATAAAAATGATTGACATGTACTTAGGGTAGGTTTTCAAACAGGACGGATGCATCTTTAGCAATAACAGAGGGCAGCTAGGAAGTACCCTGATAGATTTCCGTACATCGTTCCTTCTAGATCAACCATCAGATCGATGCACGTTTGACGGTTATCTCAAATGTAATGGGAATAAGGAAGTAAATTATGCATGTCGAAGAAATTTTTTAAGCCCATCCAATAAGAGAAATATCAAAAAATTGCTAATACATTTAGAGTATAGGAGCAATCCATGAAATGGTAGTTTAGAGATTCTGTATTTGCTAAGCAGAGGGGGCATGCATTTGCAGCATGTTTGGTATATATGATGATTCTATCTTGGATTATGGACTTTTCGTGGCAAATGAACCAAAGAAAAAAGGAAAGCATTAGGTGGAAGGATTTGGACCAAAAGTTCGGGTGCAGTTTAGCGCCCAGGCCACTGTGCAAGAGTGTAAGATATAGATCTTTGGTCAAACGAGGGGAGATTGTTCTTCGTGGGAAAGATATATTGTCCAAGGGGCCAGTGGTTAGGTTAAAATTCTGGAGGTAGTGTTTGAGTTCCCGCATCTCCGAACAATCTCCCGATCTTTTGGAGAGAGCCTTGATCCAGTTTTGCTTAGCTAGCAAGCTTTAAAGGGTGCTCTAGGGTGGTTTTTTTTTGTTATAGACCATGGTCCAAAGGCTTGGGAAATGTTGCAAAGGGGTATAGTACCATTGATGCAATTGGTCCATAAATACGTAGATCTACCAGAAGGAACAGATTTGGACCCATATCCCCTAGTGGGCGCAGACCTGTTTTTAACAGATCTCCTGAAGGGCGAGTCGTGAGGGTAAGGTTAAGTGTCAATGGGGATTGGGTTCATGTTGTGGTATCTGCCACGAATCAGTTTGACACGGATGGACGAGGGATTTTCTTGGATCTTAATCTAGGATTTGGATAGGAGGGCTTGATTTAACATGTCAAGGCTTTGAATTCTTCAACCACCATTTGCCTTAGGTCTATTGATGTGCTCCCAATGGGCCTCTGTCAATTATGATCCACGTTGTTACTATTCAAAAGGAAGCATCGACAAATTCTGTCGAAGCTTAGAATGACGTGCTTAGGTACCTTTAAGGAGTCCAACATGTGGTTAATCTGCGGGGAGAGGGATGAGGTCAGAAGTCTAGCCCCGAAGGGAGTGAAGGCATATGGGATTTCCATCCAATGAAATTTTTTTCTCAAACTTCTCAATGACAGGTGTCCAATGAGCACGTTTAAGGGATCTTGGAGGTGGAGGGATGCCAAGATAGTTGATAGGGAAATCATTTAGTTCACAACCAAGGATCTCAGAGTTAGAGAAGATTCATGGTTGGACAAGTTTAGGCAATGGATGGTCGATTTCTATTGATTAACAAATAAGCCCGAGAATAGGGAAAATATTTTGAGTGTAAATTTGAGACAACGGATGACATGCTCGTCAAATTTCATGAAGATTAGGATATCTTGATGAAGAAGATGTTGGTAATGGAAAGATCTCCTGATAGTTGATAGCCCTCATTGAGTTTGTTCATAGATAGGTTTTGCAGCATTATATCTGGGATATTGATAGTATTGATGAACAAGAGGGGAGAGATAGGGTCTCCCTACCTAACGCCATGGGAGAGTTTGAAAAATCCTAAGGTAAGGTTGCTTTTTTTAGGGATAATGAGGTCATGCTTAGGAATGCATAAATCTAGCTAATAAATGTTTGGGGGCAACCAAAGGGATTTGGGGTGTGGGTAATGGCACTCAATTTGATCATGTCGAATGCTTTTTTAATGTCAAATTTAAGGATAAGACTTAGTCTTCTGACAATCTCAAGTGGAGATGATTTTAGAGGTGAGGCAAACGCACAAATACACTCTTCCTTCTAGAAAGATGCACTGGGAAGGTGGTATAAGGTCGGAGAGCTTGGGTGACCAATAGTTTGCACAGATTTTAGATATAATTCTAAGAGTCTGGTTGTTTAGGTTGACAGGTCTATAGTTGTCAATTTCTTGTGGGTCACATTTTTGTAGATTAGAGAAATGACAGAGTTATTAATGAATTATAATTCTTTGAGGTCAAGGTTTGGTGTGGTCAGGCGATGAATCATTTACATGAAATCATTTTGAGGAGGTCCCAAAATTTTTGGAAGAATTCAAAGAAGCATCCATCGGGTCTGGGGGCTTTGAGGGATTTGAGGCTACGAATCGTTTGTGCTACCTCCTCCTCAGTAATAGGATTAATCAGGCCATCTGGGTTTGAGATTTGGCCCAACAATGAGGGGTCGAAATTGAGTGTGTGGAGGTTCTCGGGTGTTGGATTGGTGTAGGGTTTTTTGTTGTAGTTTACAACTACTCAGGTAATAATGGAGTTATCTAATTGGGGGATTCCATCTAGGTCTCACAGGGCTAATATAGTGATTCTTCTCCTCCTTCAGAGGCAATTGAGGGTAAATTTTTTGTATTTCGGTCGTCCTCTCGCACCCAATGTATCTTAGTTGTTTGGTTGAAAATACATATAAAAAAGCCCCTAATTTGATTATATAGTAAATTAAAGAAGAGGTTCAAGCAAGAAAGGAGGTGGGAGAGTTCTACTAGAAAAGCTTTCCAGACCTATCCCTTTGCATGCTTCTAAGGCTCGAACTTGTCACTAAATACGAGTAAAGCAGGAGCTATTCCTGCCAATCTCCAACAATCTTTCATGGGGTGGGTACCTAGAATTTCTACTTGCATAGTTCGTTTCAACTCTTTATCCAATTATATATTATGGATCAAAAGAGTTTGACTTTGGGACTAATTTACCCTAGCTTTGGGAAAGATGGTTTATATTAGAAAGAAAATGAGTTGATGTGGATCTAGGTACTATTTCTTCCAAATTTGAGGAATGGGCCAAGCTGATCTATTTTTGGCTCAAAAAGTGTGCTAGTTCAGAAGTCTTACCTTTTCAAGTTCCTTATGAGCTAAAGATAGCTCAATGGAGTGGCTGGATTAGGGGGTGCTCTTTAAAGGGAATCTTCGAGGTTTTTAATCTTGCATATGATGATTGAAGATGCTTTGTCAAAAAGTCTTATATGTTCTCATTTCTAGGAAAGGATGTCATTTTCGAGTCTTTTAATCTTGAAATGCCAGCTTTGGAATAGGTTGTGTCCAGAAATTGGGAGCGACTAAGAACTTATGACAATTTTGACAACGGAGGATGTTTCCTGCTAAATCCCTCCATCTGGAAGTTGGGTTTGATATGTTTAAGTGAGGGACTTGAGATATTATGGGTTTGTGATCGGAGAAGGCCTTTGGTTGGGCAAAGGAGGTCGTTTATGGTGAAATGGACAATAGGGAAGGGGAAATGAAGATGTGATCAAGGATGGCCCATCTCGCATTGGCTTCACTAATCCTAAGTGTAGGATAAGCCAATATTGTGAAGTTCAATGAGACTTGAGTGATGACACTGGTCATTGAACTGATTAGCGAAGGATGAGAGTGGTTTCCCCGATGATGAATCTGTAGAGTATCTTATGAGGTTGAAGTCTTCCGCAATGATTAGGTGTTTGTTTAAAGTATCGATTTGGGCAAGGTGATCAAGGAATTTTGATTTGTCTGCCATGTATGGGAGACCATATATGTTCATGAATAAGATTCAATTGTTGCATTGGATGTGGGTTGGATCGACCATGGTCGAGAAGTTATAGTCAATTATTGTGTGGCAGTCGAAAATGGTGGGTTCCCAAGCTATTAGGATACCTCAGGTCTTGCAGTTCACATTATTGTGCTAGTTTAAGAAGTCTAACAAAGGAAGTTTGGTACTCATGTTAAGGTCTCTAAGTTGAGCCTCTGGCATGGCGAGGAGGTTTATGTGATATTTGATGGCCATGTTTTTTTTATTTTGGTCGCCTTCCATGGACCATGGATCCCACAAATGAAGAATGTTAATATACATCCATAGTTTGAGAAGGACTCCTAACATTCATAGGGATGCTATAGGTTTTCAATAGATTGGAGAGTTTGTGACCCACACTCTATCGACAAAAATCCTTTTTTTACCAGAGCTACCGAAATATAAGAAAAGGTTTAAGAATGTGTCCATATAACACTTAGGTTTTTTATAGTAATCTCGCAATGGGTGTGGTGTGAAGCAACAAAATTGTGAAAATCGTAGTTATAATCAAAATCTGAAGACATAACTGGAGACCGGTTTGGAGTTGGAGGCGGGGCCAGAGTTGGAGTGTCATGCGATGGGGAACTACTGCTGGGGACGGAGGCTTCAATGGATTTGATCATCAGAGGTTTCAGGGTTCTGGGTTGTAGTGTGGAGGAGGGTAGATTAGCAGCCTTCTTACCTTTCTCAATGTCAATTTCATGTTTCTTGTCCTCCATGGCTCTCTTGGATGGTAGCCTTGTCGCATGCTTGCGGGCATTTTCACCAATAGTGGTACCCATGCTTTGAAGCCAGTGGATTGCGTTTTCGATGGACTCTCGATCTAGGTCCTTGGTGAATCGAAAATCGACATCCGAGGGGAACCCATGTGTTGGGAATGGCAGTGAGCCAATCCCCACTTTCTCCACGTAGCATCAGAACATAAGTCGAACCCCATTAGGGTGAGTTCCACGATCAACGACAAGGCACATGTTTCTCGATTCTAGGTGAGATGGGTTTTTTGTGGTTGCTCATTATGTTTGTATTTGCTAATGAGGATGTTGTGTGGTGTTTTTAGAGGACATGATGTCATATTGTGTGATTGCGACTTTGCGGAACTAGTTGATTGTGTGGAAAGAGGCTTCAAAGATGCCATCATTTGTAGCGACTTCAATCCCCTTCAAGATGTCAACAAGTAGCTTGACCACTGACGCATCGTAACATTCTTGTGAGAGCGAGAGGACCTCAAAAGTCTAACAGCTTGCCGATGTTTTTGACGAGGTTGTTGAGGATGTACGGGTAATGGTAGTGGAGGGGGAGGTTGATAACCACCAGCAAATAAGGGCTTACATCTTTAATGCTCTTCGCTCTGAAGGAGAGGGACCATCGATAGAACCACATGATAACTTCGTCTAATGAAATCACCAATGTATCGACCAAGTTGTTGTACATTTTTTTGGTGGCCACCTCCACCACCAACTGGTGCTTTGAGATTTTCTAAAAAAGGTCCAAGGCATCTTCTCTGAATGCATCAATGAGGATGTTTCTAGCCCAGTCGAAGGAGGAAATCTCCTTTGACAACTTGACGATGGCACAATAGAGTAGTTGGTGCTGGAAAGAATGGATTCCGAGTAGAGCTCGGCCCACGAGATGGGATTGATGATAACTTCAGTGCGTGAGGAAGGATCCCTTGAGTGAGGGGCCGAAGGGTGGCATTCGAAGGTGGAGGGTTTTTCTCCAATGGTTTTGGGAACATACGCTTAGAACTGGATGGTGGGTATGGAGTTGCGCTTATGTTGTTGGGAGAGCCTGGTGTTTTGGTGAGCACTGGTTGTAGACATATGGGCAAGTTGAGGGTGAAGGAAGTAAATAAATTCTGCACCACGGAAATATGGAAAATATTGCAAACTATTTGCCAAACTCTAGCGTTCATTATATGAACAGACAATTTCAGCACAATAACTTTCTACTTTGTGAAACCGTTAATTTTGAGAAATGATTTTCCTAATATGATTTCTTATATTCTAATAAATACTAAGAAGATATCAGGGTTACCTCTTGAAGCATGAGTCTCTAAAGCAAGAGACCTCCCGGATCAAGTCCGATATGTGATTGCTTCTCTCATGGGCACGATGATGAGTCGCATAGCTTATTATGAACTTCGATGTCGACTTCTTGATCTTGTCCGCACAAGAATGACCAAGCGCCTAATTTCGTCGCACAAAATCAATCCTTCTTTACATACGAAGAGTACGGAGAAGGAGACGATATTCTCCTCCACAAAGCCACTCCAATGGAGAAAAGAGAGGCTTGACAAGGTAGACATGTAGGGACTTGAAGAGTAGACGTGTAAGAGAAGTGAATTCTCAATACTCTTCTCTTCTTCAATTCTCAAGGTAAGAGAATAAATTTGGAAGGAACAAGCACGCTTTGAAAGAGATGCATAGCCCTCTCTTTTATAGCCAAGGTGGATATCCATGAGAAGTCTTCTCCTCATGGTAGACGTCAACCATATGGTCCCTTGGGTGATGGATTAAAGTCTATGATTTATTCCATATTCTACAAGAAATAGGACTTGAATTTTCTCTAA
The DNA here is from genome assembly GCA_037367405.1 of Ottelia alismoides. Taxonomy (NCBI): domain Eukaryota; kingdom Viridiplantae; phylum Streptophyta; class Magnoliopsida; order Alismatales; family Hydrocharitaceae; genus Ottelia; species Ottelia alismoides. The sequence continues at coordinate 1,359,500 of JAZKJV010004485.1, read as the reverse complement.
TTTCCAATTAAATCAAGAAACAAAGAGAGCAACAAATTAATAAATCAACCCACCAACATAGGAGCTTTGTGGACGTTCATGCTTCTCCAAGCATGAACATCCACCTTGTCCTAAAAGGTGGTTGATGAGTTTGTTGCTTATTTATTTTATGATAATCTAATTATCATAATTAGTACTTTTATGAGTAATCCATGTTGAAAAGATCCGACTGTCAAGAGGCAACTTCTTAAATAGTATTTTTTTTAGAAAAAAAGTATTATTTAGGAAGTTGTCTCTGATTGTTTTACGCTAGTTGTCGGCTACCTAACGCAACCCTCCTCATTTAACTTGGATAGTGGCATGCTGGTAAGGAACACAATCTTATATAGAGCAGGTCTCGAGTTCGAACCCATGCAAAACACTTTTAGGAGGCTTGGTGGTGGAGTGAAGGGGTGCAAGAGAATCTAAAAATAAAAAGAGCTTGCTTTAAAGCTATGTCTAAGGATAAAACAGAGGAAACTGTTACAAACTACAAAATAGCGAAGAAGGAAGCAAAGAAGGCCGTAAGCGAAGCTAAGTCAAAAGCTTCTGAAGTTTTGTATAAAAATCTTAACTCTAAGGAGGGACAGAAGGATATATTCAGGTTGGCCAAAGCAAGAGAAAGAAAAACCAAAGACCTTTCTCAAGTAAGATGCATTAAGGACGAGGAAGGTCATGTGATTGTTACTCAGAAGGATATAAAGACTAGGTGGGAGCAGTACTTCCATAAACTTTTCATTGGGGAAGGAAATAGAGAGATCACTTTGGATGATCTAGCTTGTAGTGAAAGTTACTTGAATCGTGCAAGCTATAGATGGATAAAAAAAAAGGAAGTAGAGGAGGCTTTGAAGGTTATGAGACCCGGGAAAGGTGGAGGACCGGATGACATCCCTGTAGAAGTATGGAGAGTTTTAGGTGAGCGTGGTTTGACTTGGCTTATGAATCTATTCAATGTTATTTGGCGAAGCAAGAAAATGCCTGAAGATTGGAGGAGGAGTATCGTGGTGCCTCTTTATAAGAATAAAGGAGACATTCAAAATTGTTCAAATTATAGAGGTATCAAGATGGTGAGTCCCACTATGAAAATTTGGGAATGTGTGATCGAAAGAAGGTTGAGGCAAGTTTCCAACGTAAAAGAAAACTAATTCGGATTCATGCCAGGTCGCTCAACGATTGAAGCCATCCATTTGTTGAGGAGAACAATGGAGATTTATAGAGCTAAAAGGAAGAACCTCCACATGATCTTTATTGATTTGGAGAAGGCTTAAGATTCTGTCCCACGAGAGATATTGTGGAGAGTGTTGGAGAAGAGACAAGTACCTGTCCTATACATTAACCTCATAAAGGACATGTATGATAGGGCTTTATCTTGTGTAAGGACCCCATCTGGGAAGGCTGGATATTTTGACATCAACATTGGTTTACATCAAGGTTCTGCTTTGAGTCCATTTCTTTTTACTTTGATTATGGACGAGTTGACAAGTCCCATTCAGGTTGAGTTACCTTGGTGTATGTTATTTGCTGATGATATTGTGTTAATTGACGAGACTAGAGATGGAGTAAATGTGAAGCTGGAGGTCTGGAGACATGAGTTGGAGACTAAAGGATTTTGTATAAGTAGGGCCAAGACGGAATATATGGAGTGCACCTTTGATGGAAGCAATGTTGAAGGAATCGAGGTGAAGATTGGTGACAATAACATTCAGAAGAGAGATTCCTTTAGATGTATGGGATCTATTCTGCAACATGATGGGGAAATTGATGGAGATGTTACTAATAGAATAACTGCCGGCTGGCTAAAGTGGAGAGGAGCCTCTGCTGTTCTCTGTGATAAGAAAATTCCTTCAAAAATTAAAGGAAAGTTTTACAAAGCAGCCGTGAGACCTGCTATGCTTTATGGATCCGAATGTTAGCCTGTGAACCATAAACATGTGCAAAGAATGAATGTAGCGGAAATGAAAATGTTAAGGTGGATGTGTGGACACACACGTAAAGATTGAATTCAGAATGATGTAATCAGAAAAAAAGTTGGTGTAGCTCCGATCGAGGATAAGATGCGAGAAAATTGCTTAAGATGGTTTGGACATTGGCAAAGAAGATCAGCTGATGCACCAGTTAGGAGATGCGAATGTTGGGATGTTGAGCCAGCTAAGAGAGGGCGAGGACGGTCCAAGAAGTGTTGGAAAGAGACCATACGAAGGGATCTTAGTTTTGTGGATATAAGCCTGGGATTGACTCAAGATAGATCTGAATGGAGGCGAAGAATCTATGTAGCCGACCCTACTTAATTGTGGGAAAAGGCTTTGTTGTTGTTGTACTTTTATGAGAAAGCTCTCATAGCTTATGAATCTCATTCATAAATCCAATTTACATTTAAAATTCAATGTAAATCATATCAACACATCTACCTTGAAATAATTATATGAATCATATTCATATAAATAATAAATATTATGAATCATTATTCACATTAATTAATAAACTATACTTGTGAATCATATTTACCAAAATACCCTTATAAAATTGAATATGATAATAACAATTATTGTCTCAATATTGACATCACATAGTACGAGTCCTAATCCAATTAGGACTTGTGAGATACAAATGCAGATACTTGGAGATAATATCGAAGAGATCATACTATATATGTATAGTATCTTGAAATTTGGATAACTATCCTATTTCAATGTTTATAAGTGTCACTTAAAATGTTAAGCTCACGCTGAAAAGATTTACACTCTAAGTGAGCTCAACGAAATGCTTCACACTCTCCATTAGGTGGAGAATGCATCAATGAGTTTAACCCATCTTCCTTGACCATTTCTAATCAAATCCAAATCATTTTGGAGTTTAGAAATGAGCTCAAGGAGTGATTATTTCCATTTCCATCACCATTTCACTTTCCAGCATTTGGACATTGAAATTAGAATTGGAATTGAATATTGGATTCAAATGGGATGAGACTTAATCCAATTAATTCTCAAATAATTAATCTAAGAAGTGGAACCACTAAAATCCATCTGCTTTCATTAATCCCTCATAATGAAAGTGCCATGATAGATTATCTACTAAGATATATCTAACCCTAAGTACTCCCAATACTCAGTCATCCGTCATATTGTAAGACTTTGATATATCTGAAGTTCAAAACCTACTTTTGTTGTCTTCTTCGTAACTCATCAATAGATTTCTTATTTGATAATTAGGCAACAATATTAATCATATACTTTCCAAAATCATATATTAATATCTTGAATTCGTATCTTATTCATAAACAAGATGACCATTATTGGAATTCATTATGATCCCAAATTCCCTCATGAGTGAGATCTATCTCCCGGATCATCAACTATGAATATGTATGCTTCCTTTGAGAGATCATACTTCTCGTATATCCATATGCACACCAACTCATTGGTATATGGACCTTGTTTAGATCATCAACCTATTGGTTTGTCAAATATGCATACTCAGGCATATAGTTGTATATCCGTCTCTAGTAGAAGGATGTGTACATGATCATGGCATTTATGATTCAGGTCTTACTTTATATCGACCTCGTAAAGTCAGTTCTTTGACTTGACTAATCTAACACCTCCGAATCACTATTCCTATTAGAGGACATGCATCAAAGATGGTCGGAAATTAGTCTTTAGAGAAAGATTGCCATCACTTTCTTAGGTTGGAGATCTTTATTGAATATCGCATGTTAATGTCAGTTTTGTCTGCCCACTATATGGCATTCAATATGGACAAGGTAAATAACCATAATTATACAAAGGGACCTCAATATTAAGTGCATTCACTAATATTCATTTCAGATAGACATGATAAAACAATAACTTTTATTGCATTAGTGGGTCGCCAATGGCTTACAAGTCCAACAGTCTCCCACTAGACCTTAAAGTCATTCATGTACAACTATTAGTCCCATATTGATTACATGATGGTCGAAGACCTTTTGAGTTAGCAGCTCAGTTAACGGATCAGTGATGTTCTTGGTAGAGGCAACCTAAGTGGTTGTGATATCACCACGCTTCTGGATCTCCCCGATGATGTGATATTTCATCTTTGTATGCTTGTTTCTTTGATATCATCGAGGTTCCTTCGTTTGTGCTATGGCACCCATGTTATCGCATATCAATGAAATGGGAGATTCCGATGAGGAAATTATGCCATGTTTAAAGATGAACATGCACAACCACACAACCTCTTTAGCTGCATCTGATGCAACTATGTATTATGTGTCAGTTGTTGAGTCAGTTGTGAATGTCCTACTTCTTCTCCATCTCATAGCACCATCGTTCAATATGAATAAGAACTCTAAAGTTGACTTCCTATCATCCACATCTCATTGAAAGTCCATATATGTACACCCTAAGACTTGGAGATCATTTTTTCTATAAACCAAGAGTAGTCTCGAGTACTTCTTATGTACATACTTAAATAGGCTATTCACTCCAGTACAGTAATTTTTTCTCCATAACAATATTCGTAATGGCTTAGCACTCCCACTGCATGGTAGATGTATGGTCTTGTACACATCATGGCATACATCAAGATTTCCTGCAGCCGATGCATAAGATCATCCAACCATGGCTTTCTTTTCCTCATCAGTTTGAGGAACCAACCCTTTAGATAGGTAAATACCATGTATTAAGAGAAGGAAGCCTTTCTTGGATTTATCCATATTTAATTTTCCAAGATCTTCTTGATATATCCTTGTTGTGACAGTCCCAATACCCTCTTTTTTATATTTCTAAACATCTTCAGGACCAAGATAAAAGAGGCTTCTGAGATCTTTCATCTCAAAAGTATGGGGCAACCAAATCTTAACATTGGTCATCATCCACATATCATTCCCAATGATAAGGTTGTAATCTACATAAAGCATAATGAACACGATGACGCTCCTACTAAGCTTCTTGTATACGCATGGTTCATCCAGATTCTGTATGAAATCGTAACTCTTTATGGTTTAATCGAATAAAATGTTCCTCTACGAGAAGCTTGTTTGATCTCATAGATGGATTTCTTCAGCTTGCACACTTTACCTTCCTCATCTATGAAGCCATGGGGTTGCTCCATATGGATATCATCCTCTAGGTATCCATTGAGGAATGTTGTCTTGTCTTCCATCTACCATATGTCATAATCAAGGTGTGCAGATATAGCAAGCAATGCCCTGATGGATTTAATCGTGCCCACATGAGAGGTTGTATCATCGTAATAGAGGCCTTCTCTCTATGTATCCCTTGGCTACGAACCATGCTTTGAAGGTCTCAACCTTCCCATTGGGTCCCCTCTTTCTCTTGAAAATCCATTTGCACCCAATGGGTTTGACTCCTTTAGGTAGATCTTTGAGGGTCCATACACTATTCTCGTGCATGAATCTATTTCAGACTTCATTGCTAGCATATAACTATCCATGTCACAATCACCCAAAGCTTAATCTAATCAATTTGGATCATCATCAGACTCTTCTTATGTACCTTTCAGGTTCCCTCACAATCCTAAAACTCTTTCTAAGAGGTAGGGTCATGTCATTTTCAATTGTCTATCTGGCTTCTGGTGTAGGAACTTCATCGATCTTGCCACATTCGATTAGTTTCTTAAGTTCATTATTTTCTTGACTTCTAAGGAATTCATCTTCCAAAAATTTGAGATTTTTAAAAACAAATAACTTTTGAGTTTCAGGATCATAACGTTGGTATCCAATACTATTCTTTACGTATCCAATGAAATAGCACTCTCTAGTGCAAGATTCCAACTTGCTTGCATCCATGTTCTTAGCATGGTCCCAACAACCCTAAATCCTTATGTGTCATACACTTGGCTTGGTACTATTCCAAAGCTCATGAGTGATTTTAGGTACATATTTAGATGGAATCTTGTTTAGTACATAGGTTGTAGTCTCTATTGCATGTCTCCAGAAATTAAGAGGTAAGTTTGCTTTACTCATCATTGATCTCTCCATGTCCAACATGGTTCTATTGTATTTCTCTACATTTCTGTTGAATTGAGGAGTACCTAGTCGAGTGAGATTGGAAATAATTCCTCTTTCCTTAAGGTATTCTTTGAATTCATCTGAGATGTATTTGCCACATCGGTCAGATGGAATTCGTGTTATCTTCTTATCAGTTTGATTCTCAACCAAAGCCATGAAATCTTTAACCTTTTCAAAGGTTTTGTGTTTGTGATATAAAAAGAAGACAAAATCATACCATGAGTGATCATCAATAAAGGTCACATAGTATTGATTTCCATTTCGAGTTATAATACGAAAGGGATAACATACATCGGTATGTATTTGGTCAAGTATACCTTCAGATCATCCACCTTCCTTAGAGAGGGGTGTCCTAGACATTTTCCCACGAGTACAATGCTCGCAAGTCGGTAAATCACAAACTTCGTTGATCCCATCAACAGACACATGTCCAAATCTTTGATGCCAGATCATAGTTAAATGATCGCCATCCTCTCTTAATCGTTTAGGGGTCTTATTATTAACCGTGATATTAACATTCATGATCATTTGTGCATGTTCAATTCATAGAATCCACCTGCTGTTAGAGAACCATCTTCTACAAAATTACCATAATGATTTACGATAAGTTTATTACATAATAGGAATGAATATCCATATCCAACTAATTTAGATACAGATAAAAAGTTTCTTCTAACATTGGGAGCATAGAGACACTCTCTAATAAATAGGACTCTTCCACTTGAAAGCGATAGTCGATACATCCTGATAGCGACTACTACAATCGTTGCATCAGAACATGTATGGATGACTATCTCCCCATCATCAAGACTTCTGATTTACTGAAACATATACAACAATTTGCATACATGAAAAGATGCACTAGAATCAACAATCCAAATATTTTCTCGTCCTACGAGTAAGTTGGTTTCAATGATGTAAGTAGATGAGTAAGGGTCTTCAGCTATTCTGGACAGTTGCATTTCTAGTATCCCAGCTTATTACAGTGATGGCAGACATCCATCTTCTTGGATGTCAAATGTGTAGAAGCTTTGGAAGATGTGTTAACAGCATGATTCTTCTTCATTTTAATATGGACTAGACCCTTCTTAGATCCATGCTTCCTATCGCGCTTCCATTTGACTTGTGAAACCATTACACTAATTAGAGGTATTCTCTTTCTTCATCATGTCCTCAATGGATTTAATTGAAGAAAGTAACTCAATATTTGCTAGTTCAGTTTATTCATATGATAAGAAACTATAAAATCATCGGAAAATTTAGAAGAGACTGTAGTATGAAAACATATTGCATATCTGTGTCCATCTCTACCCCAAAGTCTCTAGCTCATTGAGATACCCAAACATTTTGAGTACATGTTCTCTCACTAGAGTGCATTCCTGCATTTTTCAATGAAGCATTTCTTTTATGATATTATAACTTTGTGTGCGGTTGACATCGTTAAACATGTCCTTCAGGTTCTCTAAGATGTCCTGAGCAGATTCAATATCCATATGTTGCTTCTGAAGCACATTGGATAATGAACCAAGGATGTAGCAACGGGCCAACAGGTGGTCCTCGTCCCATTTATTGTTGAAATCTCTTGCATCATCAGTCTAAGGATTTTCAGACTTGTTGCTCGAGAGCACAAACCCTATGCACTATGCTGCAAGTACACGCTCCAAATTTTGGTTCCAATCTGAATAGTTTGAACCGATCAAATGATTGACCTCAAATAGTTTTTAGTGGATTGAGATATTTTATCTGAAATTAAAAGAATACACTTTGATAAATCTTGATTAAGAAATGTAAAAAATTTAAATTAATTTTAAAATAAGATGTTCTCATATTTTTCGTACTTTGAAAGTATTTCCATTGCAAGCTTTCAAAGCATGAGGAAGGCTAACCGAACAGCCTCACTATGAGATATGTGTCTGCTTTTCACTTTTCATTGCACCCAATAATATGAGAAAATACAACTACAATGAAAGAAGTGGGAACTCTTTCTACCTTACAATTTCAACTTGTATTCTCAGTTCAACACCCACACCCCTCACATATATGGAATTAGCATGTTGTTGATTAAACTAACCGTCAATGAGTGAAATATAATCTATGATATGCACAATCTAGTGTCGCCTCATTAATATGGGGAACAACATTAGGGACACCATGCATACGACCCATCTATTTTGAGAAACGAAGGATCTGATCCATGTGAATTCTATTCTGAAGGCATGAGCATGCATGCGTGTCTCCAAAAATACAACCCATAGCATTGGAGTTCTTTGCAATGACGGAAGACCATGGATGCCACCATACAACTTAATCCATATTTTTGTTCAAATTAATGATTAATTATTTTGAATCATATTCTCATGATTAATATTAAAATGGATAAAGCCAGGACACTTGATCATTACCTTAGTTTTAATCCAATTAAAATTATGACAATCAATCAATCCAAGCAATTTAACCTTTATGCACTTGATGTTTTCATATAGTATACACCCTCACTTATTACAATTCATTATTCCAATTTTAGTTGTTAAAGTATGTCATGACTTCTCATGCTACCCTTCCTTGAAATAGATCCAACCATATCATACGGACTTTTGGTAACAGGGAGTGCTTCCGCTGCAAATGATGCACAATATGCCAATTAAGTAATCCATTAGCATATCCAAGCCTAGGCACTTTCATTGTTCCAATTAAAGACACCACAATTAGTGTATATTATACTAAGAGGATTTTGTCGATCTTTTGACTATTTATGATACTTTATATTAACACTCAGATATTTAGGATTTTAAAACCTTTTTAGTTTTTATAATATCTAGTGCAACAATCTAGACAATTGGCAAAATCATTCCAATCGACTTTGTAATTTCTAATTGCATTTCAAAGATTCAAGTGCATAAATCATCAAAAGAGATATGAAGTAACAAACATTTTCTAATTTATCACATATATCCAAAGTAAACAAACAATGATTTTGGATTCGAATTTGCAAGTCGTGATCATCACATTTCAAATAGAAAGTATTATATAACATCGACTTAAAATTCATTGCGACCATAAATATTTTCAAAATATGAGGTATAAATCCTAATTATATTTTCATATATTTTGAGCCTCAAAAATAAGAGAAACAAGTCAATTAAACAACTGAGTCCTCTTCCAACTCCACCTACGGAGAAATCCAATTTCTCAAGGCTGCACGGTCGGAATCGTGCAAATTTTTTACATACTGATTGGGCACTTCAATTACAACTTATTAATCAATATTTTACCATGTTATACGACTTAAAAAATGTAGCAATTAACTCAATTTTTATAGCTACAATCTTTGATCAAAATCGAAGTTTGAGATCCTTTTTAACTTCTGAATATTCTCCCTAACGCCACCAACTATTGATATGTCTTTTAGGCATGAGTCCAGAATTTCTAGAGCGCATATATATCCCAAAAAAAAACAATTCCAAAGTAGGGAAGAACTGCAGCAACTTCGAAAGTTGCTGAATCATTCAAATCATCAAAACTGCCGTAATATAATGTACACGATGATCGAGACAATCTGGCAGATTGTTCATCAAACTTAGATGAAATCCAAATGCTATAAACCATGACTAATATCACTTGAAGGAAATAAATAAACTTTGTAACATGGAAATGCGGAAAATATAGCAAACTGTTTGCAAACCTTTGATTGTTCATCACATGAACAAGCAATTTCAGTTTCTACTTTACAAAATTATTAATTTGGGGAAATGATTTTCCTAACATGGTTTCTTATATTATGATAAATATTAGGAAGAGATCAGGGCTACCTCTTGAAGCATGAGCCTCTAAAGCAAGATACCTCCCAAATAAAGTCCGATATGCGCTTGCTTCTCTTGTGGGTACGATGATGAGTCATATAGTATCCCATGACTTCTTGATCTTGTCCATGTAAGAATGATCAAGCTCATGATTTGTCGTACAAAATTAACCCTTCTTTACATACGAGGAGTGCAAAGAAGTAGACGATCTTCTCCTCCACGAGGCCATTCCAATGGAGAGAAGTGAGGCTCGACAAGGTGGATGTGTAGGGACTTGAAGAGTAGACATGTATGAGAAGTGAATTCTCAAGACTCTTCCCTTCTTCAATTCTCAAGAAAAGAGAATAAATTTGAGAAGAACAAGCATGCTTTGAAAGAGAGGCATAGCCCTCTCTTTTATAGCAAAGGTGGATATCCATGAGGAGTTTTCTCCTCTTGATAGACGTTTACCATATGGTCCCTTGGATGATGGATTAAAGGTTATGATTTACTCCTTATTCAATAAGAAATAGAACTTGAATTTCTTTTTTAAAATTTTAATTGAGTCAAGCAATAAATAGAGCAACAAATCAATCAACCCACCAATTCAGGAGCATGGTGGACGTCTATGCTTCTCCAATCATGGTGTCCACCTTGTCCTAAATAGTGATTGATGAGTTTGTTGCTTATTTATCTCATGAAAATATAATTATCATAATTGGTAATTTTATGAGAAAACCCTTATAGCTTATGAATCTCAAACAAAAATGTAAATCCAACGTGAATCATATTCACACATGTACCTTGAAATAATTATGTGATCATATTAATCTAAATATTAATTATTATGGATCATTATTCACATTAATTAGTGAATTATATTTATGAATCATATACTCAAAAATATTCTTATATAAAATTGAATATGACAATAACATTTATTGTCTCAATATTGACATAACACACTATGTGTCCTAGTCCAATTAGGACTTGTGAAATACAAATGAAGATACTTGAAGATATTGGGAAGATTGTACTATAAATGTATAATGACTTGAAATTTAGATAACCATCCAATTTTAGGGTTTATACTACTTTTTAGCGAAAAAGTGTAACAAATATTGAGCTCGAGCTGAACAAATTGCCATTCTAAGTGAGCTCAACGAGACGCATCACTCTCTCCATGAACTCGAGTATCAATGGGATAAACCCGACTTCCTTAGACATTCCTAATCAAAATCCAAACCATTTAGAGTTTAGAAATGAGCTCAAGGAATATGATTATTTCCATTTCCATCACTTATACATTTCCACATTTGGATATTGAAATTGAATTGTAGTTTGTCATTGGATTAAAATGAGATGAAACTTAATCAAATTAATCAAATCATTAAGCTAAGAAGTGGAGCCACTAAAATCCGTCTAATTTCATCAATCCCTCAGAATGGAAGTGTCAAAGTAGATGATCTAGTAAGATAGATAATTCTGAGTATTCCCAATACTCGTTCATCCTTAATACTAGAAGATTTTGATATATCTGAAGTTCAAACCCTAGTTTGATTGTCTTATTCGGAACACATCAATAGATTTATCATTCGATAATTGGGCGGCAATATCAATCGTATACTTTCCAAAAGCATTTACTAATATCTCGAATTCATGTATTATTTCATAAACAAGATGATCATGTATGGAATTCATTATGGTCGCAAATCATCTCATGAGTGAGCTTGGTCTCCCAGTTAATCAACTATTAATATATATGAGAGATCATACTCATATTTCTTCACATGCACATCAACTCGCCTGCATATGGACCTTGATTAGATCAGCAATCTATTGTTCTATCAAATATGCTTACTTAGGCAAATAGATGCATATCTCTATGTGTCTGATCATGACAGTTACGATTCAGGTCTTAGTTTATCTCGACCTCATAAAGTCAACTCTTTGACTTTAGTATTTTGACACCTCTGAATTATAATCACTATGCAGAGGATCTGCATCGAGAAGTCAGACGGAAATTGGTCTTTAAAGAAAGATTGTCATCTCTTTCTCAGACTGGAGATCTTTATTGAATATCACATGTTAATGTCAGTTGTGTCCTCCCAACTGTATGGTGTTCAATATGGCCATGGTGCATAACCCTAATTGTACAAAGGAGCCTTAATATTAAGTGCATTCACAAATATTCATTTCAGATGGACATGATAAAACAACAACTTCTATTGCATTAGCGTGTCATCAAGGGCTTACAAGTCTAACAGAGGGCAAGTAGAGGCAATAAGATGTGGCCTTCAGTAAGTGAAGCAGACAATGTTGTTAAGGCAACAGTGCTTCAAATGGCCAAGTTTAAGGCATTTGAATCAAGCGGTGCTAATAAAGGGACTGCGAGGTTTACAAGGAGGATGTGTCAGTAGGATCGAGGTATTGGAGTCACACTTGGGGATCGCCTTAGTGGGATAAGGGTTTGTGTCCCTTTGGCTTCAAAGGGAGGGTGGGAGGGTACGAGGGGTTCAACAATGTAGGAACAATAGCAGTGAGGGGCATGGTTTTTGCTTTACGTGGGTAGCGGTGGAGGTGTGATTTGATGGGTGGGTGCTTTTTGAGGTTGCTAGTGAAAGGTGGCCAATGATACTCTCAAGGTCTGAGGTAACATAATGATGTGAGAGACGACGATTTGGTAGCGGATATGGATTATAAAATGGTTCGAGGGGTGATTGTTTGTGGGTTTGGGGGTCCCACCTTGGGCCAATCAAGGGTACCCCAGCGAAAGGATGAAAATTTGGGAATGGAAATGCAATTTTCCCTTGAGGATGACTTGTGTCTTGTAGAGGAGATGTTGGCGGTGGGGGGATAAGGAGTGGAATGGGGAGGCGTGCATACTAAAGGATTAAATTTTGTCTCTTAATGTGAGATCCAGTAAGAATGACCAACATTATTTCGTAGATTAGTAGTGACGTATGGCATTTGCCTTGAGAAGTTTTTTGCACCAACTGTAGGGAAATTGACCTCAAAAGAAAGTTCTGTGGAACCGATGGTTGAAGTGTTGATTTGAGAACAACTCGAGGGAGATGGTGTTTATCCCAAAAATATTCGAGGACTGTCTTGTGGTCCATATAAGGCGGGACAACTAAGTCACTGTGATGATAGCTCTCGAAGATTAATGGACTAAGAAACAATCAACCCACACTAAATAGAATCAAGCAAGAAGAATTAGTTGTGAATCAAAATTTATTACACCCTACGATGAATGTGTATCATGGACAAGCAGGTAGGGGTTGAACTAAGGGAACAATATGCGGTAGCATAGAATATTATTTATAAATAGATAATAAATAAATAATATAGGTATGGATGTATATATCTGCACACTATTTACTGAGGTTTTTGTGTGTTTTTTATTTTTATTTTTTTATATTTTTCCTATATATATCATTTTCCATCTTTATTTTTATGATTTTTTTATTTTTAATTTTCTTTTTCTTTGTAATATATAATATAGATATATATAACTATATATAGATATATAGTACAATATAGGGTATTGTAATTATAAATTTAGCTATAAATAATTAAAAATTCTAAATAAAATATTTTTATGTTTTGTATAATTTTCTACTATTTTTGTGATTTTGGGGGATTTTTTTAGATTTTTAAAATTTGAATAAGTCTAAAACATTGGTTTTGTAAGTAAACCAAATTGATTTGAGGATTAAAAATAGCAAAAAAGGTCAAAATTTCTCCATCAATGTTAATATATACTAATATGTATAAATAAAAATACAAGATAGAAAGAAATATTTTTGTAATTTTTGAAGAGTTTTTATATTTTTATAAAGATTTTGGAGCTTTTTAATTTTTTATCATTTCCTTTTTCTATTTTTAGGGGATTTTGGTCTGGAGGCACAAAATACAATAATAAGTAATTACTATTTTTTAGATTTTTTGAAGATTATTTCATAATTTTTTGGATTTTTAAAGGTAATAGGGAATATCCATGCTATTATTTATTTTTAATTAATAGGAAAATGTACGAATGCAAAATAATATTATAGCGTGAAAGAACATTGCATCATTGACATTATTATATTTTTTACTATTTTGGGAACATGGATAATATTCATAGAAATTAAACAAACATGCACAAAAATACTTGAATTGGCAAGGGTATATTTGCGATTAAAATAAAAGACAGGTGTTGTAATGGGAAATACCCAAGAGTTTTGACTTTAAATACACAAAATATGGACCAAATACAAATACAAGAACCTAGAAGGGATTCTTAGTAATTTTTCCAAAGCACGTGAAGGCCCACGTACGCCTCGCTGGAACAGACTAATATGCAAGTACTTAAAAAGCCATGGGTCATTTGCAATTCTTAAACAAAATATTCAACGTACTTAAGCAGTTATAGGACTAATTAACAAAAACAAAAGAGCTGAGGAGAGCCTGAGTAATAAACCCACTTAACGCTTCGGACCCATCCGACCCCTGTGTGACGCGTGTCTGATCCTCGGCTTTGGTCAGGCAACATTTCGAATAGAACCAAGGGCCAGGATTAGAGCTGGACCCTTGTTCTTGATACAACGGCACCTGGGTGTTCACAAAGAACACCCAAAAACAATTGGGTGGTCTTGCTTCGATCGATGATTTCAGGCGACTCCGTGCTCCTATCGACGCGATGATAGGCTCTTCTTGTTCTTGGAAGCATTCCACATTAGCAGGGGATCTCTAATTGATCCCAGGTCCTAACGATGGGGACCTAGGGTTTCTTTCAGTTCATTGCACCTAAAACTTCAAAATGGGGTCCAGGTCCCCTCTCTAGGTGTCATCTTGGACTTTCTCCTACAAAAAAGTTCGGGCATCATGAGGTGATGATCCTCGGCACAAAAAGGCAGTGTGAAGCTACGTGAATGGATGGGGCGTTGAAGCTTGAGGCAACATTGATAGATGAACTCTGATTCACTTCGATTAGGGCTGAATCAAAGGGGAAAGGGGGTGCGTCGAGTTGAGAATGCAATGAGGTTTGGAATGGGAGTGTGTATGCGTCGGAACATGGGCAATATTACAATGAAATAGACCCGGAGCCCAAGCTCTAGGCTTATCAAAGATCTTTTATTACTCTGACCCTACTGGATTAAACAAAAAACTAAAAGAGGAATTGAAATATATGCTAATTGATTACCTAATGACGAGAAGAAATGGGGTTCAACATGGTCGGAACCACGGAGCAGACCCTCATGGCAGTGGGTTCGCCATAGATGCTTGGACTGCCTCCTTGTGCCTTCTCCTCGCTGTAGAACTCCAGCCCACCCTCACTATCACCAAGGAAAATCTTTTAGGGTAGATGTGAGGGGCTAAAAGACTTGGAAGAGGGATCAAACGTTTAAAAATGGCGGGGTGGAGTATTTATAGGACATGATTGGTCGATTTGGAGGCTTGATTGAGTGAGAAATCAAGGGGGTTGGTGAGCAGGAGATGGTCGGCATGGAGGACGATCGTGGGAGGATCAGAAATGTGGAGGGCTCAATGCGAAGAAGGTGTGGTAGTGAATGAGATTTGGCGAGGGTATAAAGTAGTCTACGCAAAGCGAGAACTACAATGTCGTTGAAGTGACCGCTCATGAAATCTCGGTTAATCAAAAATTAACCCATAATAATAATCAAGCAATGAAAGTACATTGTGGATCAAAATTTATTATAACCCTACAAAAATGAGCATATAGCGACAAGCAGAGTAGGGTGTCGAACACAGGGAACACATGATGTAACACTTAATATTATTTATAAATAAATAATGAATAAATAATATAGGTATGTATATATATGCTCAATATTATCCTAAAGGTGTGGGGCTTTAGTTTTATTTTTTTGTTTTATATTTTATATTTTCTCTCTTTGTTTTTTATTTTAGAATTATATTAAGGTATTTATTAAGATTTATACTTAATATAATACATATATAGGTATATATAAGGTGCTATGTATATAGAAATAGGTAAAAATGACCAAAATATAGAAAATGAAGAGTTTTTATGTTTTTAATATGTTTCTATTTTTTATTTTTCAATAAATTTTGCTAATTTTTAGAGATTTTTAAAATTCCAAATATACAAAATCAGGGAAATTTAATTAGGTCGAATAGGTTTGAGATTTAAAAATGCTTAATAAGTCCAAAAAATCTCAAAACTATTTTTAATATATACTAATATATATAAGTGAAAATATAGAGCATGATCGAGCATTTTTAGATTTTTTAGAATAGTTTTTATAATTTTTATAGGATTTTGGTGCCTTTGATTTTTATGTCTTTTGCTTTTATATATTTTTGGGATCTTCTGTCTGGAGGTATTATATACTATAATACTCACACACTGTTTTTTTTGGAAATTTTTAGACACGCTTTATATTTTTTAGGTTTTTAAAAACAAACAGGGACTGGCCGTTGCCTTTTTTATTTTTAGAAAATAAGAAAGAGACATAAAGTGCAAATATAAATATATAACGTGAACAAGCATGCATTCAGGTGCCTACTCATATTTTTTTGGTGATTTTTAGGGTACAACAACTATTTTTAATAAATAGGGAACAAATTACAAAAATAGTTGACATGGCAGGGGTATAAATGCAAATAAAATTAAATACGAGGGGCACAATGCAATTTAACCCAAAGTGTAATGCTTCTCTGCAAACTTTGTATCATAAACGATAATTAAAACAACTTGCAAGGGATTACATGCAATATTCACAATATAAAACTTGCGCGCGCACGTGACTCTAACAGGGACTAAATTGCAATATTTGAAAAGTTCAGGGAGATACATACAATTTATCTACTACTTTTTAAATTACATAAAATATTTATGGGACTTCTTAGCACATCCAAAAAGTGCAGAGGGGGTCAGCGAAAATTACCAACTTACACCTGGGATCCAATCATTCTGGTGTCGCCTCATGTCAGATCTTACGGCTGTAAGGGAGTGACGGATCGTCTGATCCAAGGGCTAGGATTAAATCTAGCAAGGGCTTCTTGATCCGAAGGTATTCAAGAGTCTTGCAAGAACACCCAAGAACACCGCCCGAGGTTGCTTTGATCGATGGATCCGGCTGTCTCTAGGCTCCATTCTCCTCGTCGGCGAGTGAAAGAGGTTGCTGGCGTGCCTTCACGCGCGTAGGTGCCCTCAGGGGCGCTCGAGAGGACACAGAAACCCCATATGGCTCTAGTGGCCGGGAGCTTCTCCCAAGTGCCTCGATTGCTCCAGAAAGCTCATTTGTGCCCTGCACCTGCGCCAAAAAGTGAGGTGGCCGAAGCGATGCTCCTCGGCCAAAAAGGGCTGCAGGAAGCCGTGTAAATAAGCGGTGGAAACAAGCTCAGTCGAAGTGGCGAGGAGGAGCTTGAAGTCCTTCGATTTGAGTGAAATCGGAGTGGCTTTTGCGGATGGATTGTGGAGAACGCGTAAGGGACGGAGGATGGAGTGAATGCTGGTCGAAATACAGGCGGATAACAGTGTAATCGACCTGGAGCTCGAGCTCCAGGTCAAAGATGGATTTATCAATTAAGCCTACTCCAAACATTAAATTATGAAACTAAATTCATAAACTAAACCTAAGTAGGATACACTACCCAATGCTAAGGAAAGAGGGCTCAATAGAGCATGGAAGCTCCAGAGAAGAACCAACTGCCTCTGCCTCGCTGGGTGTTGGGTGGATGCGCCTCTGCCTTGCCTCTCCTCGCTGCAAAACACCAGCCGCACCTTGTTGTCACCTCGACGAAGCCTTTAAGAGTGAATTGAAGGGCTAAAGACTAAGGGAGAGCGATCAAAAAGCAAAATGAAATCAGGGTGGGGGGTATATTTATAGATGGGTTTTCGGTAATTTTCGATGATCGATTTGTGTGCTTGAGAGTGGAGGTTGGTGTAGATTCGAAGATGGGTGTGGATGAAGGATGAGATGGCTACATGAAGGTGGGTGTCTCGAGGGTAATGGATGAAGAACAGGGACGTGATAATTAGGTGAAGTAGGCGCCTCGTGACTTCTGACAGAAGTCGGAGGGGATGAGGTACAGTTGACCGAGGTCAACAAATGGAGACGCCTGATTGGTCCACACATGGACCAACCAGGAAATTCCAAGGCAAAATGCCTTGGAAAATGAATAATAAATAGTACTTGATTTTATTATTCTTAAGTTATAAAATGGAAAAATGTTTCTAATTTTTTGTAGTATTTTATACATATTTTTATTTATTTTTTAGAGCTTATTAATTACAAGTTTATTTTTAGGGTTTCATTTATAGGTATATTTACTTATACTTCAAGTATTTTATTTTTATTTTATAATTTTGATTTCATTATTTTATTATTTTTTATTTTATATATTTACAACTTATTTTTATATACCTAAATATATTTTTGTTATATTTTTATGATAAAATATATACACTTAAATAAATATATGTGTATATCATATGGATATAGTTATTGTATTTTCATCTATGTATTTAGTGTTCATGTTTTATTTTGATATTTTCTTTATGGTTTTATTTTAGTTTTAATATATACATATGATACAAATAATATTTACAAAATTATATAAAAATATAAAATGTTGAAAATAATAAAGAATGAATAAAATGGATATTTTATTTGTGTATATTGTACAATAGGGGTCAAAAACCTAATTTCACACCTTGACTCTAAAAAATATGAAACCACCTTCATTAAATAGCTTATTAAAAGATAAATACAATTAAAGATAATTTTGATACATTTTGAGTTTTTATTTGGGAGATATGGGTCTGTGAAGTTTTGGTTTTAGGATTTATTGTGTATATAAAATATACATTGCATGTTATTTTTGTATGAAATAAATTTTTTATTTTTTATATACATTTTTAGCAACAATTTTCATGTATAAAATTTCTTTATTTGAGGTGTAAATAATAAAGAATAAAATAGATCCCAAATAATAATTGTTGGTCTCTTTTGTAGAGTGATATGTCTGTGGTTTTTCTATAATTAACCTCCCTATCTTCCCCTACTTTATTACTTATCGACTAAGTCATTATGATGACTGAGTCTCGGGGGCTGGGGTCACTTCAGTATCCTTGGCACTTCACTCTTTTTCTTTTCTTTCCTTTATTCTTTTATTTTGGTAATAAATATAATCAATGTACAGTATTTTATACGGTATTTTATAAAAATTAATGAATATTTATTTTGACAAATTAATGATATATTCATGCATTTAGGTAGGGATTAGAGGCCAAAATGAAAGAAAAAATGTGATGATGGAGATTTATCAGGTAGGAAGCGTGATAATTCGAAGAAGGAGGGCTCCTCATGAGCTCTGACACAGGTCAGAGCCTATGGCGAGTAGTTGACTGCCTGGTCAACAAACAAACGCACCTGGTTCGTCTACGTGGACCAACCAGGAAATTCCAACGTAAAAATGCCTTAAAATGGATATAAAATAGCAGATAATTTAATTATTTTTTAAAATAAAAATATTTCTAATTTTATGTAGTATTTATTACCTCTTTTTATTGTTATGAGGTTATTTATTAGGAGTTAATATTTACAAGTAAAAGTATAGGTATATTGACCTATATTTTGAATACTGTATTTTTATTTTGTATTTTAAATTTTATCATTTTATTCACTTAATTTATATATTTATAGCTTATTTAAATATGTATAAATATATTTTTATTGTATTTTTTTGATATAATATGTACATTTAAATAAATGAAGGTATATAATGTATATGTAATTCATCTATATATCTTAATGAATGTATTTATTTTAGTGTATTGTTAATGGTTTTATTTTATTATAATTATGTGCATATACTAAATAGTATTTAAAAATTATAAAAAATATGAAATAATGAAAAATATGAAGAATAAATAAAATGAATATTTTATTCAAGTATATTGTACAACATGGGTCCAAATCCTAACTTGTGCATCTCTCCAAATTAAATGAAACCACCTTCTTTAATTATCTAATAAAAAGTTATATACAATTAAAGGTTATTTTGATAGATTTTGAGTTCATATGGAGGAGATACAAGGCTATGAAGTTGGGTTTTTGGCTTTTTATTCTGAGTCTAGAATGTACGTTGTTTATAATTTTTAGGTGAAATCAATTTTGTATTTTTCTTTGTATTTTTATTTACAACTTTCATGTACTTATTGATTTGATGTATAAATAATAAAGAATAAAATAGGTCCCAAAGGTTAATTATTGGCCTATATTTTTAGGGGTTTCAGACTGTGTAAACTGTACAATTGGTCTTCTTATCTCCCCCTACTTTATTCCTTGTCGACTGTCATCATGATGATTGAGCCTCGGGAGCTAGGGTCACTCAACACCTATGGTGTCTCTTTTCTTTTTCTTTTCTTCCTTTATTCTTTTATTTTGGTTTTAAATATAATAAATGCGCAATATTTTATAAATTATTTTACATATTTTACAGATTGCTTATTTTGACCAATTAAGGATATTTACATGCATTTAGCTAGGGTTTAAAGGACAAAATGAAAGAGTATAGGTGATGAAGTGAGGATTCATCGGGGGTTAGTTTATCGGTGGGTGGGCGATGGGGTATTGATGTCAGGAGGCAAGCTTCTTGAATGGGCTCTTCTTTCAACGGACCTCCGAAGGATGCATTTATGATAGCCCTTGCAGCTCATTGGAGGGGTTGAGCAGAGGGGGACGAGAGGGGAGGGAGTGTTTCGGCATACCTGGGAGCATGAGGGCCAAGCGAAGGAGGCGACAGCTCATAGGTAGGCATCTGTCGGTTGAGGGAGAGGTGAGGGGAGGGGAGCCATTATCTTCCGGTCTACCATCACCTACTACAGTATTCACTTGTGCATACTGAGATTCGTTGTCATCATTTTCAGTGAATGACATGCAAGCAACAAAGAAAAAGATTCTTGCTAGTTTATTAGTTTAAGATTTATTAGATGATTAGTTAATTTTTGAAAAACTGCAATGTATAAGCATCGAATATGGACCATCACTAATGATATAGAGTCACATATGATATGCATCGCTAATTTAAGTATAAAAAATCGTTTCGCACTAAATAATATCGTTGTTATATTTTTAACAACGGTAGACGGTAGATTTAGTTACAGATCTTGAACAAGGTGTCACTATAGTCCACTTTTATTGCAGTGGATTTCAGCCTTCTTGGATCCTTCTGAGTAACTAGAGATCATCAGGTATTTCTTCCTTCATTACTCTTCATGCCCACCACATGAAACTATGTCTTTACATTGTTCTAAGGTCTCAAAACACCCTTAATTCTAAATTGTTTTGACGCATCCTTGAACACATGCAGTACATGAGAAATGCACTTCAATGTCACCTTATTCATCAACTTTATGGAACATTGTAATGGAAATTGTACAACATCTAAATAAATAGGTACTCGAATCGAGCTTTCTTTCTTTTGTGCAGTCTTTTCCATCTATGTTGTGCAGTCTTCATCTCATACGGCATATCATTCAAATTATCAACAACTAACTTCATTGTTTCCGTTATATATCTTATTATGATGTGACCATCCTCACCATATATATTCTCTTAAATAGGACATCATTCCCTGTTTTGTCCTACGATATGGTGCTCATATGGTCCATACACAGATATAATGAATATTCATATGATTAATTTCATCTATAAGATGTCATAATCCTAATCCAGAAACGAGATCACAGTCTTTGTATTTTTTGGATTTTTACTCCTACATATGCTAAGAGATACATGATATGCTCACTACAGAATGTAAACAATGTAGGTATATGTCTGATACGTAATTTTTAGTACGTCTGATCTTCGTAATTCTTGGTATTTCTCTATTATAATATATAGGTTTCAGTTCATCAGTACGGTTCTTTTACTTTTTATTTCTGTTCTATAACAGGTACCAAGCAATGAACATAGTGGCAACAAGGCTGGGGAGGGCGGAACCACCACTGAGGAAGGAGGTGGTGGAGTACATGCTGGACGTGGACTCCCACATGTGGAGCATGAGGAGGAGCAAGGCCAACTTCTTCCGGATCATGGCGCTGATGTCGGGGACGGTGGCCACCGCAAGATGGTTCAGCGGGGTGTGCGAGTGGAGAAACCCCGTGACCACAGTGCTAGTTCATGTGTTGTTCGTCATACTCTTGTGGTACCCGGAGCTCATCCTACCCACCCTCCTGCTCTACATGTTCCTCATCGGGCTGTGGAACTACAGATTCCGTCCGCGGCACCCGCCGCACATGGACACCAAGCTCTCGTGGGCGGAGGCGGCGCACCCCGACGAGCTTGATGAGGAGTTCGACACCTTCCCCACGACTAAGCCTCAGCACCTCGTTCATATGAGGTATGCCGCCATTGTGTTACATGTTCAAATTAAAGTTAACATAAAAAAATGAAACTACCTATACTAGAGGAACATTTATGCAAAATTCCCTTCGATCCATTGACTAACTGAAGAAGTAGTTCTCGATGCAATGTTTACAATGAGCTAGCTTTCTTTTTCTATGAGTTTAATCCCAAATTAAGTAGAACAATGCCAATTCCATGAGATGCCGGCTTAAATGGCCATGTCAGGTACGACCGGCTGCGGAGCGTGGCCGGAAGGATCCAGACAGTGGTCGGCGACATAGCGACGCAAGGGGAGAGGCTGCAGTCACTGCTAAGCTGGAGGGACCCCCGGGCCACCGCCCTCTTCATTGCCTTCTGTCTCCTCGCGGCGGTCATCCTCTACGTCACGCCCTTTCGCATGGTCGCGCTCATCCTCGGCCTCTACACGCTCCGCCACCCGCGATTCCGCAGCAAGCTGCCGTCCGTGCCCAGCAACTTCTTCAAGCGGCTACCTTCCAAGATCGACGGCATGTTGTGACCATTGCATATCATTGTGGATGCTTGCTTTCGTTGTCTCCTTTTTTAAAATTATTGCGGTGGTTAATTTAGTTGAGTTGTGTGTGTGTATGAGAGAAATTCGTACAGAAATAAATAGTGAGATTGAGTGGTGTTGTATAAGATGGTAGTAAATAGTGGATTTGGAGTTAATAAGGATTGATCAGTTCTTCCTTTATCTTTGGGACGTGATTACCACTTTGGGTACTGAAATTATGGTTAGTAGAAAATAAACTGGCAATTAGCTAAAGATGTACTCGTGTGATTTTGTAACTTTTCCCGTAAATTTCCCTCAAGTATTGAAATCGAAATCAATTCAACGCTCGTGAAATTTACATTGATTTTCGGTTTCTTATGATCATGATGTTTTACATATTGTGATCCTTCATCTCGATGTATGGAATCGTATTCCACCGTTATCGAAATTAATCCGTGTAAACTTACGTGATAATAAATGAACCTCGTTGCTAGAGAGGGCTCGGATTCTCTTGTGTACAATGGAGTGTTGTAACAGCAGAGAACCGCTCGATTCCCAGCTTTGGTGGGCTAATGCATGCCCGCCGCTCGATCGTGTTATTACAGCACCTCTGTTGTACAGCAGAGGATTCATGCCCTGCTAGAGGACTTGGTATCCCCTTTATTATGATCTTGTCGACACTGACCGCACGCCGCATATTACTCAAGTAGCATCTACTAGATGGAGATCACACGGAGTAATACAACAAGTAGAATAAAATGGATCAAGAACACCATGAGTAACTACTTATAGGCCATGGAAAACGATGGGCTTCAAGGCAAGGTTTTAAAAATCGGAACAGGCGTTGAACCAATAAGTCTTTGGTTTGGTATAATCGGGTCAGACCGTTGGTCCAAACCAGTTGAATCGATGATGATGATGTCGGCATGACATTATCATTCCTATCGAGTCGAAAAAATCGGACCAACCTTAATTTAGTGGTAAGAATTCCACGTTGTGGCCGTGGAGATACCTGAATGGAAGTGGGAGCAAATAATGATGGACTTTGTCACCGGTCTACCCGAGACCACAAAACATCATTATGACACTATATGGGTGATTGTTGACCGATTAACCAAATCGGCACACTTCCTACCTATCCACTTGGATCAATCGACCGACAGTCTAGCTGAATTATATGTGAATGAAATCGTCAGCCTTCATGGTGTTCCTGCATCAACTATCTCGGATCGGGACACACGATTTACCTCTCGTTTATGGAAGAGTTTTCAGGATGCTATGGACACTCAATTGAAGTTCAGCACTTCATTTCATCCGCAGACTGATGGTCAGTCAGAAAGGACCATCCGGACATTAGAAGATATGTTGAGAGCTTGTGCTTTAGATTTTGTGGGCCGTTGGGATAGACACCTTCCATTAGTGGAGTTTGCTTACAATAATAGCTATCATTCGAGCATAAAAATGGCTCCCTATGAAGCATTGTATGGGAGACCTTGCAGATCACCCTCATGTTGGAGTGACGTGGACGAGAAGCACATCTTAGGATCGGAACTTGTTCAGACAAGTAAGCATGGTGTTGAATTAATCAGAAAGAGATTGTTGTCAGCTCAAAGTAGGCAAAAATTGTATGCCGATCGTCGCAAAAGAGAGTTGAGTTTCGTGGTTGGAGAACATGTGTTCTTAAATATTTCTCCAACCAAAGGCGTCTTACGATTTGGAAAAAAAGGGAAGCTCACTCCCAGATACATAGGACCTTTTGAGATTCTGCAGCGGATCGGAGAGGTGGCATATCATATTACATTACCACCTCAATACTCGAAACTTCATGATGTATTCCATGTGTCTATGTTGAGAAAGTACACTCCTAATTCTTCACATGTGATCGAGCATGAGGTCATTGATATTCAGCCAAACTTGACCTTTGAAGAGAAACCCATACGAATCGTCAATCGTAGAGATCATCAATTTCGCCGATGCATAGTTCCGATGGTCAAGGTCCTTTGGAAGCATCACCAAAAGGAGGAGGCTACTTGGGATCTGGAAAGTGAAATGCAGGAGAAGTACCCGCAACTTTTCAGTATGTCCCTCTATTAAGAAATTTTGAGGACAAAATTTTTTAAGGGTTGTAGATTGTAACGGCCTGGTTTTTTTGAAAAAAAACAAATGCATTATCTTGGATTAAATGGATTTAATTAATACATTAAATCCTCTCATTATCAACTTTAAAACTCCAAGGGCTCTCTTCCCCTCATGTCACCTTATCTTGCAATTTTAGAGAGAGTTAGAGAGAGAGAGAGATGAAGGGTTATCTTACCGGCATCCTTCGTTGTCGCAGGAGAAGACGACGTTGAATCGGAGGAGAGAAGCGTGAATCCGTGATCGGAAGGAGTTGTGACGATTGTGACAATCAGAGTTAAGCGTTGGATTCGAGGTATGTATCAGCTTTAGATTTTCGATTTCTAAACATATGTATTGGTTTAGAATTGCGCTTAACAATGATTACAACAGAACTATGATCTTTAATATATGCATTGCCAAAGTATTGTGTGTATGAGTAAAGATCATATCCTAAATGCAATTTCTAGGTGTATGTATCGGTGAAGGATTTTCATATATGTAGCCGTTTGATTTGAGATACGACGTCTAAATATATGTCTCGGTTTAGAAACACGGTTATAAATGTACGTATCAGCTATAAGTTAACATGTAGAGACACTGATTCATTTTAGATTAAAATCTCGTAGTATTTTTGTCAGATTCATAGAATAATACACATGATTGGCATTCTTATTTCGAATAAACCCGGTACACCCAACGGAATCCGGTAGATATTAACAGTGTAGATATACTTGTAGAAATTAAATCATACACGAGTTGTATATATGCGGGTGTCTTAGAGTTAAATGAGTTCAGTCATATTTGTATGAGCTACAACTAAATATCATATATATTTATATAGGTCTTTATTGGCTCTGATAACGTTATATTTTTTGGTTATATGAAACGGTAATTGACAATCGAAGATATTAAACTACGAATTCTGCCTCTCCCGTGAAGCCACTGGAATTAATTTCTCTTTGAGTTTTATAAGTATCCTTAGTTATTAGAGTGGTTTCTTATTTATTTTTTTTAGATGAAATAATTACGGGGAATAAACATGAGAAAATGGGTACCGTTAAATAATGTGAAAACACAGAAATAGGTGCAACAGAGGGTATGGTTTAGAAGCAAATGAGTTATATTAAATTATGTGTTGTAGCAAGACTAGATGATGTATGGAAATGAGAATTCCAATTGATGTACTAAATATATAAAAAAGATGTCAAGAAATATTACCAAAATTATTTTGGAATGGTTATGAAATAAGTAACGATTGTGACCATAATTTGTATATATAGAAAATAAAGTGACATTATGGTTCCATCCAAGAGTTTATGAAAATCTTGTAATTATAAAGAAATATGTATTAATGGCATCGACTTATAAGGAGTCACATGATTGACCGCAAGGGGTTGTATTAGCCGTAAGGGGCAAAGCCGCAAGGGGTGTATGGTTGCAAGGAACCATGGAGGCAAAAGCTAAGTCCTCTACAGTTGTAGCTACACTGTCATGTCATGCCATGGACCGTAAGTGTCAGCGGTTGAAAACGTATAACAAGATACGTAATTGAATATTACGCAATTGGTTTAAGAAAGTTAAACCATCAAAGTCATGGGGGCTAATATGTAAAGAGGTTTATATATTTTATATATAAGTATGTAAATTGCGTGGTATTTTATGAATTATGCCCACAAGTAGAAATAAATGGTTGTCATACCTACTTATGCAATTTACATACTTTACATGCATGTCCATGTTTATGAAAGAAGCTAAACTACACATGATAGGGATCGAACTTAGACATGAATGGGAATTATCTAGGCATGGAATGATGTGTATATATGAAAATCCAAATACATGAATTATAAAGGATCAAGGACCGTTAGAATACCCATGCATGGACCCCGATACATACTGGGCATTAGGCTCATGCAAATTTATGTTTGTTAATTTTAGGTGAAGAACAGAGTTGATTGCTTTTTCTGGATCGTACTACGGGCTCATTGAGATTTCTGACGTGGTACGAATTATCTTGTGAAGATCTAAAGGTTATCTGTATGTCCAAAGGAACTACCGAGATGCTATTTTAATTCCTAGAATAGTTTTTCCCAGTTTAGAGTTGTAATAATGGAACTCCAGTTTGAATGGACGTTTCATGGAATGGATTTTATCTCTGTTCATTATATGTCATTTTTTAGTAACGGTTCGTTCGGGCGATCAACTATCGCATGCTTCCGCCGATTGTCGTGACCCGTTCCGTTACAAATGGTATCAGAGCGAGTTCCCTCTGATAGTGGAAAGGGCTATCCGAAGGGACCTAAGCTGGGAGCGTGCAGCCGCCACTGTCACTGGGAATAAGTGATGGGCCATGTTGCAACGAGGACGTTGCAAATATAAGTGGGGGAGGTTGTAACACCCATACCCTCAAACATAGTGCTACGTCTAAAACTCACGAAGTGTGAGTGTGGTTTATAAGTGGCGGGGATTACTACTTGACAACTTGGGCTTAAGCATTTTCGGAGGTTGTCAACGGGTTCATTTGGGCCCGTACCCAACAAGTTGTCAGGGTCAGTTTTCCTCGATAACGGACGGGTACCTAAGCCCGGAATGTTACACAACTTCAAGAGCTTTTCGCTCATCAAGGTCTCATAGAGTTTATGTAAGTATAATGTCTAAAAACATATGTAGTTTTTTGCAGTAGTTATAATGCTTGTACCCACATAATGGTCTAGTGGTAATACAGTGTGTCTACCACACGAAAGATCAGAGGGTTCAAATCCCACTCTTGGTGGAGTTGTTTTAGGTAGTCGACGGCCAGCATAAAAAATAGTCTAATCTTTCAACATTGATTTGAGCAAGAATCCATGTAGCTGACCCTACTTATAGTGGGAGAAGACTTAGTACATTTTTTAGCTATAATGTGATCTCTTGAATAGACTTAATTTTATTGCATCCTTGCGCATTGTAATTACATGAGGTCCATAGTGTTCCTTTTCTTTTTAATATAAATCTCATCTTCTTCGGATGACAATTATCTTGATTTTTTAAATTAGACAAACTGGCTTATTGCATCCTTGCGCATTGTAATTACATGAGGTCCATAGTGTTCCTTTTCTTTTTAATATAAATCTCATCTTCTTCGGATGACAATTATCTTGATTTTTTAAATTAGACAAACTGGCTTCACGTGCCTGGAGACGGAGAGAGGGGGCTTGCCCCTTCCCAACCCCCCTCTCCCCCCCCTCCCCCCGCCCCAGCCTCCCAAGTTCCCAACAATACATAATATGTATGCAACCTTTAATTACTATAAAAGGTACAAAATTCATATAAAACTTAGATATTCTAAATACCAACATATAACATATGATTGTTAATATTTCTATTTTCATTATTTTTCATTATTCTAGAATTAGCATTCACGGTACATAATTTTTTTTCTTATAAATTAATCTTTCACAAAAATTATATATATATATATATATTGTGAAAAGTATAGTGAAATCAAAATATCGATTGCAAATCTTTTGTTTTTTATGTATTTATTAGACCAATATTTAATCGGTTTCATAATAAATCGATCTTACCATAAATTATGGATTAATATTTAGGAATAGATCTTACCTCTTTTTTATCTCCTCAACGTCTTGTTTTATCATGTCTTATTTTTATAACACTTATTTTTATTTTCATTCATATATATTATATTAACATATTTAAGTGTAGTATAAAAATTATATGTAAAAATAAATAAATAAACTACTATAAAATAAGCAAAGCTTTTAATTGTATCCATCACCAATACCTTATTTTTTATTTTGTTCTGTAATTATTTTATTTATATTGGAATTGTTTGAATGAATATTCATTCATATTGAACTGAATCCAGATTGATAAGGAGTTAGTCAATGATGTTTGAGCATGCACTTTTTTGAGTGCCTATTTATTTTCTATCGGTATCTATGGATTGATCACAAGTCGAAACATGGTTAGAGCACTTATGTATCTTGAACTTATACTAAATTCGGTTAATATAAATCTCGTAACATTTTCTGATTTATTCGATTGCCCAACAATCTATTGAATAAATAAAACCTTTATTTTCTATTTATTTCAGGCCCAACTTACTTCAGAGACTAGCAAGTTTTATTATTCCTTTTAGTTACATGTTTTGTCTTTCCATATCATAAAATTTCTTATGGTTCAGTCAAAAAAAGGGGAACCCTTGCTTCAGATTTAATGTAACAAAGGTTGCATCATTAATATTGATTGTTCCCATTTTTGTTGTTCTCTTTCTTTCATCAAATACTATTTACTATTGTATTATAGTAGTACATTCAGCTGGTTGGAAGAGTGTACTAAGTCCTAGCTAGTACCCTTGCAACTGCGAACTAGAAGGGGCTAAGCCTCTTAACTCGACTAGGCTTCGCTTTTCGGCTACACCCTCTCTCTGCTTCGCTCCTACTCTATCTTACTGGTGACGGATCAGATATGATCTTTGCCCTTTTATATAGTTAGAGAAAGCATGTATTACGAGAAGTATTACAACTGAATCCGTATTACAAAGATCTCGGAGCTCTTCCCCAGCACTAGACCTTGCTTACCTCAATTATATGCTACTATATCTACACATAAAGATAAATATCATACCTTTTGGGATGTAAATGGTAACATATAGATACAGATTTAGAGCTCATCATATCCTTATCAGTTTTCAAAGAACGAGTATGAGTATTAACAGATACGAAAAATATATTTTCATATCCTTTAAAATTAGATCCAAATGTGTACACTACAATGAAATGGATCTGTAGTGACGTTCTTTAAAAATCCATCACCATATCGTCAGTGATTGAATATATAATGATGATGATAATATTTGTTGCAAAATTATTTTATACACTTCAAAGTAGTCATGAATGTTATATGCATTGTTAAATAATTGACATTGGTGCATATAGAACATTTATTACATTGCTATTTTTAAAAATTTTAGCTAATCATTGCTAATTTTTTAGTTCAAAATTTAGCGATGAGCAGGTGAAATTTTAAAAATAATAATGAAAAAACATTGATATATGAATCTTTGATAAATATATACTCGTTGTTTATTTCAAATGTAAGACATATTTTTTGCAAAAAATAATATCATATAACATATGACATAGTGGACTTTAAAAAAAAGAAAGCATTGTAGAACCATTTTGTTGTAGTGATAAATTTTATATGGAGCAAATTTGGATAATGTTAGAAATAATTTATAGATTACCTTAAACATGCACTCATTAGATGTCTTATGCTTGATATAAATATACAAAATAGATTTATTATGTAATAATTATATCAAAAATAGTGAATGGGTGTATTGAATTGCCTTATGTTTAGTTAAAAGAAAATCTACAACTATGTGTATATATGTATGTATGTATGTATGTATGTATGTATGTATGTATGTATGTATGTATGTATATATGTATATGTATATCGATAGTCGTGGATATCAAAGTTATATTAATATCTATTTTAAAAAGGATATGGATATTGATGTCAAAGTATGTATAAAACGGATATAATGACAGATCATATACATATATAAACGTATCTCTTTGCATCCCTAGTTACTATATATTTATCCATTTAAATATATGAGTATATGTGCATATACATATCTTAGTGAAAAAATAGCGAAACCTTCTCCCACAATAAGTAGGGTAGGCTACACGGATTCTTGCTCAAATCCATGTTGAAAGATTCGACTATTTTTACGATGGCTATCGACTACCTAACGCAACACCTACAAGGGTAGATTTGAACTTGATATTTTTGGTGGTATGCACACTGCAATACCACCAGACCATTTAAGTGAGTATTAACGGGTACTAGCAATGATACATGTCTTAGTGAATTACGAAAAATATATTAATGAATCCTTAAAATTACACAAGAATATAAAGCAAATATATATAATAGAAGAAATGATCCAAACAATTTCTATTTGTAAAAAATATTTTTTACATAAATATCTATGTAAATGCACAATTTTGCCTAACTAGTGCATTAATGAAAATACATACAAGTTATTCATCTTAGAAATAATGCATTTTTTGTTAATATAATATTTGTTCAAATAGTATGTAAAGTCATAAATGGATTATTTTTGTAAAATATCTTGTAAATATTACTTTTTAAAATATTGTAGTTAGTATTTTCAAATTATACAATCAATGAAAATCAAGAAATATTGGTACTAAAATTACAACTAATTGTAAAATAAAATAAACAATAATATTTGGGTAATTTATTATCTAAGTAGAAATTTATGGCTTAATAGTTGCCCCAAAATAAAAATTCCTGGCTACTTCCCTGCCCGTGCCAACTTAGTAAGATTGCATGAACATAACACGCAAAGAGATGGCATATCATATGATTGGTCCCATCAATTTGAAATATAAGAGAATTAGGCTGAGGAGCAACCATTTGAAATGCAAACCAAGAAGACTGGCAGGGCAAAGGCACCCAAGCAATGTTCCAGTAACTCCACCATAGGGATGAAAACAGATAGGATACGATCTGGATATAGCTTACTCCTATATCCATATTTGTTTTATCTATATCAAACACGAATATGGATACAAGTATGAATTGAATACAAACTTAAAGAACCATATCCTAACATTATCAGATACGAATTCGGATCGAAGATTCATAGAATCTGGAACGAATAAAGAGAGAATATGAATCTATGATGTGATTTAAAAATTATACCATTACAATACACACACTATAGTACCCACTTAAATGGTATGATGATAGTGCAGTGTGTCTACCAGCCAAAAGACCAGGGTTCAAATCCCCTCTTGCAGGGGTTGCGTTAGATAGTCGACAGCCAGCGTAAAAAAAAGTCGAATCTTTGAACATGAATTTGAGCAAGAATCCATGTAGCCCACCTTACTCATAGTGGGAGAAGGCTTAGAACTTTTACAATACATCCACTATAATGATATTATTTAGCCAATATATAAAAGTTATAGTTGCATAGAGACTACTCTATAGATATAGTCGTCAAAGAATTGAATCCTAGTTGAGGCTTCTCATATTACGATTCCTATGAAATTGTCAAGACAAAGAGACGTAGTGGTTGTCAGAGATCAGGAAGATGCATGGACTTGAGTTTACCTTAGTTGTTTACTAAACACGGTATTATGTGTGCATGCATGCATGTGTGCATATGGGTGTATGCGCGCGCTTATTTTTTATTTAGATAATTGGATCCGAATCCTTTTGCAGTTACCATATCCATATCTATATTCGGAATTTTTGAAAAAGTTAGATATCTATATTTGATCCATATTCGATGAATATTCGAATAAGAATATATCCATATCCATATTTGGGATTCTTTTAAAAATAATATCTATATTCTATATATCCTGTTAGTATTCGATTAAAAATTATATTTGATAAACAGAAAAGTCTTTCGGAATTCCATGACATATTAATATCTTAAGATATGACATTGGTGACAACTTGATAGACAACTCTGACCTCTGCCTCCGATTATTAATGTTCATTTTCCCACGGCTCCATTTTCCTTCGTTTGCAATTTGCGAGTGAGAGAGATTGACATGAGGACATGCGAAACTGCGACGGTGGCCCAAGAGAATTTGATCAATTGGGCGTGTGATCGATAAGTTGGGTCTAATAATTTAACGGAGATGAACGAATTTATATCTTTCATGGTATTTGCTTGAATGGAATCTAGTATTATTACGTGCAGTAATATAATGTGATAATTAGTTAATGATATTCACAAGAACAACAAATCCAAATATTCAACAAGTTATCTCACAAAATAAGATAACCTGGCTATACTTTCCCTACATAAATTCGGCCAAAGGTGACCGTGTAAACACACATGCAAAAGAAAAAAAAAAGGATCGAAACGAAAATGTATCATGCAGTTTTAAACTATGAAATAATGTAAAATGAAGTGAAAAAATCCCTGAACTTCAAAACGTAACAATGTGTTACCCGATCTTTGAAATTTGTATTAATGTGATCTTTGACTATTGAAATTTAATTGATTATTTTATCTTTCTAACCTTAAATCACAAGAACTCAAAACCACATTGCGACAAATATTAAAGATTAAGAACCATATTATTACTTTTTAAAGTTCACATTAAAATCAGATGTATAATTCAGGAACTTTTGTGTAATTTACTCGATAATGTATGTTCCATCAAGAGAGAACTTAATATGCGGGGGGGTTGGTCCAATTTCTAACCCCCAGAATCTGCCAAAAAATGCAGATTAATCCCTGTGACAAACTAGCCCGAAAAGTTCATTAAAGGATCAAAGCATGCCCGTGTAGAAAAAAGGGAGAAATAAATGGGAGAAGAAGGATATCGTGTGCTGATCCTAATATTTTGTTTGGTACAAAGAGAATCATTACACATTAGGGCATCAGTACTGTATGAATCATCAAAATCGTGACAGAATAGAGACAAGCAAATATACTTTAGTTAAGATATCAAAATTTGTTGAATTGCACAATACAATGGACATCTGTCTTATGCGAATAAATGTAGAGGTATTTGTTAAATAACAATAATTCATGAACACCAATACGATACAAAATTTTTATCGGGGCTCAGTAAATATACCTGAACTGTTAGGTAAGTTTTAAGTCGTTTTTTTTCTTTTTTGGAAAAAAGAAGTTTGAAGTGAATTTTATATTAGTTCGGTATCTTTTTATAGAACAAATTTCAAAGTTTGAAACTAATAATGCCCCTGAGATATGGAAAGTATTTCATATATCAATATTTATTTTCTTTGCATTAAACTTTTTTTTCCAAAAAATAGGAACAATAACGCAGTTGATTGTCTTCTAACTGAGCAGGTGAAATCGCGTTCCACGGACAAAGGTCACAATAAAGACGTGCTCAACATTTATGTTGAGTTGAGTTGATTGTTCTATGGCTAAATGGATCATGGGTGAGGATCCATTTACCTCTCTTTGGGAACTATATGTAACTCACCTCACCTTAATTTGACACAAGAAAAACAAAAAAATAAAAAATAAAACTCCTACTTGCGGTGTGGAGGCTTTCCACGTTAACTGCCATCTTTTTGTGTGTTTGTTCCTCATGGCATCAGAGCATAGATATCCGTTGCCAAGAGTCCACCCCAAGCTATGAAATCGAAGGCACAAATAGTCCCAACTTTAAGCCCGCCACATAGAACTAAACACGGATGGCCAATATCCGCTTCCCGCATCACGATTCCCCCAACGCATGAAGCATTGAGGGCAGGGCAGGGAGACAGCGATCCATGAAATGACGTTCCGCCAAGCGTGTCCTTGACCTTTCAGCTCTGGACGCAACTTGCGTTCGAAGACTATGGTTCACGTGATTCTGCAATTCACATCAAGTATCGCATTTTTCTTATGTGCCAAACCACAGTGGGATGAGTTACACACCCATGATCCATTTACCTATAATTTCAAGTGATGAGTTACACCAAGTAACTCATCAGTTGAACTTACTCTTGGTATTCTTCCACCTCAGTTTAGACTGGAAGGTAGACTCTAAGTTAGCTTTGCATAGAGATTTAAGACTGGTTCAAATTCTCTGCTTGTGGATGCATGAAAGAGGTAAGGTTAGGACAAAAAATGCCGTCACAACAGAAACTTGAGATTCAGGTATTGTCGAGATCTATAAGATTTCATAAATTCTACCTACTAATTCATTTCAAAGAATGCAGACACACTGTTCATAATGTAGGAGTTCAGTCCATATAGCTGTTACATTTAAGTGGATTCCAGGTAAGCTTCATTTTTCGAATTAGATATGCTATAAGCCGACTGCACCCATCTGCAGATTTACAACATTAAGATAGAATTCGACGAAAGTCGGTTGAGTCATTTAGTAAACGCACATCTCATTCCAAACTCCACCAGAAACTGACAGAGAAGCTTGGGGTGAGAGATCTCACATAATGCCACCACTTAGGTGGAATATAGAGCATTTCACCTTCTGACAGGATGCAGTCTATAAACTCCAGATCCTTCACCCTTGGAAATCTTTTTACATCTAGATCGTCAAGGTCAACCTACAAGTCATGTCCATGACAAAATGGGGTTAGTTGTTCGTCTTTGGTCAGGAGGCATTTCAAGTATGATGCAACAAGGGATGGCTTCAAGAACTGCTTAATTTGCATGAAGAAGAAGAGTCTGGCTTTCAAATAATAAATAGTGTCGCGATTTTCTATTTGAAGGTTTTCAAAAAGATCAATATCCACTGCTACATTTTAAAGAGAGCATACCTGACTTGAATTACTCAACATCAATTCACTGTATGGATGCAGTTCCTCTGATGCGGATGGAGGGTAGAGTCTAATGTACTTTCTACCGACAACCTGAAATCACAATAACGTCACCAACTAAGATGTGCATAAGTTATAAGGCTGACAACAATATCATTGAACAGTCGCAGACCCAAAATTGTGATTCACTAGTGGCCTCTTTGATCCATGAATAACATCGTCGTAAATCAAAATGTGTAGTCTTTTTGTACTTGATGTGGGAAAAGGTTTCGTTGTTGTTGTTGTATTAAATTTAAGCATACCATGATTAACAACTCGTAAAGCATGTGCTACTGTTTCTGTTTGAAATCAATCCTAGTGAGGTAGAAATTATTGTTTAGCCGGTTCAAATGGTTAGTAAATCAAAAGATAGCTTTGAGAATATTCCAAAAGGAGAGTCAATCAACAAAAACAACAAAGCCATTTCCCACAATTAAGTAGGGCCGGCTACATGGATTTGTTGCTTCAATCCAGATCTATTTTGGGATCATTCTCGGGCTTAAATCCAAAACTAAGATCCCTTCGGATAGTCTCATTAAAATATTAACAGCTTGTGCTTGCGTGTCTCTCACTCG
Source organism: Ottelia alismoides (assembly GCA_037367405.1). Taxonomy (NCBI): domain Eukaryota; kingdom Viridiplantae; phylum Streptophyta; class Magnoliopsida; order Alismatales; family Hydrocharitaceae; genus Ottelia; species Ottelia alismoides. The sequence continues at coordinate 1,323,759 of JAZKJV010004485.1, read as the reverse complement.
ACGTGTGCACTCAGAAACTCGTGTTGCATATGTGGGCGAGATCGTGGCGGAATAGACACTCATTCAAAAAAATATTACCAAGTATATATGATGGCCCATCAATGGCGTGGAGTTGAGCTCTCAAACAGAGGTGTTCAATGCCAAGATCAAAGAGCACACCTCAAATGGGAAATTTTACATGAAGGCTTATAAGAGCTTTTAAGTCCTCTCTTATATGTGTTAACTAGAAGAATAACCTTGAGTACTTATAAATGATTAACAAAGGTCTCGTGGGATAGAAATGATTGTTAGACAAATTAAAATGGCTAGTAAATCAAAAGAATTCTTTGAGAAGATTTAAAAAGGAGTCAATGCTCAACATAATAACAAATACAACAATCAAGATTTTTCTTATATTAACTACGATTGGCTATTTCCAAACAAATCTAATTTGGGTCATATCATAGATTTGATCCCAAAAAATTGTATCCTTATTAGTACTTTCATTCCATCATTTCTTTTATTTTCCATGACCCTTTTCAAGACTCTTATTCTAACTTCAACATTCAAACTAGAGCACTGAATGACCTTTTTTGCACATGTCCAACCCACTTTAGCCATGTTTCTTTCGTTTTATATTCTTCAAGTATCACATCAACCTTTTATCCGGTGGGTAGTTGGAGTTGATGCAACCACGTTAAGGGTATGCACCATTGGGAATCTAGGTAGGAACTTAGATAGTCGGAATCCCAACAATTGCATTGGTTGGCGGACACGTTCCTTTGCACATCGAGGTGCTAACATGATGGTGTTATTACTTGATAAATTTGTGGACAAGCCAAATAGTCGTGGTTGGTAGTATACGTTTCACTTTTGTACATAGAGTTGGCACGTAGAAATTGGTTAATGTTGGCCATATTAATGGGTATTCTGAGCGGTAGCACTATGAGAAATTCGAGATGTGTGGTTAGTGAAGGAGTATTGTACGGATTTTTTGAATACAAGTACATTAGTAGTCGTAGGATCTTTCCGACTACGTGAGTATCATCTTGGTGATCTTGTGCCCCAGTTCGTGCCCTAAGACGTTGAGAACCGTTGCCAATGAGTAGTGGGCTTGGGTTATTGCGATTTTTCCGCATATTCCACACTCATCGGAGTCATGAACTAACATAGGGTGAGTTTGTACCTTAACGAGGTAGGTTCGTAGTAGTGTGCATGTGTACCTTTTTTTAACTCTTTAACGTCACATTTATAGTTATAGTTGCTAGTATTGTTGAGTAATTGTTCATAGCATACCCCTTTGTGTGGACCGAACAAATGTTCGGGAGTAGCCCTAGCATGGCTTCGTTGTTTTAATGGTTCTCCAGTAGATTTGCATCAAACACGATGCTTACTCTTGTATAGCTTTGTTTACTTTCATATTGTAATTTCTTAGAGACACTATTCTAATATATGTACTTTTGTTATGCATGATGTCACATTTTCTTGTTATGCATGTCTACCTCTATGGACATGGACAGTGTATATGAAGATGTTGGAGTATTTGGCTGTCCGCCACATGAGTTGTAGATCGGTAAATGGATCACTCCAAGATCCATTTACCCATCCCAGTGTTTAGCTCCACATCTACCAGTGGTGGGACTTGGAGGCTCTATGGAGGTTATATAAGGAGCCCCAGACCTCCTGTATCCATGAGAAAAAGCAATGAAGCATATGGCCCTTTGAGGCTTTCTCCCGTGGTCGCATCCCGCTCCTTAGGGAGTAGGGTTCCACGTAAAAATCTCTTGAGTTCAAGTTTATGTTTTTGTTCCTCGTGCGTTGTTTATCAAATCGATTCCGCATTCCTATTTTCTAACATGGTATCGGAGCGGGTTTGATTCTCGGAGATTTGTTCTTGAAGATTTATGTTTTGTATTTTTCGAGATTTGATTGTGATTACATATAAGATTATTCAAGTTCACGTTCGTGAAAGAATCCTAGGGTTTGTTTCTTGAAACCCTAGCTTATAACATCAAGATTCGTTTGCCGCATCTCCGCCCTTATCATCGGGTGCACGCCCTTCAGACAGATCTCAGCGGCATGTAATGATTTCTCCCAGTTGGTGGCATCTCCCGTTCGATGCAGCATCTTCAGCCGTAACCTCCAGGCACAACGAGGCGCACTGCGCGCAAAGGAGACCCATCGTGCACATCCTCCCTTGCCTGGACTTCTCCTCAAGTGTGTCGCACCACCAGCAAAGGCGCCACCCACAATCATCTCCAAGATGGGCATCATGCCCTATTGACAAGCCCTAGCCCTCCAAGAGGCGCAGGCGGTGCCTCCTCATCTCTTGGCGGCGCTATTTAAAAGACACCATGCGGCAGTGCACCACCTTTGATGACACCGCCACTGCCCCATCTCCTCGCGCCTCCAGCTCCAGGCGATCTGCGGTGTCTCAGTGCAACCCTAAATCGCTTCCAGTCCCAACACTCGGACATGCATCTTCTCTCATCAGGTCGCACGGAACCTCCAGGCACACTCGCGCGAAGGTGCAGACCCTCCAGGCGGCGCCCCATCTCGCCGCTCTTCCAATATCGATGCTTCTAGGCGAAGGCACCTCCACGACGATGCCGCTCCTGCCGCATCACGCGAAGGTGACCCCCAAATCTCAAGCGGCGGAGCACCTTCCCCTCTCCATGGTAGTGATGGCCCTCTCCCATCAGGCGGAAGCCTGCTCCAGCGGCAGCTTGAGGCAGTATCGACGCCACCCATGCGCAAAGAAGCCCCTGTGTGAGTCTCCTTAAGACTGGAGGTGCAGGAACCGTAAATAGGGTTCTCATTTTTGAAGCCCTATTGGGTTGCTGCTCATTTAGGCCTATATAGGATGAGAGTGTTAAAGAAAGGAGAAGTCTGTTTTTGAAAAAAAATAGGAGATGGTGAAATCAGACCCAATTGGGTTAAGTATTTTAAAAAAAATGTGTCAGAAGAAAAGCCGAAAAAAATGATACGGCTTATTTTAAAAAATGCATGATTTATGTTTTCCCCATTTTATTGTCTTCTCCCAACTTGGTCGACAATTGTTATTCCGACCAGTATGGGAGAAAGGGGGAGTATATGTATAGTAACAGGTCTATTCAGATTCTCCAGATACAGATATTCCAGACCAACCAGTTGTTCATACTCTACAAGTTATCAGTCTGAGTCTGCAGTTTAAGACGCACGAGTGTGCGATCTTCAGTTTCGTGATTCCCATCATTCTTGTTGTTTCGCCCAGAGTTTTCATTTGAGCCATAGGGACTCCAGAGTAGAGGACCATTCCCTGTGCCATGAGAGCAAGGGTTTTCATGTGGTATCATAGGTACTGCAGACTAGAGTACCATTCTTTGAGCCAGATGGGAGAGACCCTGCTCTCCGATGAGGAGATACAGTTGACTCACACTCCAGCCCGTTCGTCCTCCTCACCTGCACGGCATGAGAAGCAACATCCTCAATAGCAGCTGACAATTGTTCGTGTTGAGTTGATATTGTCTGTAGTGTCATGTAGCGTGAGTTGAGTTTCTTTATGTTTGTCAAGGCTGAGCATTGCATGCTCCAGATTGAGGGGGAGTGTTGGAGTATTTGGTTGTCCGCCACATGAGTTGTAGATGGGTAAATGGATCACTCCAGAATCCATTTACCCCATCCCAGTGTTTAGTCCCACATCTACCACTGGTGGGACTTGGAGGCTCTGTGGAGGCTATATAAGGAGCCCCAGACATCCTGTATCCATGAGAAAAAGCAATGAAGCGTATGTCCCTTTGAGGCCTTCTCCTGTGGTTTCATCCCGCTCCTTAGGGAGTAGGGTTCCACCTAAAAATCTCTTGAGTTCAAGTTTATTTTTCTGTTCTTCGTGCGTTGTTTATCAAATCGCTTCCGCATTCCTATTTTCTAACATAATAAAATGGAAATAGAATGCATTGTTTCTTTCCTTTACTTTCCTCTTGTGATTGTATGTGTTTCGAATGTGGACGCTACATGCATGAGAATGGGTTGCTAAGTATTGAGATCCTCGGTGTGATCCTTCGACGTTGCTTGAAAGGTTAGGTACCAGAGAAACCTCGACATCGACAGGGAGTTTCTTGACAATCACCAATGATAGGCGCAATTAACGAGATAAGAAGTTGTGAGTAAACTATCTCAATAGGATTATGAGACTCTTCCATGGATAAACAAATTCCTACCCATATCAAGTACATAACAATATATGCTTTCGACAACACCATTCTACTGTAACTTTATAGTGGAAACACAATGACTTTATTTTCTCAACACAATGAATAATCTTTGCAAACATCTGAATTATTCTTCGGAAGAAAAATCGAAGACAATCGCATAAAATCATCTAATATGACCAAGTAGTAACAATGACCAAAACAAACCAGAATTCGACAGGGTCTTTAGCAAGGTTTTAAAAACCGAACCGAACTGGCCAGTTCAATCGGCTCAACCAAAACCGGAAGAAAAATGGTCCAACCACATGTTTTTATTGAGAAAAAAAAACCAATCAAAACCGATCAAAATCCGATTGGACTGTTCAAACTTGTTTGAACCAATTGAACCAAACAACTAGTTCAGCCATCATTTTTTTAACAAAAATAATTTCCAATAATTTAACAAAATGCAAACTTCTAAAAAATATTCATAATCTAGTCTCATGATAGTATAGTACTCCATCTCTTCTCTTTCTGTATGTGTCAATGACCCATTATCGCATTTCCTGCCACATGTGCCTTGCTTCTCTCTCCCACATTGGATACGAGGTTGTCGACTTCCAACAATAAATGAAAGAGGTTCCCATAGTCATACTATGAGAAGCATTAAATTGACAATACATGTTTGGTTAGAGTTTAAATAGTTTTAAAATTATTAATTTTATACATCATATATATGTGCCCTTTCGAGTTTTTTTATAATATTTATACCCTTAATATTTAAGAAACTAAACTTATGCTCCTATATTCTTAAAAGTTTCACGATATTATCCTTATGTTAGTATAATATAGGAATACAAGTGTACTTATAAAAAACCACTACTATGCATTTTGTAAAAATATAAGGGCACACATGTAATTGTAAACAAATAGGGGTATAAGTGTCATTGGAAAAACTTGGAAGGACACGAGTTTACAAACCTCCAAAAATATGATGTAGCATTTTATTTTTCTGTATGATATACCGGTCTAACTCAGTTCGACTCGATTGAACCATACAAACCAAACCAACGATTCAATGTTTCAGTCTTTTCCGATTTTTCTAAATTGTTCACATCGTCACCGATTCGATCAATCAGTCCCATCGATCTAGTCATAAAAATCAAAAATCAATATTTGCTCGGTTTGATGTCCGGTTCAATTTTTAAAACCTTGGTTTAGCATCCATATGAACAAAGATCGAAAGCAAATGCCTAATGCACGTAATCAGATGTAGGAAAAGAATATCAATAATGGTTTCCAAGTTGACATGCATCGTAGTCTAGAGCGCTAGTAGGAGAATACTGAAGGAGTAGGCCTCGTAGTTTCTTGATTAATAAATGGTATAGACACTAGTGCAATGATAAAGGTGGAGTTATAGGTGATTGATAATAGTAATAGAAGAAGAAACAAGTAAAGACTGAAGAAAATGGTAAAACGCTATTCTCCATCACATGACCAGTTGTCTTCCATGTCATTATATCCTCCTCAAAATCAAATATATGTATCAAAAAAATAGCTTTATAATGCATAAGCCTTGCAAATCTGACAAACAGATAGCAAACTAATGGAAAACATGGAACCAGTTGCAAATCAGATAATTACGAGCGAGGTAATAATTTCCCTAACCCACAACAAAGGATGGCAATCTTCTGTCACTTGTACCAATTGTTGGTGCATTAGTCGCTTCAAAGGACATGACTAAGAAGTCATAATGCACGTATCTTGTGTGAAAGGCTAGTTTAGGAATATGTTGAGTCTTGAATCCTTAACCGGTGGTATCTTTTTATTTAATTGTCTATAATCAATGGATAGCCGTATTAATCCATCCTTTGTCCTCACAAAAGGATAGTTGCCCCACAGTGAAATACCGAGACGAATGAATCACTTATCTAAAAGTTATTGCAGTTGCATCTTTAATTCGTACAACTCGATTGGTGAGATACGATATGGTGGAATAGAGATCAACAAAGTATTTGGTGCAAGAGAAATTTCAAATTCAATCTCTGGTGACCCAGGTAGTTCATCTAGGAAGACATCGGGGAACTTACAAATTATTAGCACATCATCAATCATCCATTATATTTCTCTTATGTTAGTCGCATAATCTAAGTAGTCCCGGCACCCATGCTTTAACATTCAATGTGCCTTTAATGCATAAATGTATACTACTTCATCATTGTGTATACTACTTCATCATTGGATGTTTTCCAATTGTTAGAAATTGATAATGCGGAAGCGTAATATCAGAGAAATATAATAAGCATGAAGAACACCGGAATTTTATGTGGAACCCTACTCCATGAGGAGTGAGATGAAACAACGGGAGAATGCCTCAAAAGGCTTGTGTTTTCTACTCGCTTTTTTCTCTCATCTGATACAATGAGTGTGGGGCTTTTTATATAGCCCACACTGACTCTTCAAGTCCTACAAATAATCGATGTGGGACTAAACCACTGGATGAGGTAATTGGACCTAGAGGGATCCAATTACCTACCATTACAATGACACATACGCCAACACTCCTCTTCAAGATGGAGCATGCAATGCTCGGCTTGGACAAATAGAAAGAAATCTCAAACTTACAATACAAGACACTACAGACAATATCAACTCAACGCATACTCTACTGTCCGTTATTGTCGAGAATGTTGCTTCCCATGCCATGCTAGAGAGGAGGAACTAAATGGCTGGAGTGTGAGTTTAACTAGGTCTCCTCATCGGAGAACATATGCTATGTATTGCGTCTGTCAGAGTCACTGAAACTGGAATGGGTCTCTACTAGGAGAACTCTAGCCCACAACTGTTCCATCTCTCTGAATAGACGAACTGGAAAAGGCTGTGGAAACATCTTCGTCGAAGTCCACGGTCACTGGAGAACAGAGTTAGAAAGCCTCCTCGTCGAAGAAACGAGTGATCTGTACTCTAGAGACCATATGAAACCACATGAAACCCTATACCACAATGGCATAGAGAATGGGATCTCTACTCTAGAGTCCCTATGGATCACATGAAAACCCTGAATCCAAATCAAAGATGGGATCTCTCAAATAATTATCGCACAATTGTAATTGAACTAAAGACTTTGAAACCAATCTGAATGTAGAGTCTGAATATGAAATGTAGAGTCTGAATCTGACATGTAGACTTTGATTATGAACAATATGTAGAACTCAACATAATACCCCCCCGTTCTCCCATATTTGTCATAAAACGACATCGAGAAGGTTGGGAGAAGATATGAAGATGGGTAGGAAAACAAACCACTTTTTTGTAGAAATCATCATTTTTAGTCGTTCACCCTTTTTTCGTCTATTCATCATTTTTTCTACATACAGCTTTTTTGTATGCGTGCCTTTTCTTTTCAGAAATTGGCATCCTTGCAAACACATTCCAATTGGTCCCTTGAAACTCATCCCAAATAGGCCTTTAAAGCTCTCCAGGCTTGCACACGACCCAACTTGGGCCCAAAAGAATCACAGCTCAAATAGGGGTCTAAATACAGAAGCACCTTTTTTTACAAAACAATGGCCTGCTTGGGCACTTATTAGTGTTCCCACTTGGGAGCCCCAAATCGTATCGCCCCCAAACCCCGATGGAGATTCTTCAATGTTGTCGCCATCGCTCAAGGTTTCCCTGATGGAACCCCAATGCCACTGTTGTTGTGGAAGAGGAGGAAGGATTCGTTGTCTGGGGAGATCCTCGTGCCTACAGCTGCAGCGCGTTGTGCTAGCGTCATTGATCGGAGGTGTTGCTGCTTGGGGGATGTCGCCGCCAAATTGGAAGGGTCATGTGGTGTCACCTTACGACTGGGAGAGGCGTGCGCGAGCAAAGAGGGTAGAGCCCCACATGAAGGGTGATACCAGGAGGTGCGTCATCGCACAAGGAGCTATTCTTGTTTCTCTGCCACTCCCAATTGTAGTTATTGCCGTTGGGGTTAGTCTCCTACACAACGGGGGCACTGGATCAACACTCGAGAGCTCGTTGCCTGGAGATGCAGGAGCTTTGCCGTTGTTCTTCATCGACTTGGCCCCCCTAATGGGGTCTGGCTTCTTGCGAGATGGAAGACTTGTGTGCAAGAAGGTGCTGAGAACAGTTAAACTTGACTTGATGATGGGCATTCGAATTTTTGGAGCAGCCATGAATTAGGGTTCCAGTAGAGATGTGGAATACTAGAACAAAGATGTTGATGTCGACGTGATAAAATGATGGACAGAACTAGGGTTCCACCTAGATTTCCCATGAACTTGACGATGCCGATCTTTAAAACTTGGACTTGATCGCGGAACATAATAATACAAAATAATACTCTTCAAAATAATCTTCAAGAACAACGAAGAATCAAATCTTGACCAAATCGTGAATTAGGGTTTCAACAAAAACTCTAGAACTGAATGTCGGATCTCGAACATAAATAAAGAACATAAAAATCATCGAGAATCAAGCCCGCTCTTATGCCATGTTAGAAATCGACAATACGAAAGTGTAATATCAGAGAAATAGAATAAACATGAAGAACATCGGGATTTTACGTGGAACCCTACTCCGTGAGGAGCAGGATGAAACCACGGGAGAACACTTCAAAAGACTTGTGTTTTCTATTCACTTTTTTCTCTCTTCTGGTATAATGGGTGTGGGGCTTCTTATATAGCCCACACTGACTCTCCAAGTCCCATAAATAGCCGATGTGGGACTAAACCACTAGATGTGGTAATTGGACCCTGGAGGGATCCGATTACCCATCACTACAATAGCACGTACTCCACCGATGAATTGAAATTCCACTGAAATTAAGAAGATGAATGATTATTGACTTCTAGAAACAATCAAGGCATGCATGACGCCTTCCCAACCAATTCATCCCAAGGATGATTTATTAAGCATTTCGACGAGTAGTTGATGAAAAGGTATTTGGCCTCCTGCAATTTGTACTATGCAATTATCTAAAATCTCTTGAATTATAAATACTTATAATATTGGTCCCTTAATCAGATAAGTAAGAATTGCATGCTTCTATCAGAATCTCGCCAATCATAGGCTTATTCTTTAATAGCAGCTTAAAGCGGGCCATCGCGAGATGTTTCATTAGAGCCTACAATGTTAGACGTGGGCGTTTGCATCTGCTACGATCTTGTGAGCCTCATCCTCCACTTTCATGTACACCGCATACGACTTCATTTCAAGGGATGGATGTCGCGCTTAGAGTCGGGGTTTGCTTTAACCTAGACTCTCTCCACAATGGACATTCTTTCTTAAACTGTCCTTCCTAACGACAGCTATAACATATATGTGGTTCTGTCTAAGTTGTAGACCCAGCCACAAATATATTGGCTCATGTTGTTGAGACTTGAGGGTATCATGAAGATTTAAAGAAACATCCTTTTATTGAGAGGTCCTGACCAAAAGTTTATGTTAGAGTATGCATCTATAGATGGGTAATTGGATCCCTCCAAAGTCTAATTACGGCATCCATAGGTTTAGTCCCACATATGTGGGACTTGGTCTTACTGGTGGGTCTATATAAGAAGCCCCATACCCATTGTAACAGTTGAGAGAGGAATAAGAGAACAGCTGACCCTTGAGAGGCCTTCTCCTCTGGTATCTATTAGTTTTTTGTTTCTTTGTGATTTTAAAGATGACAAGCATACAAGATTATATCGCAGTCGTTCGCGTACTCTTTGTGATTGCAGGATTGCAATTGTGGATTTCAGCTCGATAAGACTACGAGGAGTCATCGCTATCAAGCGAAGCAGAAGCTCAGCTTTGTGCTTGTCTTTGTTCATTTGTAATCGTTTATTTGTATTGTTTTGCAAAGTTGTAACCTCAAGCAAGCTTCAACTGAAAGTTTTCAAATTGGGAGATCAAGTTTTTCATGAACCGATCAATCATCTTTACAATGATCAATCATCACTTGTCAATCATGTTCATTTTACCTATCGATCGTGCATGATCGATCATCCTTTTTGAAATTATCGATCATATTTTGAATTCCCTCCCAACAGTCACCAACTGATCGATCATAGCTTTTCAGTTGATCGATCATTGACAATTTATCGATCATACGTCTTGACTGGATCGATCATATCAGGAATCGTATATGATGTCATGCTTATTTTGTTTACAACGATCATTTTTCTTGAACCCCTATATGAAGGACCCCATACTAGGGACGCAAACGGATGCCGTAATATTCGTATTCGTTCGTATTTGTATTCATTTTTAAGAGGATATGATTTTTGTTCATAGAGAATGCCAACATCTTTTATTGATCGTACTATCTCTTTGTTTCCAGTAAACATCTTTCTGCGGGACTTTAGTTGTCTGATCCTAAGTGTGCAGAGAAGCTCTTGGATGTGAGATCCAAAGAAGCATGAAGAAAGTCGAAAGCTTGCATGTTCTTCTGCTGTTCTACAGTGTCTGATCTGTAATGTTGATCTTGGTGTTTGATCAAAGATGGTGAAGCATCAGCCTTGTAAACGATTGGGATATTCGCATAAATATCTCGAGCTTTAGTGAAGCAATTGATTAGTCGGCTAATCGAGAAATCCCGAACCAAGAAGACTCGGGTTGTGGTTTTATTATCTAGGTGGGTTTCCACGCCAAATACTGTACAAAGTGTGCTGATTGGATTGATTGGTTGATTATTTCTGTGCTTGCTGAATATTTTGCGAAAAGATTTAAAACTACCTTGAACCACTTTTCACCACCCTCTAATGGTGTTGTGAGCCACGAACTCACCGTTTCAACCCACTCCTTATGAAGTAGGGTTCCACGTAAAATCCCAGTGTTCTTCCATGTTTATATTTCTTTATCTCTGATATACTTCCGCACTGTCGTTTTCTGCATGGTATCAGAGCGGGTCTGATGCTTGGTTGCTCTTGAAGATTTATTCTTGAATATTATTATTTTTTATTATTCCTATTCGTGATTCGTTCAAGTTCAATAAAAGTTCTAGGGCTTCTAAACCCTAATTCTGCACGATCGACTGTCATAGCAATTCTAAGGATCATGTCGCCAAGTTTGAGAAAAGTCTTGGGTTTTCAGAAACCCTAATTTCGGCACAGATCAGACAACCACCATCTCCTCGATGAAGTGTTCACCTTAGAAATGACATCGGGTTCCACCTAAGAACCGTATTCGATGATGAAGAAAAGAAGCAACAAGTCTAACCACGATCTCCTCTCCATGCGATGAAATCCTAGCACCTTAGCTCCCAAGCACTGTGGCAATTCTAACATTGTGGTTCCCAAGAAACAAAAGCCAAGCTCCAGACGATGAACTACGATATCCTCTCCAAGAGATGAAGCCCTACGTACATCCTCCTAACCACACCTACAGTCGCATTCCAATTGTTGATTCGCATCTTTACTCCATGCAAGAGAAGATTTGGTTGTCCAACGATGAAACCTCATGTATCGTCGAGGGGATGTGTTTTGTGCTAAAAGGGCTTATTCTCCATACGCAGAAGGTGCTGCTTCTCCAAGCATTGATAACGCTACATACAATCAAGCATCGCCTTCGACTGTCTCTAGCAATGTTGTTAAGGCGCCCAGGCGCCCCAAGCCGTGCGCCTAGAAAGCACGCCTTGCTTTCATTAAAAATGGCGCACGCCTTGGGTCGCATGGGCATCAAGGCGCGCCTGGGCGCCGCCTAGGCGACTTTTTTTTATGCGTACTTACACATATATAGCATTTTCAAAATGCGATATACATAACGCATTTAGAAATTGTGATATACATAACGCATTTTCAAATTGCGATATATATGTCGCATATTGGAAATGCGATATACCCGTTCGACCCTGTATTACCACACCCAATTCGATCCGACCCTCATTACCCTGTTTAGCAGAGAAACCCCTTGCATTGTCCCTGTCTCCTCCGCAGCCGCCTCCCTACCTCCTCCAGCGGGCTCCCTCCTCCTCCGACGGCCTCCATCCTCCTCCCACATCCTCCCGAGTCCCTACCTCCTCCAACGGACGCCCTCTTCCTCCAGCGGCCTCCTTCCTCCTCCAACGGCCTCCCTACCTCCTCCAGCGGCCTCCCTCCTCCTCCAACGGCCTCCCTCCTCCGACGACGACTTCCCTACCTCCTCCAGTGGCCTCCCTCCTCCTCCAGCAGCCTCTGTGCGTTCTCTTGCTCTCTCGTTGTAGAATGACTTCAATGGAATCCTTGGATGGGGATGCCATTCCTAATCCCACTACTACACCAACCCCATCTACTGCGCAAAGGCCTAGAGAAATTGATCCCCGCTTCACCGATAAGATGAATGATCCATGCTTGAAAGCGGCGTCGAAGGATCCCGGTTGGAAGTACTCTTTTTGGCCGAATACACTAGACAAGAATAAGGTGCAATGTGCATTGTGCGGCCACATTACTAATGGTGGAATCAAAAGGCAGAAAGAACACTTGATTGGTGGTTATCGAGATGTATCTATGTGTCCAAAAGCCACTGTGGAGATTAAGAAAGAGATGGCTGACTTCAAAAATCGTAACAAGAAGAGGAAGATAGTCGTTGATTACAGATACAGTGGAGCTGATTCAAACATTCCAGATGCAGATGATGGTGATCATGGTGAACATGTAGTCATCTTGGATGACTCACATCCTACGGCTACAACAGGTAAAAACGTTAAATCTGGTTATGGTTCATGTTCTGTAAATAGGCCACCTGTACGGAAGGATCCACACGGCAAGGGTCCTATGGACTCATTTAGTTCTGCTAGCCCATGGGAGGTTCTGGCACAAAGGAGGGCAGCAAGGGCTCGTGGTGAAGCACAACAAACTACAATTGAGTTTGCTTTGAAAAAGGATGCTACCCAGGTGGCATATGATGCCATAGCTGAGCTATTATATACAGGTGGCATCCCTTTTAATGTTGCACAACGAGAAGCTTTTGAGGTGGCAGTGGAGGCTATTGTCCAAGCTGGGAGAGGATTTGTTCCTCCATCTTATCACCAATTGCGAAAGCCCCTACTTGAAAGATTATATGCAAGGACCAAAGATTTGCAGGTGAAGCATGAAAGCCATTGGAGGACATATGGATGCACGATTATGTGTAATGCATGGACTGATAAACGACAACGAAGTCTGATTAACTTCCTTGTTAATTCTCCAGAAGGGTCCTTTTTTATTTATGCAAAGAATGCAACATCCGATGTACACACCGGGGAGTATGTGTTCAAATTGATAGACGAGGCTGTGGAGATGGTGGGTGAGGAGAACGTTGTACAAGTTGTCACCGACAATGTAAGCAATTTTGTTTTAGCAGGAAAGTTACTGATGGAGAAGAGGAAAAACCTCTTTTGGACTCCATGTGCTGCACACTGCTTGGATCTGATGCTTGAGGATATTTCCAAGTTACAGAAATTTGCAGGAGTTATCAAGAGGGCCAGAAAAGTAACAACCTATATTTACCAGCATATTCGGTTGCATGATGCGTTTCTACAATTCAGTGAGGATCACCAAGAGCTGTCTAGAAGCGGAGTTACCCGCTTTGCTACCAACTACTTGACCCTTACTAGATTGCTCAAGCAAAGGAAAGCTTTGGCGTCTTTGTTTATTTCTGAGGTGTGGAACACTAGTTCTTGGTCAAGACACAGGATGGGAAATATGTCTATGAAACTGTGATGGCGAATGCTTTTTGGAAAAAATTGAAGATTATCTTAGAGTTGTGCAACCCATCGTTACTGTAATGCGTTTAGTGGATGCTGACTAGAAGCCGCCCATGGGATACATTGCTAGGGCTTTTGACACTGCAAAGGAAATGAATATTGAAAACTTTGGCAGGAAGGAAACAGATTACATGCCTATTCTACAAATTATTGATTCTCGCTGGGATAATCAGATGGCTCGTCCTTTGTATGGTGCAGGATGTTTCTTGAATCCTGCATTTTATTACAAAGTGAAGGACAACAATGAGGCATTGATGGGAAGGTATGAAGGTGATTTCATATTTTGCCTTGAGAGGATGGTTGATGATCCCGGTCAACAAGACGTGATATGCTCTGAAATGGAGGTCTACAAAGGAGTTCGTGGTATGTTTGGCAGAGCAATTGCTATTAGACAAAGGAGACGTGCTGAGGAGGCTCGGGAATTCAGCAAAAGATTTTGATCCAATTGCTCTTTCAGAGTTAGATTGGTCAAGTGAATGGATGACAGGTCTTTACGTGGAACCAGAGGTTGTACTGGGGCTTACACTGAGGGTCATTGATGAAGCATTATGTGCTTCTCAAGCATATGAAAGTTCTCGTCCAAGAAGGAGTCAACCACAAGCACAACCAAGCACTTCAGCACGTGGCGGTCTTCGTGGCCGTGGTCGTCGTGGTACTCGTGGTGCACATGTGATTAGGCGACAATATGTACCTCCTCATGTTCCGGACGATGAGGAGGAAGAAGACGAGGAAGATGATTGGATGGATCTTAATGATGATGGCCGAGAGCAAGATGAAGGACATGAAGAAACTAACATGTGTGATGATGATGATTGAAGCATTGCAGTATTAGATTATTGTATTTCAGTCTTTGAAATGTTTCGTTATGCCAAACAATTTGTCTATTTTTTTAGTACATTTTCCACTTTTTTTTGCCAAACAATTTGTCTGTATGCCAAACATAGCTTGTTTATTTATCTATGTTTTGATTCCTTTATGTGTTGTGATTCTTGATTCTTGTGATTAATCACTAATGTTTGGTTAAATGATATTTATTACTCTAACACTCTAGTTACTATGTATTTATAAATACAAAAGGTCTTGACAGAAAAATAAATCCAATACTTACTGTATTTTTTCTTAAAAAAATATATTAATTGATATCGCATCTCCAAAATGCGACATACGCTTAAAAAAATATAAAAGGATGTCGTATTTGAGACATGCGACATCCATTTACTTTAAATAATTAGATGTTGCATGTCTCAAATGCGATATAGGTCATATTTTGTTAGACGCCTAGGCGCGCCTAGGCGCCCAGGCGCCCAGGATGAACGCCTTGGCGCCTTGCCGCCTTAATAACCATGGTCTCTAGGCAGCCTTCTCCTCTCTGACATTCTCGATGACAGTCTCTCCATCTATCTAGGCGATGGTGGCACCAATCTTATAGAAGATGCCCCGTCGATGGCAGCTGCAAGATGGGTTTATCCCATCCGAACCCTATCGTTTTGTGGGAACGAAGGAAATAGGGGCTTTATATACTCGTATTTGTTTCAGGCCCAACAGGCCCACTGGTACAAAAGAAAGAAAGAAGGTTCAACTAAAAAAGGTGTAAATTGAGGCAGCATCAACATATACGAATTTTTTAATATTTTGGGACCAATTAGGTCGTGCTTTCAAAAAACGACAGACCTGGAAAAATTTTGAGGTCGTGAGTTTTGGAAAAAAATAAAAGAAAGAGATAGCGTAAAAATAGGGGAAAATCTATATGCAAGAAAAAAATTGATTTAAAGAAAACAAAAGGCCGAAAAAAAGAGGCTTATTGTTTTTTGTTCCCCGTCTTCAAGTCTTCTCCCAACTTTGTATCGTCGTCTTTTTGGCCGACAAGTATGGGAGAAATCGGGAGTATTATGTAGAGTTTTATAGGTCAGATTTCAGACTAAAAAAAATGTACTAAGCCTTCTCCCACTATAAGTAGGGTCGGCTACATGGATTCTTGCTCAAATCCATGTTGAAAGATTCGACTATTTTTTACGCTGGCCGTCGACTACCTAACGCAACCACTGCAACAGTGGGATTTGAACCCTGGTCTTTTGTGTGGTAGACACACTGTACTACCACTAGACCATTAAGTGGGTCTAACGGAGCAATTACGGGCCAAAATTCCCCAGGTGAAGACTCATTCCAGTTTCAGTGCATCTGACAGACGCAGTATAGAGCACACATTCTCCAACAAAGAGGTCCAGTTTAGTTTACATTCTATCCCTTCTGTTCCTCCTCATCAACATAGCATGAGAAGCAATGTCCTCAGCAGGCAACCAGTAGAGCATGTGTTGAGTTGATATTGTATGTAGTATCATGTATTATGAGTAAGTGATTTCTTTCTATCTATCCAACTTGAACATTGCATGCTCCAGCTTTGGGGGGGGGGGGGTTAGAGTAAGTATCTAGATATGGGTAATTGAATCCCTCTAGGGTCCAATTACCACATCCATAGATTTAGTCCCACATCATCTGTCAGTGAGACTTGATCTTACTGGCAGGACTTATAGAAGAAGCCGTACATTTGTAACAGTTGGGAGAGGAAAAACATAATACATGGACCTTGAGAGGCCTTCTCTCGTGATTTTATCCCAATCCTTATGGAGTAGGGTTCCACATAAAGTCCTAGTGTTCTTTCATGTTTATATATCTTTATCTCTGATACGTTATCGCAGTATTGCTTTCAACAATTTATGATGATGTGGTACTAGAACCAGTTTGATGGTTCTCACGATTTCTACAGTTCTAAATTGTGTTATGTTTGGATAAACACTCACAAGTTAAAAGTCTTTACTTTGTAAATTGGCCTCCTTCTCCATTTGGATATGAAAGGGGGTGTCTATCACTTCATCTACGATGGTAGATCCAAAACATGTGATCTTCTCTAATAGGCAAAAGGGTATAATAACAACCGAGAGAAGCCTACTATGCTAGACAACACATGTCCAAGCATTAATGTAGTAGAAGTGAAAACTATTGAATGATGTCAATAAATCTTACCGCCTTACCTAAAATACCAACTCGAAGAATATCTAAAAGATTGGACATATCTCATTCATCTTTAGTCTCATCTTATCTACTATAGTACTACCACTAATGTAGCCATTTTCCTAGTCAAACCCTAATCTTCATCTCTTAACGATGCACAATGGGATATTGAGTTGTGAATAGCACTATCTTCGCACTCAATTATTAGGACCAGTTGATCTTAATATATCAGCAGGGACGAAGCTAGGATTGTTAGCTAGGGGGGCATATAGTATAAAGATATTTTTAAATACATAGAGATTTTTTTATTTAAGATGCAAAATTTATTTTGACTTCATATCATGCAACTTTCAAAAATACTAAAGAATTATTGTTAAACATATTACAATATTTTTTAAAAATATGAAAAAGAAAGAGTTGAGTATTAAAATTACCAACAAACTTACTACACTTAATATGACTTGGGTACCAATAGTTTGTCATTACAAATTATACATGTAAGCTATCGTTCCTCTTCTTTTTAATTTAGAATTGTTCTTGAAAGAAATAATTAATCATGTTATAATTTTTTATAATAAATAAAGATTGAACATACATTTATGTTAAGCTATTTAAAGCGCACTCTCCTTGACTTTGAATAATACCCATTTGTAATTTATTCTTTTGAAATATTTTCTGCTTTCTCAATATATGTCAATAGACAATTTCTAAGAAAATCATATTCGTATTAAAAAAAATCAAACATCCATGTATTTGAAAAAATATGAGAAACTTCTTTATCAATGAAATTTGTTTTTTTAAGGATATGGTAATTTTAATACCCATCAAAATCCATATCTCCATTATAATGCATATGCTTAACTTGAACGAACCAACATGATACCATCATTTGTCAATTATAAATGACATATCAAAGTTCATAAGTAATATTTTTATAAAGCTTTTTTGGCAATATTATGTTTACCAGATGAGAATTATGAAAAAAACCTCCTTTTTATACCCACAAACTATTAGCATCATTATAACAATAGATTGATGACTACAAGTACCATTCCATTATATCACTTCTTCTATTGTTTAGCAAAAACTCTAACATTTACTCTAAAATCTATAAAAACCACAAGATATAATAAAGTTATCAATAATTTAATGGTGTAGAAATTAGATAAGCACATCCATAAGAAGTGATACGGTTACCATCATAACAAATAACAAGCAAATGTGATCAAGTTTTTCATATACAAGTATTGATAATTTAATTTGCATCTATTATTAAAACAATTGTAAAATATTAATAAATAAAGACTATATTCGATGATGTTGAAATGTGCACGCACTTCTTGCGAGCAATGAAGGAAGGTTGAATTAAATCAATCGAGGCGAAGGTCAGGATGGTGCCCAAACGGCTACATTGAAGTCATGACATATGAAATTGCCAGAATCTTTTTCGTTCATGTTGTCAAATAGAGAAATTGAAAATTAAAGGGGGGGAGGGGAGGCGGGCTGCATGCACTACTTATTTGCATTATGGAAATAAACATCGACAATCTCATGAGTAATCATGTCTACTACTTGAGGAAATAGTTAATATTATTTTTTTCAATTTTTTGAATTTGAATGTCATTCCAATAATTAGGGAAGGGGCGTATGGAGGAGCCAATCAGTGACGGAGACAAGGGGGCTAAAGGGGGCTTGGCCCCCCATGTCTCCCAATAAAGCACTTATTATATATTATATAGTAGTAATAGTATATGATTTAAATACAATAGTTAAATATAAATCTTAATAAGTTGTATAAAATGGCCCCCTATCTTCTGTTTATATGTTGTATATAATTCTTCCACTCTTATTTCTCACTAAAAAATTTTAAATATGATCTGAATACGATAATTTAATTATTAACACGTGTATCTTTTACAAGAATAAATGTCATATATATAGGGATGTAAACAGTTACGGATATATCTGTATCTGATCCGCCACTGTATCTGTTTTATATAGATTTTTTTACATCTGTATCCGTTTTAAAATGGATACGGATATGGATATCATTTTGATATCCGCAAACATCCGTATCCATATCCGTATATCCGTTTTCTTATATAAATATAGTCATACATTTATTTTTAACCATATATAACATAATTCTATACCTTCGTTTACCATATTTGTATAATTTTTATGATACAAATACATTTACTGAATTTATATCGTGTGTTTTCCATCCAATTCATATATATTTAAGTCAATTCTGTAGATTATTTCTAACATTACTCGTATGTAATCAATATTCGTTTTACATCCGTATCGGTTTTTTTAAGGATATGGTAAGATCATTTTAATATCCGTCAATATCCGTGTCTGCATCTATATTCGTATTCAAAAACAGATAAGGATTCGGTAATACCTATATCCGTATATGTATCCCTATATAGAATAACTATATAGAACAAGAACAAAATAAGTATGTAGAGATTTTAATTCGGTATTATATCGTATGTTGTTTAATATATAACGTTGAATAATATTTAACGAGATTTTTTATATTTGAAATTAAGAAAGAATGTAATATCCATTGTTATATCAATACCATTGGTCCATATAATCATGCTTAACCGTCACAATTTTAATATCAAGGATTAGTTGAGATTCTGGAAAATATGACAAATAAGCGTTGTAATATTGACCTCCGTTAATGATATAGTAATAGATATGACACCCGTCTCTAATTTTTTTTACATAAAGCATTTTGTAACAAATTAATAATACTCATAATTATATATTTAAAAACGGATGAGGAATTGGTAGATTTAAAAAAATTTATATACATGCATGTAGTGAATCATTCCCTTTATTAAAGATGTATTATTAACTATTAGCATTTACATGTTATACGCATTTCGACCTTTATATCTTTTTATGAATTTTCATTTTGAACATAAATAAACTCATTTAAAATGGTGGATTATTAAAATAATTGTCAAAAACTAGAATATAAAGAGTAATTACACTATGCAAAAGATACCAAAATAATAGCATAAATGATTAGGTCTGGACAAGCATATGGGTGTTGTCATGTCCAATTTTATTTTAATACATGAGTATGGAAGTCAATATTGATATCAACGAATATGAATAATGTGTTATTATATCTTGAAAACTGAGTATAGATATAAAATGAATATGGATTGAATATGACTACAATCACAAATACTTTATAAATTAGCTTATATATATGAATTGAATGGCTTATTATGATACAAATATAATATATATCTCATAAAAATTATATCAAATATACAGAACAGGTTAAAAATTTTGTTATATGTAATTAAAAATAAATATACAACTGTATATTATATATAAAAATATAGACAAAAATGTACGTGGGTATTAAAGTGACATTTATATATGTATTCATTTTAATACAGATATATATACACCTGTCAAAATATATTATAAGGAATAGGAACGTATATATATCCCTTTGCATCCCTACATTAAGTGTGATATAATTTTAATTTTTAAAAATATTAGATTTAATGGTACTACTTAACATCATATTAATAATTTTTTTTGTGATTTGAAAAATTTTGTAAGGACCTTTTTGTCCATATAATATTTGTTTAGATATTTATGTGAAATCGTAATTCTATAAGAGTATATTTATAAAAATTCCTTGTAAATAAATATTAATAATAAAAACGATAAATAATAGCATAGATAAACTTTATATATATAATGTATCTACATGTATATGTATGTATATGTGTATATGTATGTGTGTGGTCTCAATAATTTGGCCCCCCAAGTAAAAATTTCTGGCTTTGTCCCCGGAGCCAATCTGATTTTCCCTAATTTTAGAGAGAAAGAGGTGCCGTCTCATTTTCCCTAAAATCAGAAAGATACGATTTTTTCCCTAAATAGGGAGACACGGAGGACCAACACGTGATGGCAGGAGAGCTTCTAAAATTAGCAAAGGAGGGTCAGGAGAAACGGGGGCCTGGCCCCCTCCCGCACCCCCTCCCTCCGTCCCTGTATATCAGCAATTTTTAATATCGTAACAGATGTTAATTACTAATAAATACATTGAGAAACAGATTGTAATAGAAAATGCTATAAAGAAAGCATCCAACGGTTTTTCATTCATAAAATAAAGCTTACATAATAAATTATCCCAATATATTCATTTATATGTATATCAAGTTCAAAAGGAAGAATGTAAAAGAACTACTAACTACTTAGGACTTGAAGCAACTATTTTTGGCTGGATGGCTAGTTGGTTAATGTCCTGGTAATGGCTCAAAAATGCATGTTGAATTTTTCTGAAAACATAGAGTATAAATGATCGTGCACCCGAAAAGTAAACAAGGTAATTTAAAAATCTCATTATATCATAAAAATTCCATTTCTTCTTTATATTCCTTATTCCATTAATATCACCTAACCTATCATTGACTTTGAAGCTGTGGATACTCCAAAATTGGAGATTGTGTTGAACCAATGAGCTTATACGGTTGCACGTCGCTTCAACCAATCCTCCAATACTACCCTGACAAGTTCTCCTTAATTTTATTATTCAGGGTCTCTTAAAACCCAGCATGTCTAACAAGGAAGCACGTTGTCCGCGAGCACCCGGTTGCTTCAATCTATAGGTTAACGAACACTTTGATCTCATTTATCGGCAACTTAAAATACGTGTTATCGTGATGCAACTGCTATTTATCCCATCTATGCTTCCATGTGGCACGACTACATCTTCAATCAGGTAATATCTCTGATGGAAACCGAGTATCATGTGTTACAAGTAATTTATCTAGCGTGCTTAACATATCATGGTCACTGTGCACCACCCAGGTTTGGGCTACCATACGGATTTTTTCTGACAAACCTACAAGTTGCATGCACGACATATACTACCTACTCCAAGTAATCTTATCGTTAGAGATGCAACATAATTCATCATTGGATCAATTTTAAACCATGTTAATTTCTCATGATATAATTCTATATATTAATACTTGACTTGCTTCTCAACTAAGTATCAGATATACATATACATATATAGATATATTCATTTATATTTTTTTCTCAATTTCACAAAATTTACATAGTAACTGCAACTATGCAACACTACACAAACTCAATTTTTAGCATGTGTTTTGGTATGAATCATGTTTAATCAACCAAAACTTCTAGAAATAGGCAGTTCTTCATAATATAGAACACAATAATCCATAATTGACTTATTTTCAAAATCAAACAACAAAAGAAAGGATTTCCTTACCTGATCGTGGTATCTTTCGTGTGACATGTGATCTATGCAGATTCGCGTTCAATTAGAATAATTAACGAGTCCTTAAATGATTGTAATCCATTTTCGAATCAATAGTACGAACATGCTAAGAATTAACGAAGAACATGAATTCTCTCAAATGTAGGGATTCCCCGTATAATAGATTATATTTTTCATAAAAAATTCTCGTTGAGATTCCCTTATTTCAGATGATGTTTCAAAGCAAATTTTGATAGATATTTGAAAGAAATGTGAGTTTTGAAAAGAATGAATTAAACGGTGTAATCAATGAAGAACCAATATATCACACGTCGTGGGTGGATGAAACATGCGAAGAATCGCATGTTCACTGACGGCTAAACAGCACGCACCCAAATAGGTTGTTACTCAGATTTCTACATCACATATCAATACTACTATTAGCATGTAGCGAAGAATTAGCATGTCTCGTAATATGGGTGGATGAAGCATACGAAGTATCACACGTTTACCATCGGTTGAGCCGCCTTCACCCAAATAGGACTATGCTCAAGTTTCTTCCTTAGAGGCTAATACGAAAGGAGATGAACTTGAAAAGTTAGCTCAAGTCAAATCTACTTACCTCCTAACAGAAGACTGAGTGTGAGAAGATGTGCATCGCCTTCCTTCTCCTCTTTTTCCCGACAACACTTTACTAGCACTTCTTATTGCCTACCTTACGTTCCCCCAACTTCTCAATCTTAGCCCTGGGGGATATATGAAATGTATGCATAGAGAATGAATGAGGGAGGGAGGGTATTTATAGGCTGCAAGTCGCGAAAACCATGAATTAGAACACATGATTTTTGTCCATGATTTTTCCTAAAACCATTGTTTCCTTCATTACCATGATTTCCCTACTCATGATTTTACCGAAGTCTTTCGCTAATGACAATTAATCGATGCTAATAACGATTAATTAGTGCTAATTATGATGACTTAGCGTTAGTTGTGATTACTTATTTTTAATTGTGATTAACATCTATTGATCTATAATTAATATTCTCATTAGTAATCTTAATCATCATTACTCGAGATTAATTAATCCTAATAACGGTAGTTGAGGATTAATAATAACTTAATTGTCATCAACATTTCTTGCTTCAAAAAATCCATTGCAATTTGAAATGACCTTTGATTCACGTAAAATGAGTTCCCTTGGATTCGTCATGACGAGCAAGATCTAAATAGAGTTATAAAATAGGACCTGAGGAGGTTAAATGCAAGGCCTTGCACATGTTGCATATATTTTCTTATAGTGAATCACCTCATTTGCAATTCGACAAAGATCCCACTTAATGAACATGTATAAAGCATGCCATTGTCATCAGATCATGTAACATACGTATATATCTTGCTCTTCAATTCTGACTCTGGGAGAAAATCCAACTTCCTCTGATATTAGGAAAATACGACTATATTTTGTAATTGATCTCATCTTGTCTAACTTAAACAACAACAAAGCCTTCTCCCACTAAGTAGGGTGGGCTACATGGATTCTTTGCCGCCATTCAGATCTATCTTAGGTCAATCTCAGACTTGGATCTAAAAAATAAATATCCCATCGTGTAGTCTCATTCCAACACTTCTTGGACCTTCCTCATCCTCTCTTAGCCGACCCAACATCCCAAAACTCGCATCTCCTAACTAGAGCATCAGTCAACCTCCTTTGCAAATGGTCAAACCACCTTAAGCGATTTTCTCGCATCTTATCCTCGATCGGAGCTACATCAACTTTCCTTCTGATTGCATCATTCTGAATCCGATCTTTGCGTACGTATATGTGTGAGTATGTGTGCACATGTCCACCTTAGCATTTTCATTTCTACTACTGCCATTCTCTGCACATGTTTACGGTTCACATGGCAACATTCAGATCCATAGGGCATAGCAGGTCTCACAGCTGCTTTATAAAATTTTCCTTTGATTTTTAAAGGAATTTTCTTTCACGGAGAATAGTAGAGGCTCCTCCTCTCCACTTTAGCCAGCCTGCATTTCTTCTATTAGTATCATCTCCATTAACTTCCCCATCATGTTGCAAAATAGATCCCAAGTATCTAAAAGAATCTCTCTTCTGAATACTATCGCCACCACTCTTCACCTTGATTCCTTCACCATCGATTCCATCAAAAGTACACTCCATATATTCAGTCTTAGCCCCTACTTACTCCATCTTTAGTCTCATCAATCAACACAATATCATCAACGAATAACATATACTAAGGTATCTCATCCTGGATGTGACTTGTCAACTCATCCATAATCAAAGTAAAAAGGAATGAACTCAAAAGTGAACCTTGATGAAAACTAATGTTGATGTCAAAATAATCAGTCTTCCTAGACTGGATCCTTACACAAGATGAAACCCTGTCATACATATCCTTTATAAGGATAATGTATAAGACAGGTACTTGTCTCTTCTCCAAGACTCTCCACAATATCTCACGTGGGACAGAATCATAAGCCTTCTCCAAATCAATAAAAATCATATGGAGGTTTTTCCTTTTAGCTCTATAAATCTCCATCGTTCTCCTCAGCAAGTTGATGGCTTCAATAGTTGAGCGACTTTGCATGAATTCGAATTAGTTTTCTTTTACTTTGGAAACTTGCATCAACCTTCTTTCTATCACACATTCTCAAATTTTCATATTGTGACTCATCAGCTTGATATCTCTATAATTTGAACAATTTTGAATGTCTGTTGTCTTATAAAGAGGCACCAGATGCTTCTCCTCCAATCTTCAAGCATTTTCTTGCTTCGCAAAATAACGTTGAATAAAATTTATAAGTCAAGTCAAACTACGCTCACCTAAAACACTCCATACTTCTATCTGAATGTCACCATGTCATACACCATCCCAGGTCTCATAACCTTCAAAGCCTCATCTACTTCCTTCCTTTGTATTTTCCTATAGTTTACACGATTCAAGTAACTTTCACTACTAACTAGATCTCCCAAAGTGACATCTCTATTTCCTTCCCAATGAAAAGATTATGGAAATACCGCTTCCATCTAGTCTTTATATCCTTATGAATAACAAGCACGTGACATTCCTCATCCTTAATGCATTTCAATTGAGAAAGGTCATCGTCTTTCTTTCCCTTGTTTTGGCCAACATGAATATATCCTTCTGGCCCTCCTAATCGAGATTTTTGTACAAAACTTCATAAGCCTTTAACTTAGCTTCACTTGCAGCCTTCTTTGCTTCCTTCTTCGCTATTTTGTAGTTTGTGACAACCCTTTGCTCTATCCTTAAACATAGCTTTAAAGCATGCTCTTTTAATTTTGAGCTTCTTGTGCACCCCTCCACTCCACCACCAAGCCTCCTTTTGGCCTGGAGCTCCTCCCTTTGACTCGCCTAGCATCTCTTTGGCCACCCTTCGAATACACGATGCCACCACCTCCCAGATCTCGTTTGCACTTTCGTTACAATCCCATGATAAGTCTTCTACCCGAAGCTTGATTTCTTCGATTGAAGATTCCACCATCTAGTTCTAGTCATGTTGGAAACCCTTCATTTCTTTATCAGCCCTTTTATTTGTACATCCATGACTAACAAGCGATGTTGGGTTGTCAAACTCTCTCCTGGGATTACTTTGTAATATTTGCAACACAATCGATCTCTTCTCCTCAACACAAAGTAATATATATGTGTTTTAGTCAAGCCATTGTTATAAGTAATTAAATGCCCATCCCTCTTCTTGAAGGGAGTGTTTGCTATGAAAAGATCATAAGCCGCTACAAAATCCAGAATGACTTTTCCCTCTTCATTTCTTATCTCCAAAGACATGGCCTCCATGAACACTAACATATCCTGAAGCATCATTTCTCACATGTCCATTAAGATCTCCACCTAGGCAAATCATCTCTCTTTGTTGGATTCATTGCATAATCTTATCCAAATCCTCTCAAAAAGCTTGTTTAATCCTTTCATCTAAACAAATTTAAGGTGCATAAACTGAGATGATACTCGAAATTTCTTCTTCGAGCACCAATTTAGCAAGATAACATGATCTCTGAATCTTTGCACCTCAACCACACAATCCTTCAAATCCTTATGAACAACTACTTCAACACTATTTATGCCCTTATCTTAACTTGAATACCAAATTTTAAAGCATGTCTCCTCGATCTCCCTTGATTTCTCTCCAACCCATTTTGTCTCTTGGAGACATAGTATCTGAATCTTCCTTCTTTCCATCATATCTACAATCTTCATCGATTTGTCAGTTAAAATACCAATATTCTAACTACATATCCGCAACTTCCTTAGCAACCTCTTTTGGACTAACTTCTTTACTCGTATGCATCCATCATGCGAGAACCCTCGCAAATTTTGGACTACATCCAGGCGGCGATGCGGCAGAACTAGTTTATTTATTCGCATGAGTTCCTCATGCAAGAACCCTTGCAAATTTTGAACTACATCCGGGCAGCGATGTAGCAGCCCTTGCTAACTTCTCATTACATTCGGACGATGCAACGCGTCGCTAGTAGGGAACGCCCCAATGAAATTTAAATGTTTGCATAAATCCACGTTGAAAAGATCCGAACTGTTTCGAGGAAAAATTCATAAATAAAAGAATACTATTTAGGAATTTATCTCTCTTGTGTTGGTTGTCGGCTACCCAACGCGCAACCCTTCTCAATTTACTCAATTTCCCCGGACTTGGGACCGACCATGGCTGAGTTCTCGTCCATCTTAAAGATTTACCAAAATCATATTCCTTCTGATTCCTATCTTAATTTCTAGTGATGCCCCTTGGATTTCGGGCTTTCAAACATCTCATATGACAACCATAAATTCGAAAAATCAAATAAGAAATATTATCGTCTAGTTCATATAGGTGGAGGGAGTGAAGATGGATGTTGCTTGATGGTGCCTCGACCCCCGTTGCATCTTATGTTAGGCAAATGTGTAGTCCTCTTAGTAGCCGATGTGGATTGTATCAGCGATACAGCATGTAGAGATGACAGTCGTTGTAAGGCCTGGCTCCAACATGTATGGTATATGTGGGGTGCCTTTGCCATCATTCTAAGAAATGCCATTACTTAGAACGATCGCAAAGGCACCATACAAAACTATGGCAGTGATATCGCATGGAGCATCGACGAAGGTTGTCTCTTGGAGCGACACCCCTGCTTAGACCACGATGGTAGTGGTGGGACCGGAGAGATGAGGCTTGACAATAAGCGCATGGGGTATGAAATACTACTCTAGGATTGTTGCTAAGTTATCATAAGAAATTAAAAAAAACAAATACTTCAAGTACTAAACAAGTTATGAATGTTTAAGATTTGTGAAAAATCTGTATCAAACAAAAACAAATACTTCAAGTACTAAACAAGTTATGAATGTTTAAGATTTGTGAAAAATCTGCATCCATTTGTCAAATTAGATCTTGAATATTAAGTATGCATCCGAAATCATATTTTAATGATATCAAACAAAAACAAATACTTCAAGTACTAAACAAGTTATGAATGTTTAAGATTTGTGAAAAATCTGCATCCATTTGTCAAATTAGATCTTGAATATTAAGTATGCATCCGAAATCATATTTTAATGATATGATTATTCAATCTAAATATCCATCCAAAATTCATATCTATAAGAGTATGTGTCCACATATGGGTTACCGGATCCCTCCAAGGTCCAATTACAACATCCACAGATTTAGTATCACGTCGTCTATTAGTGGGATTTGGTCATACTGATGGGGCTATATAAGAATCCTGACACCATATATAATCATTGAGAGAGATTAATAGAAATATCGATTCTTTGATGCGATACTTCCGTGGTTTCACCCCACTCCTTATGGAGTACATCTCCATGTAACACACCATTGTTCTTCATGTTCTTTATTTTATCTCTGATTGTGCTTCTGTTTTATCGTTTTCTACATGGTATCAACACATATTTGGTTCGTCAATATATTCTTGAAGATCTTTTATCCGTGATTAGTTGATTTGTTCGAGTTCAATAAAATTCTAGGGTTTCTAATGAAACCATAATTCAAGCTGTAACCAACGACGACCGGAGTTGTTTAATATGCTGCAGTTTGATTCTAGTTATTTGTTCTTGAAGATTTACCTTGCTTATGTTCAAGTTCGAAATTATTCGAAGTCCTAAAGATCATATCGTCACCTCGACATGCTAAAAAACTAGGGTTTCTAAAACCCTAATTTTCCAGGTGAAAGATGTGAAGGTTTGTACGCAGTCGATCTTCAGGAGCACACTTCTTCGTGCAACATTCTCATGCCATCTTCAAGTGTGCCTTCCAGAAACCGTTATCGTGCTACCACCTCCTTCGTACATATGGGAAGTAACCCTAGGCGATATGGCCTCTCTATGAGGCACGAAGGTGATGTTACATATGATGCAGCCATCTTTAGAAGGACCGTTACACGAGAGTCAATCTCTAGCGTTTGATCGCAACTCTAGGCCATCATTAGTGCTCTCATTGCACCACGAGGCCGACTCTACTCAATCCAAAGCCTACGCAAGGTTTCATGTTGGTGGCATAAAAGAGGCGCTATTGAGCGCTCAGGGGCTATGTGATTCCAGGTGCATGATGGGTGTTGACTTCAGGCTAAGGTAAATTGAGCAGCAGAGGAGGAGCAGAGAAGATGACAACTATGATTTATTAGGTTCTCTCGATGCAACAGAACCCTATCATGAAAGGCATCCAACGTGAACTCTTACATCTCTCATTCACGAAGAAGAGCATGCCACTCACGGTGATGGCAACGATGTTGGTCGAAGAAGAAAAACAACAGGAACGACAATATGTTGCTACTCAGTGCAGGCTCTAGGAGGCATCAACATTGAAGCCTAAGGCTCTAAGTGAAATTTCCCTCTACCTTTCACGATGGTGACAAGTTGAAACGACGGGTTCCCTTTGGGGAACCCTAGTGTATGCATGAAGTTATAGGAGGGGCCTAACTAGACCTCTTATGACCTCTTATATTGAAGAAAAAGGAGGATGGTTACATTGATTTAAAAAAAAGGGAACAAGCCCAATTGGCGGGGTATAGAAAAAAAACAATGGCGGAAAGAGGATGTTTTTTTTGGCCTAAATGGGTCATGTCTTCAAAGAAAAAAGAGATGGTCAATGAGAAAAAAAAGGAAGTGCATATGCAAAAAATATGAAAAAAAAGGTATTTTTGACTGGAAAAAGGCTACCATAAAAAAGTCGTACGGAAATTTTTTTTAAAAATAATTTGAAAAAAAGGAAGAGAAAAGCCAATTAAAAAAAGAATAATTTATTGAAAAGGAGATTGAGTGTTTTTCCACGCTTTAGTTCCTCCCCCAACATGGTTGACATCATCTTTCCCCAGCAAGTATGGGAAAAGGAGGGGTATTATGTGAGAGGTCCCCATTACTCTTGATTGGACTCGAGGTTTTCATGTGGACCACGTTTGACAAAGACCTTCGTAGAGACTCGATACAGAGATCTACAGGGACTCCAAAGTAGAGATCACATTCTCTAAGCCAATGTGGGAGTCTTTAGCTTCTCCGATAAGGAGACAGTTCAAGCTCCATCTCTAATAATCACGAACTCCGACAAGGATATTCTCACAGCTTTCTTCAATTTGGTCCTTCAGAGTGAAGGAGCAATTGCAAGCCAACTTTATCAGACTCATTCCGGTTTAGGTAACTCTATGCAACACAGAGCACACTTTGTCCGACGAGGAGACTCATTCCGATTCAAGTAAACTTATACGCAATACATAGCACACGTTCTCCGACCAGGAGACTCAGTTCATTTCCGATGCTTTAACAAACGTAACACAGAGTACACGTTCTTCGACAAGGAGACTCGATTCACACGCCAGCCCTTTAGCTCCTCCTCACCAGCACGGCATGAGAAACAACGTCCTCAGCAGGCAGCCAGTAGAGTAAGATTTGAGTTGATGTTGTCCATAGTGTCTTCTATTCTGTGAGTGTTTTCTTTCTATTTGTCCAAGAGTATTTTCTTTCTATTGATCCAAGTTGAGCATTGCATGCTCCATCTTGAGGGAGAGTATTATAGTATGCATCTATAGATGCGCAATTGGATCCCTCGAGGATCCAATTACCACATCCACAAGCTTAGTCCCACATGTTTATTAGTGGAACTTGGTCCTACTAGTGGTACTATAAAGAAACCCTATAGCACATGTTCTCATTGAGAGAGATTAAAAGAAACATCAGCCTTTTGAGGTGGTTCTCCCGTAGTTTCATCCCGCTCCTTACGAAGTAGGGTCCACAGAATATTGATATTCTTCATGTTCTTTATCTTTATCTATGATTAGACTTCCACATTGTTGTTTTCTACAATATCCATACTCGTTATGGAGAAGAATGAAAGAAGAAATGTGATGATTTATTTAGGAGGTCTAGAGGTTCCTTATATAAGCTAAAACCCTAGAGCGCTCATAAAAGGGAAATTACATAAAAGGACCCCGAAGGGCTACAACTCAATAAAATAAAATAAAGCTAACTCTAACACTCCTCAAGTTAGAGCATATCTATCGATCATGCCTAACTTAGAGATTATCCACGAGAGACGTTTTTATGGTAGCCCCTTCGTGAATACATCTGCAAGCTAAAAATAAGTGGAGATGTGTGGAGTAGTGATCTTCCCTCCGCGTATAGCATTACGAACAAAGTGTCAGTCAATCTCAATGTGTTTGGTCTGCCCATGGAAAACGAGATTAATGGCTATGTATGTAGCGGACTTGTTGTCACGGTACAAAGGAACATGAGTAGTAACAACAATACCAAGTTCCTGTAAAAAGAGACTAGGCAAGTAATCTTACAAGTGGCATGAGTCATCGTCATGTACTTTGTCCGCACTCAATTGGAGAATACGATATGCTTCTTGCTCCGTCAAGTGACAAGGTTTCCACCAACCATCATAGCATATCCTGTAGTGGATCGATGATCCTCAAGTGAACTAGCATAGTCCGCATCAGCATAAACAGAGACATCAATGTGGTCATTAACCCCCCATAAAAGAGGCTTCGTCCTGGGGACTCCTTCAGGTAACGAAAGATCGGAAGAACATCACGCCAATGACTATAAAGTGGTCATTCCATGTGTTGGATGGCTCTGCTCACAAAATAAGATATATCAGGCCTAATGAAAGTAAGATAAAGTAGTTTACCAACTAGGCTTTTGTATCGTGTATGTCTTCAAATGCAGGATCAACTGAAGTAGAGTCCTTCAAGTCTGCAGGGATGCCAGATGGCTTGCATCCAAGTAGTTTAGCCTCGGTTAGGATGTCCAAACAATACTTCCTTTGTGAGAAATGAAGTCCCTCTTTAATACATATCACTTCTATGCCAAGAAAGTAGCGGAGTGGCCAAGATCCTTCGTGACGAAGACCTTCTGAAGGAAGGTTTTGCTCTCTGAAATGTATGTTTTATTATCACATGCACAACCATATGACCAGCATAAACTACAAGTATGACAGTACGGTGGACCATCATCTGATAAAAACAGAGTAATCATATGTTGTCCTCCGAAAGCCAAGAGTGTTGATCTCAGTAGTAAGTCTATCAAACCATGCCCGAGGACTCTATTTTAGGCCATAGATCGTCTTGTAAGGTCGGCATACACATTGCCCCTCGACTTCATAACCTGGAGGTTGCATCATGTAAACTTCCTCCTCAAGATCTCCATAGAGGAAAGCATTCTTCATATCGAGCTGAAATATAGGCCATCCCTTATTGACAGTCACTGAAAGGATAATATGAATAGAGTCCATCCTCTCTACTGGAGAGAAAGTCTCAAAGTAATCAACCCCATAAGTCTGTGTAAATCCTTTGGCAATCTGTTGATGGATCCATCAGATGATTGTTTGGTCGTGAAGATCCATCTTCAAGCCACGGATCGAATTCCCAAGGGATACGATACAAGGTCACATGTTCTCATGTATGTAAGAGCATCTATTTCCCCATTCATTGCTTGTCGTCAGCCATGATCCTGTAGAGCACCGTGATGATCTCTAGGAACATAAATAGTCATGAGAGCATCTACATATCTCTTTCCATAGCATGATAAACCATCAATAGAAGTGCATTGAGACGTAGGGTAGAAAGTGCATTACCTTTTTGTCCTGTTGAGAGCTATGGGAAGCTCTTGAGGTACATCCGGGGCAACAGTGGTGGGAGCACTTGAAGATGGCATCCCATCCTATAGAAGAGGAACATGCAAAGGTACATGAACATGCACAGATGTATGCTTACGCTTATAAACAATCGGTGGTAGAGGTAGATCCAATGGAATATCCATGACAGACTGGGTAAAGATGCTAGTCTGTTCAAAGAAAGTAATATCAACATAAATATAGTATTTGATGCCCATCAGGGTCATAGCACCTGTAACCATTTTTTTGTACATGAATAGACAAGAAAAAACACTTGATCACCCTAGGTGACAACTTATCAACTGCATAAAATTGTGGACAAACGCAATACACCAAATATTCTCAGAGGTAATGGGAAGATCGAATCATTGGAGTAGAGTAACGCGAAAGGAGTGCCCCCCCTTAGGATCGAAGATGGGACCCTGTTGATAAGATGAACGATTGTAAGAATGGCATCACTCGGTAGGGTTTCAGAACGTTCATCTGAGTGAGAAAGGACCGAGCAAGGTCAAGATGATGTTTAAGTTTCCCTTTCGCTACTCCATTTTGTCGGAAGTTATATAGACAGGAAGTTTGGTGAACAGTTCCCAAGGAAGCAAAGAAAGTCCTCAAGTCATGTTGGGTGAATTCCGAAGCATTATCAGTAATGTATTGAAAGAATTCACAATTTTATTGAACTTCGAACATACCTTTATCAGATAGAGCCAAAAGGATCGACTATAATCATCAACAAAAATAACAAAATATTTGTATTCACTCAGAGTTCGGATTGGACAAGGCTCCATATATCACGATGGACAAAGGAACATCACGACAGGGCTCAGCACGTGCAGGAAAAGATACTCGATGATGTTTCCCGAAGTGACATGCCTCGCACTTAAAGAGCTTCACCGTAGTAAGTTCTGGGGACATCATGAAGATAGCCTTGGCATAAGGATGTCCAAGGCGAAGATGCCAAAGCAAAAGATCGTCGAGATAAATGCAACGCCAACAAAACTCGAATCAGATAGAATATCAAGATAGTAGATGTTATTCTTCTTATGGCCCCCACCAAAAATCTACTTCGTTCGGATGTCCTGGAAATAACAATAGAACTCATCAAAAATCACCCAACAATTAACTTAATAGATAGCTTCGGAACATATAATAATCTAAGAAGAAAAGCAAGGGCACAATGGACTCCAATTAATCGGAGCTTGGAGGAGAACTCTACAATACCGACAGCAGAATGGGGAATAGGCCCTGTTAGCAACCCAAACCGTCTTCATAGAGGAAGAATGTTGAGATAAGGTAAGTAGACTACCTTCTCCAATCAAATGCATATCAATGATCCATGAAGAGCCAGAAGCAGAGATAGAGTTGGCTACGGTACCTGAAGTTGTAGCCAGACTAGCATTAATAGCAATGGTAATACTTTCACCGATAAAGAGGCTGGAATTCTATAAAAGTTGCCTCATGCAGGAGTATTCTGAAGCAGTAAATGGTGCGGGCATTCACCAGAATGCTAATCAGCCGAGTCCTCCGTAGTATCATAAGATGTCACATAGGAGGTCGTATTATAAGCATTGTTGGCATTGGACCGTATATTAAACTTTTCCCAGCATCACTCTGACGGGTGGTTCCAGCGCCCACGATGAATGCACTCTGGATACTGAGGAGAAGTAAACCCATTATCACTACCACGACCAAAATCTCTTCCATGTCATGAGTCACATCCACGACCACGACCAACATCACGGCTCGACCTCCACGAAAATTTCGTCGTCCTCTGTTCCCAAACAATGCATAATGAGCAGAATTCTCTGCAAAGGGTAGAGCAGAAGTACGTCCGGCAAATGTCTCTAATTCTTGAAGACAACCAAAAATGGTCTGAATAAGTGGTAAGGTATCAACCGTCAGAAATTGCTCCTTCACAGCTTGGTATCGTGGATGCAAACCAGAAAAAGCGATAAACATGACATTCAGATAACTCTCCCGCATGTTTAACGCAATAAGCTAGCTGAAAAATCAGAAGCTCCTCAAATAGACTAGTCAATTGCCTATAGTAATCGACGAGACTATAATCCCCCTGAGTCGCAGACAAGATCCTCCTACAAATGTCGGCGAGGCGAGACTTGGTTGTTTTCCGGGAGTCAGTTTGTTCCAGGATCTCCCATATCTCCTATGTAGAGTTTTTGTAGAGGAGATTCGTTGCAATGTTTGGTTCGACGCTATTGGTCATCCAAGTGATGATCCGGGAATTGTCTGCATACGACGTGTTATAATCCTTGTTTGTTTCCTTCAGCATATCTTTAGTCATAATATGATTCTTCATTGACCATCGATAAATATCTTGAATAAATGAGATCAGAGCACATAATTTTGCATGCCCTTTAGTTTGATAGATGTGCCATATAGCATCACAAAAGAAGTCAGGTACAAGAACATGGTCTAAAGAGGGAGAGATGCCATCATGGGTCAAGAATGTCAAGAAAAAGTGACCTAGAAGATGTTTTAGTCAAGCATGCAGGTTACCTAGGTCAGTGTTGTAGGGTCCTTGGGTTTCTTGGACAGCAAACAGTGGGCTGGGATGCCACAACTGTCCCCCGACGGCACAAGCTGAGAGGTCCAGAGGGTGGTAGACAACTTCTGATGGTGCACACATACAACAGAAAGATGCAGGAGAAAGGTTATAGGCTGAGAATACCAAGCAGAGCGCTGATTGGGCTACAGCAGCGTGGTTGGGCGGCACTACTGGTGTGGAAGACCCTGCAGATCAGGTCATAGGCAAAGGGCTAGGCCTCGGCAGAAGGAGCGACGCTGATGAAGGGTTGCAGGCTACTGCTCGGGCGATGTGGCTCTGCCCAGCAACGGTTGCACACGTGAGGAGCATCCCTAAGGTCCTTATGTGGGGCCCTAGTTGTTGGATGGGGCCCGTGCAAGGGCCAATGGCATTGGAGGAGAAGAGAGACAAAGGGCTGGTGGTGGCGGTGGGATCTAGTTCAAAACACTGATCTAGGACCGCTGCTTTGATATCATATTGAGAAGAATGAAAGAACTCAATGAGATGAATATTCAAGAGGTCTAGGGGTTCTTATATAGGTTGAAACCCTAGAGCACTCATAAAAGGAAAATTATATAAAAGGTCCCTGAAGGGTTACAACTCGATGGAATAAAATAAAGCTAACTCTAATACACATTGAAAAGGGAATAACAATATAATACTAGTACATTCTTATACATAGTTGACTATCTTTACCCCTAGATGCAAGAAAACTTGTACAACAATTAGTGGGTATCTTCGTTAAAGGCCTCCTCACCATACAACATGAGTTGAATGTGGCCAAATTTGGCACGATTGATACATATGTCCAACTTAAAAGGGGTTTGAAGGGTGTAAACATGTTAATAGATCTTGGGTAGGAATCCTTTTAACCAGCTCATATGCAAATGGGGTATATACTCCAACTTAATTTTATAAGCGAAAAAGAAGAAAATCATAACTGTCTATGCACACTAGGGTATCCCCTCCACCTTTCCTCTTAGTAAAATTTTCTACGCAAATCTTCAAGTCCTTGTGGTTGCTAATTTATGATTCTTGTTTACGCATTTTTACATAGATGTTATGCAAAGCTCTTTGACGATGATCCTAAATCCAAAATGACCTCTGCTTTTTGTAATAAAAACTAGGATCCGATAACTTAGCAACCCTATTAAAGATTTGATAATTGGATGTAAGTGTCGAAAAAGACCCTAAACAAGCACCACGACACAAGACACAAGATTTGAATGGGAACCCTCCTGATCATAAGGGAAAATCATAGGGTGAATGATCCTTGTTGCTCACAGCAACCAGGACCTTTTTGTTCTTCTTTTCTCTATGTGAAACATAATGTGGGGTGAATTACATATAACTCTCTAGTAAGTAAACAGATCCTCACCCATTAGTCATTTACCCATATACAAGCAACTCAACACTTCCTCTCACGTTGGCATAGAGATTGTACATGCCCAAAATAACCACATTCTTCTCAAAGCTAGTCGTGGGAAGTCCTTTGATAAAGATATTAGCAACTTGACCTTAAGTTTTATGTATGTCAAAATAAGCTCGGTAGAGTTAATTCCCTCTCTGATAATCTGACGACCGATCTCCATATGCTTGACTTTATCACGTCGGATATGATTGTTGGATAGATTTTTTTTTAAGCTCAAAAGAGGGGGAAGCACTCGACGGTGTTCACCCCAATATATTAAAAACAAAAAGAAAACAGATTTTACAGAGAAGGTAGAGAAGTAAAACAAAAAGGACTACCCGAGCGGGTAGCCACAAGTAATGGATCCCCCATACAACCACAGTGGACCTACCCCTGGGTCCAATCCTCAGAAGACGCTTAGCACGCAATGAAATGTTCTCCCTGTAAAACCGTTGAGCCGCGAATAGTGCCTCATTCCTCCCCAGCCAAATGCTCCACAGCCTTGCGATCGAATCAAGTAAAAGCTTCCTTTCCCTGCCCCTTGAATTAACCAAACTCTCGCATAAAGCAGGAAAGGAGACGGCGTTAACCCAAGGAAGATCATCCCAAAGAGCACGAACAAGGCCGCACTCGAAGAATAGATGAGAAATTGTTTCCTGCTCCGCATCACAGAGGCCGCACATCGAGCCAACGTTCGGAAAATCCTCAGAAGACGCTTAGCACGCAATGAAATGTTCTCCCTGTAAAACCGTTGAGCCGCGAATAGTGCCTCATTCCTCCCCAGCCAAATGCTCCACAGCCTTGCGATCGAATCAAGTAAAAGCTTCCTTTCCCTGCCCCTTGAATTAACCAAACTCTCGCATAAAGCAGGAAAGGAGACGGCGTTAACCCAAGGAAGATCATCCCAAAGAGCACGAACAAGGCCGCACTCGAAGAATAGATGAGAAATTGTTTCCTGCTCCGCATCACAGAGGCCGCACATCGAGCCAACGTTCGGAAAGAGAGTTGCACACCGATCACGAGTCAATAGCCTTCCCCTACGAAGAAGTCATAAGAAAATGCCAATGCGCTCAGGTAATTTGAGGCCCCACAGGAATCTACAGTCACGCACCAAGATATCGTCATCGGCATTATGGGTAAGAGCGAGAGCTGAGTACGCCTTACGTGAAGAGAAAGATCCATCCTTCCAGGCCCAGTGGTCTCGCCCAATATTCGGTTGAGGAACATCAACTAGCTGAGCCATTAACGATAGAAAATCATCCAACCGATGGTCCGACAGGTTCGCAGCGATCCGAGGGCTCCAGCAGCCGTTCGCCCAGCACGAGGCCACTGACGCCTCCTTATCCTCGACCAATGCAAAAAGACGTGGGAACATCACGTTAAAAGCACCCCTTCCGGACCAGTCATCGGTCCAAAAGCGATATGAACTCCCGTTGCCCAACACTGGCTTAAAAAGCGAGCAATTTTGCCTAAAAACATTCGTCACTCCACGCCAGAATGGAGATAGGCGGCAAAGCGAGTTGCCCCTAATGCTGCCAAGCAAGTCCGCGCCCAGCAATTCCCGCAGGACATTAATCATAAAATTATCCTCATTCCCCCACACTTGAGAAGCCCACTTAAGCAATAGAGCGTCATTAACCAAATCCAGTCGCCTGACCCCCAAGCCCCCCAACCGCTTGGGCCGAGAGACAACCTCCCACCCCACGAGGTGAACCCCCCTTCTCCCTTCCCCCTTTCGTCCCCACATGAACCCACGCATACACCTCTCCAATCGCAGGCGAATCCCCTTGGGCATACCACGGACCGAGAAAAAATAAATAGGAATAGAGGATAGCACCGCTTTTAGAAGAACCAGCCTCCCACCCCTGGACAGTAAAACCGCTCGCCACCCAGCGAGGCGGGCCTCCATCTTCTCCACCACAACCTTCCAATCGCGGAGTCGAATACGGCCGACAGCTAAGGGTAGGCCAAGATAGTCAAACGGGAGAGTAGAGGGGCTGGTCCCCAGGAGCTGAGCGCATTCCAGAACCTCCGCCTGCGACATGCCGAAAGGAACCACTTTAGACTTCGACGCATTAATCAAGAGTCCCGAGGCCTCACTGAAAAGTTGCACAGTAGTGGCAATAACGGACACCTCAGCGGGACCCCCCTCAACAAAGCATAATGTGTCGTCAGCAAACTGAATAGATGGGACATGGAGCTCCCCAATATAACAACCCCGAGTCAAGCCCGCCGCAGTCACGCCATCAATCATTCGAGGCAGAACATCAGCCGCCAAAACAAAGAGAAGAGGAGCGAGAGGACACCCCTGTCGCACCCCCCTCCTTGGCTGGAAGAATCCCCCCACCGGGCAGCCGTTCAGCAAAATGGAGAGTGAGGCCGTGGATATACACCGCCGCATCCACGATATCCACGTCGCAGGAAAGCCCCTCCGCCTCAAGACCGACCACAAAAATCGCCAGTCAAGGCAATCATATGCCTTAGCAAAGTCAATCTTTCAAAGGATCCCCTTAGCATTTGACCTCCTCCACGCCGCAACCAACTCCGATGCCACAGCGAAACAATCAGAAATATGTCGGCCACGGACAAAGGCCGCCTGCGTTGGCGAGATAAGCGACTCCAGAAGGGGAGCAAGCCTCCTGGCCAAGACCTTAGCAATTATTAAATATATCCCATTCGAGATAGAGATAGGACGAAAGTCCTCAATGCGATTAGCCGCATGAGCCTTGGGGATCAAAACAATAAGGGCATTATTTATCTTGTCGAACCCACGATTGGCGGTATAGAACTCGCATGCTACCTCCAAAACATCACCAGCCACCAGGTCCCAGAAGTCGCGGTAGAAGGCCACAGAATACCCGTCAGGACCCGGCGCGGCGTCGTCATTAAGGTCCCACACCGCGTCTTTAAGCTCCGCCAAAGAGAAAGGCCTGACCAAGGTCAAGGCATCGGAGTCAGAGATAGAAGGAGCTCCCCGGCCCAACCATCGCCACCGCAGAGTCGACTGGCAACCAAAGGCATTCTTGAAATGGGCCAGTAAGGCGTCGCCCATCTCCTTGTCCCCAGTTATGAGGGAGCCATTCACCAAAAGAGACCGGATGGAATTGAATCGTCGTCTACCACTAGCCACCCGGTGAAAGTAAGCGGTATTAGCATCCCCCTCCTTTATCCATCTCAATCGAGAACGTTGCCGCCATTCGATTGTTCATTTTTTGTCCTCCGCTTTGACTACATCAAGGGCAGCGGCACGCTCTAGGAGCTCCTCCGACAGCAAATCGCGGTCATTCTCCGTGCGATCCAGTCGCACAATAGCATCCTCCGCCGCCTTCCTAGCCGCCACACGGGCAAGACGCGTATCCTTCTTGAAGGAGGCCAACAGCCTTCTCAGCGAGGCTAGCTTGTGGTCCAAACGACGAGCAGCGGAGCCCTCAACCGAAACTTAGGTCCAGTGATTCCTGACCAAATCTTTAAGCCCTGGCTCCAATAACCAACACCTTTCATAGCGGAAAAGACCCTGGGGATGAAGGTCATCCCCTGAATCCCAAATAATTGGACTATGATCCGAAAACGAGCGCGGCCGAGAAGCCATCCAACACAAAGGAAAGAGTTCCATGATCTTGCCATTCGCCAAGAACCTGTCAATTCTCGACCGAGAAGCGTTGTTCCGCAATGTATATGAAATATTATTGGGCACCAGCCCCTCCAAGGCCAAATCCGAGATGAAGTCGATAAAGTCACCTGAACCAGGATCCTGCCCCCCGCGGCCACGCGGCCGATCAGAAGAGAGGGCAGTAACATTGAAGTCCCCTCCCAGCAGCCATGGAATATCCACATATTCAGAGGCCATGTCCCTCAGCTCCTCCCAAAGTTCCCTCCGCAGCAAGTGGCAAGTAGGAGCATAAATAGCCGAGAAAGCAATAGATACATTCGAGTCGATGCGATTCAAAACCACAGACAGCGAGTGCCTCCCCACGCGCATGGAGGAGAAAGAGAATATCCCCGAGCGCCGAGCCAGAATAATGCCTCCCGATGCCCCGATGGCATCAACACTTCGAAAGTCATCCACCGCATGAGCACCCAAAGATCTCCACAAGGATTCATCGACCCCCTGAAAGTTTCGATTCTTGAATAAAAGCAACATCGCACTCCCACTCGGAGAAACGCATCCCCAAGGCACGCCTCTTGTCAGGATCCCCGAGTCCCCTAATGTTCCACGATAGGACCTTCATTAAAGACCAAGGGAGCGTCCCCCGATAAGAGAGAGGCCAGCCGCCTCCGCCACCGAGTCTCGCAGCGTCGAGCAGGAAGAAACCATGGGGGCGCCAAGGCGAGAATGAATTCGCTTACTGTAGCTTTTGCCGAATCTTGAAGAGGTTGAGGCCCCCACCGCAGAGGGGGCACCGCCTGCCCTTGTAATGCCATTGACCCCCATAGGTTCATCGAGAGCAGTGGCGTCAGTCGCACCAAGCAAAGAAATAGCCGAAGGAGTCGAAGCAGGAGGAGGTGAAGAGACCTGAGCCATCACAACAGAGGAGTCGAATTCCTCCAAAAAGATCCGCCTTGTCAACACCGTCGAAACATCGGGCCCCAGAGGGTGAGAGGCCAGGGGATCCGGAAGCATAAGCGGATCAGCTGAAACCCGCATCCGAGGCCACGACCCGAACCGAACGGATCCGATAGGGGAGAGCATCGAATGAGTGCTCACGTGCCCCGAGATAGAGACATGCTTGCAGTTAGTCGACAGAAGAGGCGGTTGCAGGGAATGTGAATCAACCTCGAGAGTGGCCAGGGAAACGAAGTCGCGCCTGTTAGGATCCGCACACGACTTCCGAGGATCAAGAAAAAGCGGGCCAGGGGAGATACACATAGCAGGCGACCCCTCGGAAACCCCTCCAATATTTGACACGTGGCAGCCAGGAAATGAACCGTCCACCCCCACGCCCGGGGCCTGAGTATCGACACTGACAACCGGAGGCGACGGCGCAGCCGCCGGCGCCGCCGCAGGCGATAGAATGGAGAACTCCAACATGAAAGTCCATCGTCCAATCTTCAAGGATTCGAAGAGGATCTTACCAACCGCAGTGGCCAGGAAGGAGGAGGAGCATTCCAGCAGAATTGTAGTACACGTCCAATCCGCACCCGGCGATAAACCATCATCGAGAACAGCCAAAACAGCCCCCCAAGCTCCCACCACCTTCGAGAGAGCCGGAACCGTGCGAGAGAGGAAGGGCACTCCCCGCAGTTCCGTCACACAAACCTCCGAAGCAAAGGAAGCACCGTCAGCGACCCTGAAGCGCCTCCATGCCACGTCGCCATCACCGTCAAAAGAGAAGAGCCTTTCCCGCTGCTCCGGGGAAAGGCCACGAACGCAACAGCGAGCGGAGTCTAACACAACGAAATCCCCGCCGAAGAGAGGGCCCAAGATCTCCAATGTGTTGGCTTGAACCAAGTCCCAAGACACTCCAGGCCGCTGCAGGACCCC
Source organism: Ottelia alismoides (assembly GCA_037367405.1). Taxonomy (NCBI): domain Eukaryota; kingdom Viridiplantae; phylum Streptophyta; class Magnoliopsida; order Alismatales; family Hydrocharitaceae; genus Ottelia; species Ottelia alismoides. The sequence goes on along the minus strand of JAZKJV010004485.1, from coordinate 1,282,001 downwards.
CACCGCTGCGAGGGAGCCACCATCAGCGCGAAAGTTCCCCACCTGAACCGGCGCCCCGCTTGTCGCCACCCCATGCATCGCCTCCTCATGCGGAGCCTCCCCATGCAAAGGCTCCTCCCCCCCCCCCCCCCCGAGCGGCCCACCACTCCGCCCCATCGACGAAGATGAAGCTTCCTCCACAACGCAACCCAAAGCCTCGTCAACTCCATAGCGCACCACCTGCGCAAAGGACCGCGAACCTCCATCGCCGAAGATTACACCAAGGCTTCCATGCACCCCTGGCGCATGCACCCGAGACGGTTTCCTACTCCCAGAGCAATCACGAGGACTCCCAACAACCCTGCAAGAGAACATGCGATGGCCCACACCTCCGCATGCATAGCATCGCGGTGGAAGACGACAAGAGGACGCCAGATGACCATACCCTCCGCAACGGAAACACCTCTTCCCCATCTTCTTATGCGACACCTTCACCCACCCGCCTTCCCCGCCCGCCCCCGTCGCGCCAGACCCTACCTCCCGCTTCTCAGCACCCCCACCAGTCGGCGCAAGTTCGGCACCAACCCCCTGCAGCCCCCCCTCGCCCTCGACGAACTCGCCTCTCCATCTCCCTTCGCATGTCGCTTCACTCGCCTCTCCATCAGCCACTCATATACCTTGGATCATTGTTGGATAGATTTACAGCAACCTTGTTGTCAAATAAATAAATAATATCAAATCTAGTTAAAGTAAGATAAATCAACTTACCCATCAGTCCCTACTCCCTAGTACCGAGTCTCAAAGCCCTTCATCAAGTTGCTTTTCTGAAATGTGACTCCCCTTAACATGCGTAGGGACAAGTTTCCATCTCAACTTTCCTGTTTCCTTCAACAGATCTAGAGTTGATAAAGAACAGGACCTTTATTTGACCTTCTCACATCAATACCCAGAAAATACTTCAGGTTCCAAAGATCCTTCAAGTCAAAAACCACAACGAGCTCTCTTTTTAGATAAATTATCTCCTCTTCATCATTCACTGTGATAATCATGTCATCAAGATAAACAAGAAGAGTCATTTTATTTCACCCCATTTGACAAAGAGAGTATGATGAATATTACCTTGGTGATAACCTAAGCAGATCATCACCATCCTAAGCCTCTCGAACCAGCATCCAAGAGATTTTTTAGTCTATACAATGGCATTTTCAATTTCCAGTAATTTCATGTTTACTCATGGGCAGGTGGCAGGTGCATGTTAAATCTCTTAAGAGATTTCCATTCAAGAAAGCACTTTTAACGTCCATTTAATGAAGCTTCCATTCCTTGAGAATGGTAAGAGAAATCACAATTCACATTGTATTTATTTTTGCTGCATGAGCAAAAGTCTCTAGTAGTCAATGTCATATTTTTAGCAGAAACCCCTTACAACAAGTCTGGCCATGTGTCTTTTTATTGACCATTTGGTTTGTATTTTATGGTGTAAACCCACTTTAAACCAACCAGATGCTCCCCTCGGGGATCCACAATATCCCATGTACAGTTTCTTTCATGGCCTTGATCTACTCATGCATATCATGAACCCATGTAGGATCGGACCAGCTTTAACAACATTCTTGGGAAGTGATGAAAGACGTCATTTATGATTTTTGCAAAGTTTAGAGCAACCAACATATGTTTATTGGGTATCTGGTACATTCAGCATATCTCGACGGAAACTTTATCTCCCTACGCCCACATCTCTGTGATATCTAATCTTTCTTCAAAAATGATCAATTCATCGTCACCTATGTCTTAACTATTGTCATTGACCTCATTTTCTTTATTAGTTTCAATATTAGAGTATGAACCACCAATGAAAGTGGAGGAACTTGAATCCTATAGGATTTGAACATGGTTGGGGTTGATCTCTCTTTCCAGAGTTTGCACCATATTTGCTTATTGATAATCCTTTCTGTAAGTTTTTTGTTCCAATGAGGAGACTTCCACCCCTCTGCCCTTGCATCAGTCTCGTTGGAATTACCCATAGAACTTATAACATCACCACAAGCATCCAAGATAAGAACATCTTGACAATTTCCTTCATCATTAGTTCCATTCTCCACCTAAAGAGAATGCTCGGGAAAGTAAGATTCTATGCTCAATAAAGGTGACATCTTTAATCGCGTGCATTTTCCCATCCTTAGGATGGAAGCATTTACTTTTATTTTTATATTTTGAAACAAGAAGGGGAAACACGTACAAGTGTTCGTCCTAGGATTTGAACCCTGGTTTTGTGGGCAGTAGGCACACTACAATACCATCAAAACCATTAAGTGAGTTCAGGATGGAAGCATTTATATCTTTTTTGGGTAGGAAAGTATCCCAAAAAAATACATTTGATTGCACGTGCATTAAAGCTTCTTTGCATTAGATATGAAATTGTTGAAATAGCAAATACAACCAAAAGTCTTCAGAGGAAGAGCGAAGGTCTTACTCTTAGGTTGAATGATAGAAAAAGAAATTTCCATATTCAACCGTCTTGAGGGCATCTTGTTTATAAAGAAGGCACTGGTGAAAACAACTTCTTCTCCTCAAAATCTTCTGGGAAGATTTCTTTGAAATAAAAGCACTCTACTAACTTCAAGTAGGTGTTTATTCCTATAACAATGTAGGAATTCCAAACATCAAAGTAAATCAACTCAAAAATTTCACTTGTTTTACTCCCAAAATAGAATAAGTTGCACAAGTGTGGCTTATCTTTAAACAAGCATGACACAATAAGTCCGCAGAGCTCAAATATTCGAATAATAAAGGAAGCAATGCTTTAAGATAATCAAACGGAAGATGATCTAGACATTCGCTCCATTGTAAGGTCAAGCTAAGACAATCCTTTTTATTTTTCCTTCCATGAATCATAGTTAGTAATACTTCAACCACTTTAATTGGTAGATGATACAATCCTCCAGAAACACACCAATCCCAATTCTCTTCCCAGTCACCGAGTCTTGCATCATACAATGATCAAATGAAAAAACTATTCTCAATTCAGTTCTTTTGTATTCTTACTAACAAAAAGGAGATCTAGAGGCAGTTGGGGTGCTTTTGCCCCTTTGTTTTGTAGAAGGAGATGTGAGTTTGTGGTCATAAGGTGTTTGTAATATTCCCTCAAAGAATAGAATGTTGTTCATGTGTTCGAGGAAATGCCTCTGTGCAAAAATAGCTAATGAAAATGCACACCAAATATTTGTTGAAAGAATATTGAAGTCAAGGGTTGACCAAAGATTGTGGTTGATGACTCCAATAGTAACCTCGTCATTGCTAATTCGAAAATTTTCTTAAAATTCCAAAAAATTAATGTAGGTGTATTTTGGTGTCTTTTAATTTCTATCCAATTTTTGTGCTTTGATCATTTATAAAACTACAAAAAAATTACGAAAAACGAAAAAACTTAAAAAATTGTAGAAAACTCTAGAAAAATCCAAAAAATCTGATTTCAGCCCCTGGTTGTAGATATTTATTTTTAGTTTAGCTTAAAAATAATTTCCAAGGGTATTGGGCACCTAAATTATTTTTAAATTGCAAAATATTCTTGGTTGTGCACTGTTCTCTTTATTTTTCACTGTTTGATTTTATAAAATTATAAAAACATCAGAAAATTTTGAAAAAATACCAAAAATATTTTAAATCATATAAAACGCAAAAATATTTTCTTCATAATTTTCTGAGCATTTTTTATTATTCTGAAAAATACAAAGTGTGTGTGTGTGTGTGCGCACTTTTATTCCTTTGTGCTTGTTTTGAAAATAAAAAATTCAAAATTCAAAAACCACTAAAAAATTCTTTTAAAAATTTGACTGCATAGTTTTTTAAATCGTGCTCCTTGTGTTCGATCCTGGTCGCTATACCAGGTAAATAGAATAGCGAAATCACTTACATTTGCTTCTCATTGATTTATCTTTTATTAAGTGGTTAAAACAAATTTTTCCGTTGACCGTGCTTGGTGATTCGGGTCACAACGACCCTTGTTTATTTCATACTTAACCCGAGCTGTCAGGCGTGTCATCAGAATTACGCCGTTGCCAGGGAGCACGGCTTTGTAGTCATTTTTCGATTTAATTTCTTTTTATCTCTATTTATTATAACTTCCATCTGACCATCTCGTGTTTCTCTTTTTCTGCGAGGAACCGCCTTAGATACGACTCGGACACTTTGGAGGGACCAGCACAGGAAGAGAAGAATAGGAGCAGAAGGTTGTTATTTTATTTAGAGAAATTCTGAGATTATTGTAATAATTTAGAACTGTGGAGCAGCAACCACCTACTAATCTGAGCACCAAAGAACAAAAGTCAGGCCACCAAAACACAATAGCAGCAATAGCCCACCAATCTCGAAGTCGTACAAGGGCTTCGGGCAAAAGCGAAGAAATCGAACTTCAATCTTGAATAGCCCCAAGAAACCAAGACTTCAATACAACACCTCAATAAGGCTTTGATACCATATAGGAAAAAAATCTAAACAAGCACCAAGACACGAAACACAAGATTTACATGAAAACCCTCCTCATTGGAAGGGGAAACCAGGGTGAATGATCCAAGTTGCTCACAGCAACCGTGTCATTTTTGTTCTTCTTTTCCATGATGTGAAACATTAGGAGGGATGAGTTACATTTAAGTCTCTAAGCGTGTAACCGGATCCTCACTCATGAACCATTTACCATAAACAAGCAACTTAACGGTAAGTGTAGAGGTTTATAGGATCACATTATGTTATGATGTACCGTTACGTATTTCCTATTTATCTCTTGTACGTCTATGTAATTTACCCAAGGGTTTTCTCTCTATATAAGAGACCCTAGGGCTCTATGGAATAACACAACAGAGCATTATCGACTCTGACATGGTATCAGAGCCAAAACCCTAATCTAGGGTTTCTCCACCGCCGCCCCCCCTCTCTCTCGACCGCCGCCCACCCCTTCCTTCCGCCAGCCCCCGCCTCCCGTCGCCCCCCCTACCACCGCCGCCGGGCCCCCTTCGAGGCCCCCTCCCGCCGAGGCCTCCTTCCGTCGGGCCCCCTTCTCTCACGCCGAGGCCCCCTGCCGCCGAGGCCTCCTCCCGCCAAGGCCTCACGCCGCTGAGGCCTCCCTCCTTCACCGAGGCCTCCCTCTTCCACCGGGGGCTGACGTAGCCCCCCTCGGGCCTCTCTCACTCGTCGGTCGGCACCCCTTCATCTATGGGTTCAAGTGCATAAAGTCTACATATGCACTTGAATCCAATCCAGTCTTTGTAGACAAACGTTCATTTGTCTATCATCCCAGCGTCTTCTTCTCCGGCAACATGTCAGACCAAAAGGTTGATATGCCCTCCATAGGTGCCTTTAAAGGTTCGGCACCAATAGTCAAAATGGACGGGACGAACTACGAACTCTAGGCTATGCAGTTCCTGAGTCTTATGAAGTCATGTGGTAAGAAACACATTCTTACCGAGGATGAGCCGGCAGAGAAGACGGGGATATATGCCTCATGGGAGGCTGATGATGCGTATGCCAAGGTCTGGCTGTCAGGGACGCTCATGATGGAGATCGCCAATGATGTCCTTCATCAACCCACCGCCAAGGCAATGTGGGATATTCTGGCTACTACGTATTCTCAAGTGCGGAACGAGACAAAGATGCTGCAGTTGTAGCATGACATTTTTACCATGAAGCAAAATGGCTGGCATCTTCACTCTCTGTACACGTCTCTACGTGGGATGTTCGAGAGGTTATATAGCACCATTCCGCTCACAGCCACCCCCGAGCAGCAGAAGATGTTTCGCAATGCCACTATGGTGGGCGTGTTACTTGCTGCCCTTGATCCGAAGTACGAGGCAGCCCGCTCTCAGATCCTCGCCGATGACACTATTCCTCCGATGGAGGAAGTCTACAGGAGACTCAGCCGTATCTCTGTCCCTTCCAGTGCAGCAACTCCACCTCCTTCGGCAATGGCAGTCTCCAGGGGACGAGGTAGTTCGTCTTCATTTCGTAGCCGCGGCGGAGGTGGACATGGACGAGGAGGTCGTACACGTTTAACGTGCTCATTCTGTCGTCTCACTGGTCATTCCGAGGACACATGCTATTCCAAGCATGGATTTCCTCCTTCAGCACGAGTAGCTGATCATGTTCAGACACCGTCCGCATCTATTCCTGATCACAGGTTCGAGGAGCTTGTGGCACGGCTTCGTGACATTATGCCAAACTCATCATCAGAGGCTGCTGATACATCTGACGTTGCGGCCTCTGCGTCAGCCAGTACATCAGCCACTGCCAGTACCTCAGGTAGCACTTCTGCCTTTCGTCATAGTCATGATCTCTCAGGTTGGATTGTTGACTCTAGAGCCACCCATCATCTCTGTCGTGATAAAGATATGTTGCAGTCCTACAGGGATATTCAGTCTGGTCGTTCTGTGCTCATAGCTGATGGCACTCAGTCCCCTATTGTGGGTCAGGGGGAGACTTCCTTATTTCCCTCCATGCACTTACACAATGTTTTACATGCACCAGAGTTCTCCATGAATTTATTATCGATTAGCCAGCTTACAAAGGATTTGCACTGTCGTGCTATATTTGACCCATCTTCTGTCATTTTTGAGGACATACTAACGGGCAGGGTGATTAGCTGTGTCTCTGAGCACAATGGCCTTTATCATCTGGTACGGAACTCCTATGCTAGTGTCTCACTACACTCTCAGGGATCCGTTTCTCCGTATACATGGCATCTTATATCTGGTCACCTTCCGTTCCAGAAGATGCGTCATCTCCTGCCACAGATCTTTCCGAATTCTTCATTTCGTTGTGAAGCGTGTCAGTTAGGGAAGCACCATCGTTCGAGCTTCCCTAGTCGTCAGGGTCGGAGCAGTCGCTCCCCATTTGAGTTATTTCATATTGATATTTGGGGTCCTAGTCGTGTCCCGGATCATCATGGTCACAGATTTTATCTTGTTGTGGTTGACGATTTCTCTCATGTTTCTTGGACTTTTCTTCTTAAAAATAAATCTGAAGCAGGAAGTGTTATCACAAATCTTATCAATGAAGTGCAGAATGTTTTTTCGTCTACTGTTAAATATGTACGCACCGATAATGCATTGGAATTCTGCACTCGTTCTCTTGCTCAGTTTCTTTCCTCTAAGGGCATTATCCACCAAACTACATGTGCTTACACATCTCAACAAAATGGTATTGCGAAGAGGAAACATCGTCACTTTCTTGATATTGCTCGCACTCTAGTTATTCAAAGTTATGCACCATTAGCCTTTTGGGGAGATGCTATACTTACAGCATGCTATCTGGTCAATCGCATGCCTTCTACCGTTCTTGGGGAAAAGGCTCCAATCTCTGTTCTCTTTCCTGAAAAGGACTTGTTCTCACTTACCCCTCGTGTCTTTGGAACTGTCGCATTTGTTCATCGCTTGTCTCCGGGACTTGACAAGCTCTCTCCTAGAGCTGTTAAGTGTGTATTTGTAGGCTACTCGCGGACACAAAAAGGATATCGTTGCTAGGACCCTACCTATGTTAGTGCTGATGTTACATTTTTTGAGCCAGTTATGTACTTCTCCCCTGCAGGTGACAGATTGGTTTCCTCTACATCTACAGATGATAATGTCTATATTCCCCTACCTCCAAGTCTGGGTCGATCTAAGTCCACTACACCACCACCGCCTCCATATCCTTCCATTCCACCATTCCCTAAGTTCTACACAAGACGGTCATGGCCTGCTCATGCTACACGTCAACCATCCAGCACGCCTCAGGTATGCTCCGATGCTATCACTAATGATGGGTTAATTAATGCACCGGTGCAGGAGTCTTTGATACAGGGGGAGGATCCACTAGTCAGTACAGTGGATGATGATCTTGATCGTCCTATTGCTCATAGGAAGCAGAAGAGGCAATGTGCATCCTATCCTCTTGCGTCTCGCGTGTCCTTTCATCGTCTTAATGGTGATTTTCAAAGGTTTGCAGCAGCTGTCTCGACAGTTGAGATTCCACGGACATATCAAGAGGCCATGAAGATTGATAGCTGGTGTTTAGCCATGGAGGAGGAGATGTGTGCCTTACAGTCTCGAGGGACTTGGTCCCTAGTTCCTATTCCTCCTGGTGCTTCTGTGGTGAGTTGCAAGTGGGTGTTTACAGTTAAATATCACGTAGATGGCCGTCTTGATCGGTACAAGGCCAGACTTGTTGCACGAGGCATCACCCAAACCTATGGGGTGGATTATTTGGATACATTTTCACCAGTGGCTCGACACTCGACTCTTCGCATTCTACTGTCTGTTGCTATGGTACGTTATTGGCCCATTTTTCAACTTGATGTCAAGAATGCATTCTTGTATGGTGACCTACAGGAGGAAGTCTACATGCAGCAGCCACCAGGTTTTGCTGCTGAGGGGGAGACTCAAACGGTGTGTAGACTTCAAAAGGCAATCTATGGCCTTAAACAAAGTTCAAGGGCATGGTTCCAGAAGCTTTCCCAGATAATTGAACGACAGGGGTTCAAAAGATCAAATGCGGACCACTCGTTGTTTATCCAGAAGACTCCCAAAGGTACTGTTGTCGTCATGATATATGTTGATGATATTCTGGTTACAGGAGATGATGCTCAAGGAATCGAGATGACTAAATCCCTCTTGAGAAGTCAGTTTATTACGAAGGATCTAGGTACAATACGATATTTTCTGGGGATAGAGTTTGCAAGAAATGCACAAGGAATGGTAATGACCCAAAGAAAATATGTCACGGACTTCCTAGTTGAAACGGGAATGGTTGGATGCAGACCGTCGAGCACTCCTATGGACCCAAGTATGAGACTTTACGACAATGATACTGAAGAGGTGGACAAAAGAAGATACAGAGAGATGGTGGGCAAGCTTCTATACATCACCATAACTCGACCGGATATTGCCTTTGCAGTAAACCGGGTGAGTCAATTTATGGAGCAGCCGAGGAAAGTTCATATGGAAGCCCTGTATATGATATTGAGATACCTAAAGTCTTCCCCAGGTGCAGGTTTGTTATTTAGAAAGGACATAGATCTATCCATTTCCGCTTGTGCAGACGCAGACTATGCAGGGTGCCCAAAGGATCGTAAGTCTACTTCAGGATTTGCTATCTTTATAGGAAGCTCTTTGGTTTCTTGGAAAAGCAAGAAACAAACTGTTGTGGCGAGATCCAGTGCTGAATCCGAATATAGAGCCATTGTAACATCCAGATTCTAACAAACCCGAACTCGACCCGAATAAGGTCCGACAAACCCAATAAAGTTATCTGACCACATTAGATAACCTAAATCGACCAATTGATCATGAATCAAAAGTCGTTTGGGCGAAATCAACTAAAAATCAGTCGCTTCGTAATACGCGCCGCGAAAAGTCGCGATGCAAATTCGAAAATCGCAAAACGAACCGAAACCATCATTAGATCCGATTCGACGATAAAAGACCAACGGAATTGACCGTTCGTCGAAATCGGAGGCTTGATGTGCGCATACGGATGATTTTTAGTATCTTAAAATAAGCGAAAAAAATAATAAAAAAATAATTTTTTTTATTTCTGTAGCAGCAGACTATTACGTTATAAAAAAAAGAAGGGAAATTTTATAAAACATGGTCATTACATCATGAGTGATGTCATAATAAGTGATGTCATTAGTGACATCATTTGTGCTATATCATGGCTGACATCATATGAGGAAGCTTCCTCCCCACCTTCCTCTCCTATTTCCCTTCTCTCTTCCCTTATATATACTTCTTCTATTTCAGCCGATAGAACCCTTTATTCCCTTTTCTTTCCCCATTTTTTTCCCCTCAAATTCCAGTCGTATGAGAACTCCACCCTCTCCAATCCCTGCTGCAATTTCTCCAAGTTTTCAGCAGCAATTCCTCCAAGTGACCAAGGCCCTGGAATCACCTTTTCTCTGCAACGACATGCAGCCAGAGCTACTGCTATGCTTCCATCAGCTACTGCTACCCAGTTGGAGTTGCTACCTATAGCAGCATGTGTAGCCCAAAATACTTCAAATTTGGGCAACTTTTCTTTTATCTTTTAGGTACAATCCTATCTATATTCTTTTGCTGCCATGCATGTTGCTTTACATATAGATCAAAGCTACAAATATACAATCTAAGCATCTCCAGTTATTGTCATCCATAAATCCAAATAATATATTTTCTTTTCTTTGAAGATATTCCAGGAACCTGGGGATTCTTAGTTGATTGAATTGAATCATAGGAATAAATTCCTGAATATGCTTAACTTATTAATTGTGGTTTGACTAATAATTGGGACTGTTATAATACTTGGTATCAAAATAATAATAATAACAATATATACATATAATATAATAACAAATCTCCAATGGATTCATTAAATAACAATAATAGCAGAAATTTTGAAATACCTGGAACTTGATTGGGATCAAAATTTTTTTTATGAATCTGGTAGTTGAAGTGTAAATTTTTTTGACGCATCTACAGATTTTTCACCAAAAATGAGATGAAAGTCTTTGGTATATTATTAGTTAAAAATACTCTGAGAAGTGTCTATGAAGAACCCAATAGGTTTCTTTAAGGAGTATGGTACCACATCTATTAATAGTTGTAATTATACATTATCTCTACATCCTAAACCTGTAGGTTATGGGACTGGAAACCTAGATAGTCAACTGTTAAGATTGTTTAAAAAAAATTGTACGTGATAGAAATTTAGTCAGAACCTGAAGGAGACGAAGATAATATATATGACTCTCTCTACAAAGGGTTATTGTGCAAGGCCCTCGTATGGGTTAGATGTGAAGTTGTCGCTACTTTTGAGATGAGGAACGATATGGTTTTGAAGCTTGAGAATGAAAAACTGATAGATCAAATTCAAATTCAAATTCAAGACATTGCACCAATTTTTGATATGTCCCATGAGAGTTATATCGATGAAAAAAAAGATAATGGTTGTGGCCACATCTAATCATGCTGATTGGTTCAAAACTAATATCTGTAATTTAAATTGTAGCCTTCCTGTAATGGGCTTGGTAATTTAGAGTTAATTGCTATGGCCACATATAATCACACTCTTTGTTTATTTTAGGAAATTGATCAATGTCAGCCTTCCCTTATAAAAATATTGAAATTCGACATGCTGGTTTTTTAGTAAGAGTTGACAGGCATATCTATATCATGTTCTAAACAACTTAAATTAAGGGTTTTTAATGTAAATTAATCCTAATTATAGATCAGTCATGACTATTTTAAGAAATTGATCAAAGTCAGCCTTCCCTTAAAAAAAATATTGAAATTCGACATGCTGGTTTTTACCAAGAGTTGACAGGCATATCTATATCATGTTCTAAACAACTTTAATTAAGGGTTTTTAGTGTAAATTAATCCTAATTATAGATCAGTCATGAATCCTAGATTTTATAGATCAGTCATGAATCCTAGATTGTATAATGTTAAGATGGAGGTTTGGGGTATAATTCTAGATGTTCCATAATTAATAAAATCAATGATAGTTAGTGTGACCTACGATTTGAACATTTCTTATTATAATAAATAGTGTAGAATGACCAATCAGATCTGTTAGAACAATCATAGAAGAGATGAAGGTATAAATCTACAATCAATGAGACTAGGTGACCAGTAAAAATCAATGACAAGTGAAATTGTGTCGGTCATGATAAACCTTACACGTGATAGTGCAAGGGTGCGGTGACCCTCAACTGGGCGGGAGAATAGGAAGCTCAGTTAGGGCAGCGGTCGCCAAGTGCGCGGGTCTAGGATCCCAGTCCCCTTTTCGGTTTTTACGCGAGCTCACAGTGTTTTTACGCCTCGTTGGGATCCCGACTTTAGACCATTCCGCTGACCCTTTGTTTTAGGATACCCAGGCGGGGGATCCTCGGTTTTCAGTTTTCGTACGAGCTCGGTTGCCCGTTACCGGTCGGGCTGTTTTTTCTAGAGTGACTTTTCCGGGAAGTCCCTCTCACCCGTCTTAGTGGCGTAGTTTGGGGGTAGACCTATCCCTACCGTGTAAAGCCTTGAACTTGGCATATCTTGAATCCTATATAATAAGATCCGGCTCGTCAAGAGAAAACCAACGAAATTTGTTTCGTGTCAATCGGACTTCGTTTCGAATTGTTATGATTTTCCAAAGAAAGAGAAGTCATTAATCCATAATGACTGTCATTAAGACTAATTAAACATGATTAAAGAAATTAATGACGATTGAAAGCCGCTAATGATCATTAGTAAACACTAATCAATAGTTAACAAAAGATAAGCTAAGCCGCGAAAGTTAAATCGCGATTAGTGAAAGTTAATCACGATTAGTGTTAATTAAGCGTCATTAGCAAATCTAGAATCCTCTAGAATGTTCTAACTTGAGCTCCAAGTTTGGGATAAGTTTTGGCTAAAACCATGGGCCGTTAAACCATGGTTAAAGTCTAAACCATGGTTTTCTAACCATGGTTAGTGGTTTTCTGGGGCCTATAAATAGACCCCCACTACCCATTCATTCTCTACAACTTCCACTACCACCACCACCCCAAGGGCTAGGGTCGAGAGGTTAGGAGGAGGAGTGGGAGGCGAGGGAGGAGCGCTAGCGAAGCGCTGTCGGGAGAACGAGGAGGAGAAAGGTATGATCCTCTATTAGTTACTTCGTAAGCTAGGCTTTCAATTCATACTCTTGTTCTTCCAAGTTTTGTTTTTGATTCATATTTCTTTTCGATTCGTTTTCCTGTTGTGGTTCGAGGAGAAATCTGTGTAACACCCTACTTAGGTACGGGCGGATATGCACGTCAGTAACCCTGTGATTCGTCACACGTTCACTCATCTAAGACGCGTGGTGTCTACCGATTCTCCATCGTTTATGTTTCTATTCTTCGCTTTATGCTTTTATAGTTATTTTGATGGAGAAATCTGTGTAATACCCTACTTAGGTGCGGGCGGCTATGCACGTCAGTGACCCTGTGATTCGTCACACGTTCACTCACCTAAGATGTGTGGTGTCTACCGGTTCTTCATCTCTTGTTGTTGAGTATATTCTTTCAGTTCGTTGTTATTTTCCTCTCGATTGATTTTATAGAGGAAACTCTTTTCGTTTTTATTTTGAATGATCCGACGGCCCGGGAAACGGGATCGTTACAGATTGGTATCAGAGCTTGGTTACTCCAGTAATTTATTTAGTAATTAATAATTATGAGCGGTATTCGGAAACTAAGGTTGTATTAAGATCCTTTGATCTTAATAAATGACTGCAGTACCATTCACAAGTCCTTGTCCCTTATGTACATCATGTTAAGACATGTAGGATCTGACCTTTGACCTTGACTCATCCCAGGATCATGGCATACCAAGATGTGTCTAGGCAACTACTGGCTAAGATAGTTTTGACCCATGAGATGGGTCAAAAGGTAATAGGCATTAGAGCGAAGACTCTGCCACTATGAGAGATCAAAGTCATCCAGACCCGCAGATAATAGAGCTGAGGGTTCTATTCATCCTCATAAGAAAGAGTCTAGATACCATCAATCCATAGAATTTGGTTACTCCTACTCCATTTAGAGGAACAGTAGAGGAGGCACTTCGTAGGAACACCAAAACAAAGGAGAAGAAGAATATTTGATTCCCATTATAAGGATAAGATTCTGATATAAGCACAAAACCATTATCTCAGTTGGAACTAGGAGGTCAATTATAATTCAAAAAGATCTTTGACGACTATGTGGGACAGATTGCAGGACATCACTCACCTGCTTATCTGCTACTTATCTAAATGAATCAATTTGATCTTATACTAGGAATGGATTGGTTAGAAAGGCATCATGCATGTCTTGACTGTTTCCAGAAGACAGTAACATTTCACCTTCCTAACTCGATAGAGTTCCAGTTCATTGGAAAGACATCCAATGATAATATCAAATATATCTCTACATTGAAGGCACAACAGTTGTTAGAGCAAGGGTGCCAAGGTTATTTAGCTTATGTATCCACTACATCAGGGTCAGAAAGAATGATAGAAGATGTACCTATAGTGTGCAAGTTTACTGATGTATTTCCAGAGGAACTACCTAGATTACCACCTGAGCGAGAGATTGAATTTGAAATCTCTCTCATACATGATACTCAGCCTATCTCTATCCCTCCGTATAGGATGGCACCAGCTGAGTTACGAGAGTTAAAGGTACAATTGCAAGAATTGTTAGATAAAGGATTCATTCGTCCTAGTACTTCACCATGGGGTGCACCTGTCTTATTTGTTAGGAAAAAGGATGGGTCGATGCGGTTGTGCATTGACTATAGACAACTAAACAAGAGGACAATAAAGCATAAGTATCCTCTGCCAAGAATAGATCTCTTTGATCAGCTACAAGGTTCAACGGTGTATTCCAAGATTAATTTAAGATCGGGATACCATCAGTTGAAAATTAAAGATACAGATATTCTCAAGACAGCTTTTCGAACTAGATACGGGCATTATGAATTCTTAGTTATGCCTTTTGGACTAACAAATGCCCCAGCAGCCTTCATGGATCTCATGAATAGAGTATTCAAGGAGTTCTTAGATCACTTTGTAGTAGTCTTTATTGATGATGTGCTTATTTACTCAAAGGATAAGTATCTGCATGAACATCATCTCAGGAAGGCACTTGAAACTCTAAGGAAGAACAAACTGTATGCTAAATATAGCAAATGTGACTTCTGGCTATCTGAAATATCTTTCTTAGGCCATGTTATTTCTGGGGAAGGTATATCAGTTGATCCTACAAAGGTAAGTGCAGTGATGAGTTGGGAACGCCCGAAGACTGTCACAGAAATACGATCTTTTCTGGGTTTAGCTGGATATTATAGAAGATTCGTGAAGGACTTTTCACGGATAGCATTGCCAAGGACTAGACTAACTCAAAAGGAGGTCCTAATCTTATGGTCTGATACATGTGAAGCTAGTTTTCAGACACTGAAAGAATGCCTAACATCTGCACCCATCCTTACTCTTCCCTCCGGGAGTGAAGGGTTTACAGTGTACACTGACGCATCTAAAGAAGGACTTGGGGCGGTTCTTATGCAACATGGTAAGGTAGTTGCGTATGCATCACGACAGCTCAGGACACATGAGATGAACTACCCAACACATGACCTTGAATTAGATGTCGTAGTTTTTGCTTTAAAGATATGGAGACACTACTTGTATGGTATTACTTTTGAAATCTTCACCGATCATAAAAGCTTGAAATATCTATTTGATCAGAAGGAACTCAATATGAGACAGAGACGGTGGCTAGAGTTGTTGAAAGACTATGATTGCACTATCTCCTACCACCCTGGTAAAGGGAATGTCGTAGCAGATGCCCTTAGCAGAAGAACTTATTCACCTGGGTTAGTGAGTGCTATCCACTTCTGGGGGTTACTACCAACGTTAAGTGAATGGAAACCATTTGATAGTAGTGCTGATATTATAACTATTCCTCATCGATACAAACCAGAAATATGGGATAAAATAAAGAAAGGACAGGAGGATGATCCAGTCCTTAAAGACTTGAAACAACAACTTGAGAAGAATGAGATAGAGGGATTCCAGATACAAGATGAGTTACTATATAACCATCACAGAGCTTGTGTACCAGACATACCTGAACTGAGGAAAGACATTTTACGTGAAGCTCATTGTTCTAGATTATCTATTCATCCAGGAATTATGAAGATGTATAAGGATCTTTATTCATACTTCTGGTGGCCAGGAATGAAGAAAGATGTTGTTGAGTTTGTGAATTCATGTTTTACTTGCCAGCAGGTAAAGGCTTCACACCAAAAGCCACCAGGATTATTGCAACCCCTCCCTATACCTGAATGGAAATGGGAAAGTATTTCCATGGATTTCATTACTGGCTTACCTCAGACGACTGGTAGTAAAGATAGTATATGGGTTATAATAGATCGCCTGACAAAGGTAGCACACTTCATTCCGATAAGCTTATCTTTCACTCCAGACCAGTTGGCTGAGTTATATATTACACATGTGATTTGCCTCCATGGTATCCCGAAGGAAGTAGTTTCTGATCGAGATTCACGATTCACCTCACACTATTGGGAGAACTTCATGAAAGCTTTAGGTACACAACTATGCTTGAGTACAGCATATCATCCACAAACAGATGGTCAGTCAGAACGTGCGATTCAAACACTAGAGGATATGCTACGAGCATGTGCCTTAGAATGGAAGGGATCGTGGATTAAACATTTGCCTCTTGTAGAATTCACCTACAATAATAGTTACCATACCAAGTATTGGCATGGCACCATTTGAAGCACTATATGGACGAAAGTGTACTACTCCTTTGTGTTGGCAAGAGGTCGGAATAAAGAACCTTTATGATTCAGATAGACTTCATGAGACACGGGAAGCTGTAGAACTTGCTAGAAAAAGACTATTAACTGCTCAGAGTCGCCAGAAAAGTTATAGTGATACCAGACGAAGAGACCTTGAATTTGAGGTAGGTGACTTTGTATTTCTCAAAGTATCACCTATGAAGGGTGTTCAGAGGTTTGGCTTGCGTGGGAAGTTAGCACCCAGGTTCGTGGGTCCCTTTGAAATTATTCAACGGATTGGAAAAGTTGCCTATAGACGTGCACTTCCTCCACATCTTTCGGCAATACATGATGTATTTCATGTATCAAATCTGAGAAAGTACATTAGGGATTCAGAGCATAAGATAAGTTATGATGATTTACATGTTGAGCCAGACTTGACATACCAAGAGATACATGTGCAAATACTTGAAAGGGATATCAAGAAGTTGAGAAACAAAGAGGTGCCTGTAGTTAAAGTATTGTGGCGAAACCAAGAGTTTGAAGAAGCCACATGTGCCTGAGGTAGAAATGAGAGAGAAATACCCATACTTGTTTGAATGATAACATTATGTATTATGTATATGTTCATTTTAAATGACATGGCGTTCATTCTTTTTAAGGTTGTTATGATTTCAATCCTCTTTAAGGTTGTTATGCCTGCATTTCTAGTCTCGAGGACGAGACTTCCTTTAAGGTTGTTATAATTGTAAAGCCTTGAACTTCGCATATCTCGAATCCTATATAATAAGATCCGGCTCGTCAAGAGAAAACCAACGAAATTTGTTTCGTGTCAATCGGACTTCGTTTCGAATTGTTATGATTTTCCGAAGAAAGAGAAGTCATTAATCCATAATGACTGTCATTAAGACTAATTAAACATGATTAAAGAAATTAATGACGATTGAAAGCCGCTAATGATCATTAGTAAACACTAATCAATAGTTAACAAAAGATAAGCGTAAGCCGCGAAAGTTAAATCGCGATTAGTGAAAGTTAATCACGATTAGTGTTAATTAAGCGTCATTAGCAAATCTAGAATCCTCTAGAATGTTCTAACTTGAGCTTCAAGTTTGGGATAAGTTTTGGCTAAAACCATGGGCCAAAACCATGGGCCGTTAAACCATGGTTAAAGTCTAAACCATGGTTTTCTAACCATGGTTAGTGGTTTTCTGGGGCCTATAAATAGACCCCCCTACCCATTCATTCTCTACAACTTCCACTACCACCACCACCCCAAGGGCTAAGGTCGAGAGGTTAGGAGGAGGAGTGGGAGGCGAGGGAGGAGCGCTAGCAAAGCGCTGTCGGGAGAACGAGGAGGAGAAAGGTATGATCCTCTCTTAGTTACATCGTAAGCTAGGCTTTCAATTCATACTCTTGTTCTTCCAAGTTTTGTTTTTGATTCATATTTCTTTTCGATTCATTTTCCTGTTGTGGTTCGATGAGAAATCTGTGTAACACCCTACTTAGGTGCGGGCGGCTATGCACGTCAGTGACCCTGTGATTCGTCACACGTTCACTTATCTAAGACGCGTGGTGTCTACCGATTCTCCATCGTTTATTTTTCTATTCTTCGCTTTATGCTTTTATAGTTATTTTGATGGAGAAATCTGTGTAATACCCTACTTAGGTGCGGGCGGCTATGCACGTCAGTGACCCTGTGATTTGTCACACGTTCACTCACCTAAGATGTGTGGTGTCTATCGGTTCTTCATCTCTTGTTGTTGAGTATATTCTTTCAGTTTCGTTGTTATTTTCCTCTCGATTGATTTTATAGAGGAAACTCTTTTCGTTTTTATTTTGAATTATGTCCCGATATAAGGGGAAACTCTGCCGAAATTTTCCGAGAAATATGTCCCTATATAAGGGAAAACTCTGCCGAAATTTTTCGAGAAATATGTCCCGATATAAGGGGAAACTCTAAGAGAAAATATGTTCTTGACGTTCTTCATGTTCTTCGCGTTCTTCGCGTTCTTCGTTCGTTCTTCGCGTTCTTAACATGTTCTTAGCGTTTTGATACGAAAAATGAAATTCGATCTTTTCAGGAGCCTTAAAATAGCATTTCTAAAAACGAAACTCGATAAAGCCTTGCATACACGAGAGAGAGCTCGATTAGGTAACGAAATCCTTCCTTTTGCTGTTGGGTTTTCATACGAAATTATTGAAATTCTTGATTTTGTGTTCTTTGCTACGAAGAACCCTAATTTTGGTTATTTTTGAAAAAAGTCTGAAGAATTGCTTTGTGATTCCCACTAAAATAAGATTTACGCATCAAATTGATGCTTTGGCTCTGAAAGTTAGGGTTTGGGAGTTAAAATAGGCATAAATAGGAGTACACATATGGTTATGAATAATATATATATGAGTCGATACTAAGTATTGCGGTTTATGCAAATCAAAGACTTAACGAAAGAATTACATCATCTGAATTGGTGTGATTTGAGTTGGATCCTGAAAAGGATCATGTGTCACGATAAGGATGATTGGGAGTAGTACTACAGGTCGGGCATGCAACCTGTAGGTTGTCGGAAGGAACCCGTATTGGTGTTTCCCTACCTAGGTGGTACACGGTTGCCCTGTTATGATAAGTGCGCACAAATTGAATGTTTTGCAACGCGTGGTATCGGGAGTCAATATATTCGGGTTGGAACGACGAAAGATGTGGTCGTGCCATGTGGAGGCACGGGTGGTTCAATAGCGGCTGGGTCACGATAACATGTATTTAAAGCCGCTAGGTTATATGATTAAATGTTAGCTTGAGGTTTTAAGCAACCGAGTCCTCGAGGACGGTGTGCTCATTTGTTTTTCCAGGCCGAGGGTTGAGACCATGTTTAATAAAAGAAAAGGAAATTGTCAGGGTAGTATTGGAGGATTGGTTGAGGCGACGTGCGGCGGCATAAGCTTACCAAGATCAACACAATCTCCAATCTCGAAGCATCCACAGCTTCGGAGTCCAAGAATGGTGGGGTTTCCCCTGGACTAATCCCTGATGTGGAATAGAAAGGAATAGGACTTAAATTAATGAAAAGGAACGAAATTTTTTTATGATATCAAGTTTTGAAAAATTACACAATTTGTTTGCTTTTCTCTTCTTCGTTACTTAGCATTCGCTAATTTTTATCCTATGATTTATGGAAAACCCAACAGGTATCGGTAAGCCATAGCAAGGACTTTAAAAAATTCATCCGGCTTACATACTAGACATCCAGCCAGCCACAGTAGCTTTACTCTTTAAGGTAGTTAGTAATCTTTTGTATATTTTCCTTTCAAGCTGATGTACATGTAATGGTTATAGTGGTACAGTGTATCATCTGAACTTTATTTTGTGAATGGAAAAGTGTTGAAATACTTTCTTCCGAGTAATTTTATTTGCAGTATATTTCTAAATGTTAGTTGTGATTACTTTATAAATTATTGCTGAGTAACCAGATCCGGATATGGGAGGATCCGACGGCCCGGGAAACGGGATCGTTACATACCGTCCTTCCAACTAGAGGGCGAGACGGAAGAGCCATTTGTAGGCTTCTTCACCGCTTGAGTTTTCTTTCGCCAACAGACTTGGCAATTATACATCCAGATCATCCATATCTACATCTACATCTACATAATCAAGAGTTACATCTGAGAGAGTTACCGTAAAGTTTTGGAGGAAATTACAATTAAATTGAAATGATTAGAAGTGACTTTAATTTGATTTGAAATCCCTATAAGTTAGTGGACGTGTTGGGAACTTAGTTAGGATGCATTACACAACACCGCATGCCTACGGAGGCACCTCAACCCTAAGGTACTTTTAATATCTTAGAGTCATAGTGTGAGGTTACACACAGACCAAGACCACAGACTATCCACTAACTTAAAAGGAGTAAATAGAATTAAGGATCAAATCAATCATCATCATATCAGTCCATTATCGAAAACCATGATATAATCTCAATGACAAGAAAGTAGCATTTACATGTGCCATCAATTTCTGCAACATGATCTCCAAGACCCAAAATCATGATCTTAAAACGCAGGAAATCATTCTATGCTAGGGTTTATCATCTAAACGTTATATATTTATATATATAGGATGAATGGAAAAAAAAGGGAGAACAAGTGAACTTAATACTAAACAATTGAAAACCCTTTTACCTATGCAAGTAGATGAAAATTGTATTTGTTCCACCTTTCTACTTGCTCTCTTTTGTACATAATAAGTTACTTGATAATTATTTTAAACTGCGGATTAGTATTCACAATTGTGACTCCTCTTCTTCCTTGCACGCATGGCAGGAAAGGAGTCTTCTGTTCAGTAGTTGTTCATGCTTCCAAAAGACAAGGTCTATACCAGACGGTATGATTTATATTGTCTCAGTTTTTTATTCACATTATAATGTAAATACTATCTCTTTTATACCACATTTTGGGATATATATGATGTAAACTGGAACATTCTTGTACATGATGTAAAAATATATGGAAGTTAATGGAATTATATGTTAGTGCCATTTGTCTCTATGATCTTTTGGTTATGTTGTGGATGTGAATGTCATGTGGATAATTAGCCGCGCGAAAAATTCCCCTATTTTTCTGTAGATTATGCGATCTCTAGTGAATAAAATGCCGCGAAAGTTGTGTTAACGGGTACTCGGATCCTAAGGGGTTCACAGCCATGGCACAAGCAAGCACAGAAATGATGTGGGTTCGCGCGGTCTTGGAAGATTTGAATATAAATGTCTCTTTACCCATGCAGTTTCAATGTGACAACCAGGCAGCATTGTTCATTGCCAATAATCCAGCTTTTCATGAAAGAACAAAGCACATCGAAGTAGATTGTCACTATACTAGAGACATGATCCAGAAGGCCTTGATCTCCACTTCACACGTCAATTCAGAAGATCAGACTGCTGATATATTCACCAAGCAATTGCTCAGAGGACCCTTACAGAGATGTTCTTCCAAGCTGAGTATGATTGATATCTATGCTCCATCTTGAGGGGGAGTGTAGAGGTTTATAGGATCACGTTATGTTATGATGTACCGTTACGTTTCCTATTTATCTCTTGTACGTCTATGTAATTTACCCAAAGGTTTTCTCTATATATAAGAGACCCTAGCGCTCTATGGAATAACACAACAGAGCATTATCGACTCTGACAGTAAGCATTGATGCCGTAATGTCGTGGGCATGTTGAGAGAATGTTGAGAACATACTAACAAGGAAAAACTGCAATATCATATAAAAATGAAATTTTATATTTCCATGCTTCTACACTTTTCAAACTTGTTCAAAGCATTATTAGAATTTGCATTATGAATTGTTATTCGTCATTGTAAGAAATGATCGTTGTAAATTAAGATTATATGCAGCTATGTAAATGATCACTATGCATTAAAGATTGGATAATTGCATGTAAGCATAGATGTCGTGGGCATGTCGAGAGAATGTTGAGAACATGCTAACAAGGAAACACTTAAATATCACATAAAAAAGGAAAATTCATGTCTGGTTTTGAAACTTGTTCAAAGCATTATTAGAAATTTGCTAATTATTTTTTTTGAAAGCCTGAAATAGGGGGAGACACCCGCTGGTGTCCGTCCCATCTTTTATTTAATAAGCAAAAATAGAAAAATAAGAGGGAAATACAAAAGCGACGACAAAAAGAGAGACCAATTACAAAACCCACTCCTCCACTAATCTCGTAGCATGAATCCCTCCGTTTTCCTTATAAAAGCGCTAGGCCGAGAAAAGTAAGGCATTCCTTCCCAGCCAAACAGCCCACAAGACGGCCAGAGGATAAATCATCTCCCTCCTTGATCTGGTCCTATTCGCCACCAGCGAGCCGCAAAACGCCTCGAGATCTTCAACACAACACCAGGCCAGACCGGTCCCCTGCCATACCTGAATCACCTTGGGGCATCTGAAGAATAGATGTTCGACGGACTCAATCGCCTCCTCGCAAAGAAGGCACCTATCTGAGGTGGATCCCATAAGCCTAGCACACTGATCCCTCATCATCAGCCTTTGTCTCCGAAACAGCCATAAGAACAAACCAATTCTCTCATGTAGCTTGAGAGCCCAAAGGAACGCACAATCGCGAATCATAATCTCCGAGCAGGAAGGCGGTGGCCTGCAGATAGCCCCAAAAGCCTTCTTAACCGTGAACGGACCCGTACGCCAACCCCAGTGGTCTCTCCCCTCCGTTGGGCGCCCCACCTCCCTGATAGCATCCAGCAACATCAAGAAGTCCTCCAATCTCTGGTCGGAGAAATTAGATGAGAAGCATTATATATTGATTGCTGATATATAATGCTTAGAAATTTGCTAATTGTTATTCATCATCGTAATCTTTTCAAAAAAACTCATCATTATAAGAAATGATCATTATATATTAAGTTTATATGCGGCTGTGTAAATGATCACTATGCATCAAGTTAATACACAGCTTATGGTGCTTCATTTCTAGATGAGCAGCAGTCAATAATTGAGGTCAGGATAACATCCAGTGGAGGAAGAACATAAACTTGAAGAGGTCCAGCAACCATGTCAACAAGCCCACAGGTGCCAGTTGCTGAGTTTTCTCCTGTAAAGATTAATTGATGATGTATACGCATGAATCAAACTCATTGATCAGTATAAACCTCCTTGTAACCCTAACATTAGCATTGTGGTATGAGGCCCTTGGGATCAGCACAGCAGGTAGTTGTCCTCCAAGAACAATTTCATGAAAGAGAAAAAGGAGGGCCTAGTATGAATAGTGGATGTAGACACATTGCCCCCCCCCCCTAAATTTGTCGTGTACTTATGTGTAATTTCTTTTTAATCTTTTTCCTGCTTGGGTGTCATTGATGGGATCAATTTCCACAACCAGTAACATGATAGAATTTTACAAGAGAATGGATAGAATTGATACATATTATAACCATGGTCGACATGCTGACAACATGATACATACTAGAAATCATCATTCGTAGCCTTTCAATTTCATTGGCACGGCACATGGAGACAGCCATGTTTTGAAAATGGAGACATGTCAGCTACATGACCTGACACTTAAAACATGATTACACTGTATAGTGTTTGCATACTTGCTGACTAAACCTAGCACATCATTTATATCTGAGAAAGCCATGAGATGCAATAGTTTTTTTTAGAATCTCATAATAACCTTAGATATCTAGATCAGCAACTCCAACATGACGAAATAACAACTTGTGCAACAAGGAAAGTGGCGCAACAATGATGAATAACCACCTTGATATATCAATTATACCTGAGTCAGAAGGTTATGGTGGGGATCATGGTGTAGAGGTGTCACAGTTCCAGCTGGACCGAACCAGGCATTAAGAGACTGAAGTACCCCACCAGCAGTAAAGCAGTAGTCAGGAACCATTATGTCATCTCGAAGTTCCTGGATCTATAGATCACAAGTCAAAAAAATAAAAAAAAAACAAGAAATAGAATTATCAATCCAAAACTAGCTGCTTAAACATATGACCTGATCAAACAATGGATGTTGAGCAAGATAAGTTGTTCTTTCTGGGCAGCATTCTGACTGGATTCTCTCCAGAAACTCGGAAAATGTAATAAGCTCCTGCTTCCACTCAGGGGTAAGATAATTCCTCCCCACCTGCAGTTTACAAAATTGTATTAGCTTGAGAACTCAGAAGAACATAATGTCTGGGGAATATATACTGAGCATAGTATTTACTCACCTCAGGTTCAAATATAATACACACACAAGTTAACAGATATCATATTTGATTCTCTTAGCATGTGCACACAACTCCCATTTGAGAACAAGAAAAGTATACCTCGGGGGGAAAAGAATTCATAGGAAAATAGACAAAATAAAACGGGAAAAGTTTATGTACTCTGAAGTGTAGTTCTATTCTGTCCAAGATACCAGATCAGCATTAATATCTTCAGCTACAAGAGATAAGAGAAGTTATGGGTTTTTTGAAAAATATAAGCAGTTATGGGCTGTAGAGCATTTGCAGAATAATCGGCATTTATTGCAGGTTAGAGGCCAGTAAAAAAACTGACCACAAACCCCAATTAGACGGAAGCAAATTCATTTAACAAGTCCTGATATCTGAAGCACACCAGGTATATCCAGGCCCACACCTGAATTACACATGTCTAAGGCATATAAAAGGCATGACATTGTAAAGCAGTCAATTGTGAATTGGAGAACCATGTCTTTTGGCCTGGTTGAGGAATCAGTCCTACCACCTACTCAACCAGAACTCTTTGATTCAAACAAAGCCAATTCATGGTATTGTGAGGCATTTCACCATTCCTATGGATTTTTACAGGATGTATGCATCTCTTTGTTATGATCTTCATTCAAGACCAAGTATATGTGTAGACTAAAAAATACAGACCTCTCCCTGAAATTTTAAATGAATTTATTGATACGGGCCATACGGCCATATCTCTTGAAATGCAAAAGATATATCAGCTCTTTTTCCAGCGATGCCAATCTCACGAAGGAGATCCAATGCAGAAAAATCATAGCAGGCTTGTACCCAACCATATAAATCTCATGAAGGAGATCCAATACATTTTTCTTTTAAGAGAGAATCATACTTTAATGGGTATGTGAGACTTAACCACCATGAAATTAGCTGAAGGGTCCTAGATCCTTATTATTTGCATTTGCTACAAGGCATGAATGGTCTTTTTAAAATTATAAATTTTGGAAAACCCCATGAAACAAACTATTAGAATAGGACTATCTGAGGAATCAAAGTCTCAATTCTAATATATAGAGTTTGTTTTCCATGTAAAATCCATAGGAGAAATTTGATTAGATTAGATCAAAGGAAGATTGATTTGATCAAATCTGATTAGAATTTTGATGATTGAGATTGGTTGTTAGATTCCATTTGGAGATTGTAACAAGGCTTGCAAAGAGAGCGGCAGAATCACGGACACGAGACCACATACAAACTAGAGAGGGAGGAGAGAAGAGAGAAAGAGACCAAGAGAACAAAAAGAGTTGCGCATGCTCTTTGCACATGCTCTTCCTCATAATGATTTTCCTTATCCGATGGTTGCATGTAATTACTGACCACATTTATATCATGTGCTTTTTTTCACGAGCTTTTATGGTGAATAATTGCGTGTCCATCTTATCCAACTTGTATGAGAGTGAAGTTCGACTTCAGTGGAGTTAAGGTCAATGTGTTCTTAAAAGTTTTAGCGGAAAACTGGGAGATATTTTCTTATTAGAATATGATAACATATGGCTCCTTATATAGGGGGGGTCATAGGGTTAAGGTTACATAAAAGAGGCATCATTAATGAGAAAAGAACTAGTATAGACCTAAGGTGATGGAACAACATAATGTCTCTCAACACTCCTTTGAAGCATATACTTTAATCATACTCGTCTTGTTACACCATCTTTCAAACTGTGTAGACAAGAGGTTTGGAGATACAAGTATAATGGCAATCAATTTCCGTGCACTTATTGCATTTACGAAACATGAGTTTGTTGACTATATGCATTATTGCATGATCGTCACATATGAGCTACATAACCCCAGTAAGAGTGACATGAGGATCTGTAAGTATGGAAAGAATGCATACTAACAGTGTTGTCTCACAAGTCATTGCTATGTATTCTCTTTCAACGCTAGAGTAGGAAAGAACTGACTATTTCTTATTCCTCCAAGTCACCGGGTTCCCTATCAAGTTGGTGCAGAAGCCAGTATTGGATTTCCTATCCAACATGCAACCTTCATAGTCAACATCACAATAGGCTATGAGGTCAAAGGTGGTCCCTTTCATGAATGCAAGTCAATTTCTTTAATAGGACGCGACATATCTTAGAACCACCATTTTATGCATAAAAGCGAGCTAGAGTACGAGAATTCATGAACTCCCTTATCTTGCCACTTTCAAAGTGATATAGCAAGTCATGTGATGGCCAAACATTGTAGCTTCCGAATAAACCACCTATAGAGAGTTGTGTTTCCGACTTCGCCAAACAATAGATGCGTGCAATGGGGCCCATGTGAACATGTGTTTCTTGGATCTAAACATCCCAATTTCCTACAAAAGGTCAATGGCATAATTTCTCTGGGACAATAGTAGATCCCGTCTAGAGCAAGCAATCTTAATCCCAAGGAAGTACCTCACTTGTCCAAGATTCATGATCACGATCTATTGTGCTAATTGTTTCTTTAATTATATAATGCTTTCAGAATCACACTACTGAGGGTGATATCATCCACATAAACTAATATGGCCATTATGATTTTCTAGTCTCACACATAAACAATGAAAAGTCAAATGAAGACCTAGAAAGTCAAAACTCCCTAGAACCAAGGTTTGAAAAAACGTAAGGCGGAACGAGGCATTTTCCTCGGAGGCTAGGCAAGGCGTAGCCTCGAGGCAGCCGAGGCGTAAGCCTCAGTTTTATAGGAAAATGCTTACAAAAAGTATAATAAATATATTTACTAATAAAATTATCTAAATTGACATATATAATATATAACATTGTAATATATGATGAAATTATGAAGATAAGAACGTGAAAGAACGGATATGTAAATTCCATAAACAAATCTACTAAATTTCTACCCAATTAAAAATAGAATCATTAGCTATAATTGTCATTAAAGTATCAAAGATAATATATTTTTCGCTAAAAATATTGCGGTGCATAAAAAATTATGATTAGATGTACTTGTTATATGACTAACATATAAAATATGAAAACATTGACATGCCTTGAACCGAATCTTGTTTTTTCTAGTTAGTATATTACATCGCTCATTATGTCACCTCTCTTAACACTACCTTTTCTTTAAGCTTTGTGGATTGTGTATTTAAAAGTGTAATATTAAGAATTTCTTGAAATAATTAGAAATTTTAAATGCTCAATATGAATATCAAGAAACTTAAAATTCCAAACATTCATCTTATAAATATATATCCTAGACAACTATACATTTATAAGCATCTAAAACTACCAATAAGACAATTTAAATCCTTAGAAAATGCTTTAAAATCCAGAAAATGTCTCACAGAACGCCTCAGACCGCCTCGACCGCCCCACCGCCTCGGACCATCTCGACCTTCTAAGGCACACGCCTCATCAATACCATCCGAGGCATCCGCCTCGAGGCTAAAAAGCCCAGCCCCGCCTCAACCGCCTCGAGGTTAACCTTTTCAAACCATGCCTAGAACCTCTCAAAGTTTTTAAAACCATGCTCGAGGGCTCTGCTTAAGGTCATAAATGATTTTTTTTCCCGCAAGCATACCTTCAAACACTCTCCTTGAACCATGAAGCTGTAAAGTTGTTGTGTATAGTTTATCTTCTGTAAATCACCATAGAAAAGGGCATTCTTCATGTCAAGTTGGCAAAGAGGCTAATCAAGTTTACACAATCATCGAAACAAAAGTCCATACCATCAAACGACGTGCTATTGGGGCTAAGGTGGTGAAGAAGTTAGCACAGTATGTTTGTGCAACGTCTTTTGCATTTGCTATCAACATCTCTTTGGAGAGAGCAATCAATCCATCCAATTTGTACTTTACTATGAATATCCACCTGGATCTAACCACTTTGTTTTCAGTAGGTTAAACTATCATTTGTGTTCCACGAGAGACGAGAAATGACCACCACTTCCTCCATTGCAAGTTGTAATTGAAGTCATGGAGTGCCTCAATATAGCTACAAGGGATCTCTATTGCTAATAGGGCCTCGATAAGTCTTTTATAGGACAACCCGAGGATTGAGAGGGATACTACCATAGAGATGATGCAAATGCCTTATAATTTTTGCTTTTCTTGAGGGTCATAAGGAACTATATCATATCAGTGGTCGGATTGTCTCCTGAATTATTCCTTATAGTATCTTCTAGAGGAAGAGATATTTTTAGTTTAAAATATCTCTATGAAAGGACTCATCTTAGTAGTATGAAGAGGTACCGAGTTAGAAGGGGGTTGTCTCTAATCATATTGAAGTTTAAACCAAGTATCATGAGGGAAAAATAGATATTGGAGAAGTCTCAAAGATAATAGGTGGGGACATATGGTACATGTTTTAGAAAAGTAAAATAGACTCAAAGAAGTGACATCTACACCACTAATATAATTTTATTGTGAGATTGGGGCGTAGCAACAATATCCCTTTCGATTCCTTGTATACCCTTGAATACATGGTTGACTGCCTTGATAGCTAACTTGTCCAATCCAAAACCAAGAATGCGGATAATGGCAACACGCCCAAAATATTAGGAGGAACTGGAAACAACTTCTTACTCATGTAGAGAATCTCAATGGAAACTCACTCATCAATAAAGCCGGATGACATGGGTATGTAAGAAAAGCACTAGTGACTACCCCATCCCCATATTACGAGGTAGGAACATGACAGTGTATGAGTAAGGTGCATGCAAAATCAAGAATATGGTAATGTTATCATTCAGTGCCCCCATTTTTGTTGTGAGGTATGAACCCCTAATTTGCCGTGAGGTTTGAGCACATGTAACGGGATGAACAATCCCTTGAGAGGAGAAGAAAAGTAGTAGATCAAGTGAGAAAAACTCTCTGTATTATCAAAGTGAAGAATTTTCACATTGGCACACAATTAGGTTTTTATATCATTGACAAATTTGACTATTATATATGTAGAAAATGAAAATATAGGAGTGCAATAATCCAAGATAAACAAAAAATAACATGAAGAACATCGGGATTTACATGAAACCCTAATCCATAAGGAACAGAATGAAACCACAGGAGAAGGCAACTAAGGGTCGGATACTTTGTTATTGTTCTTTCAATTAATACAGGTGGTGTGAGGCTTTCTATATAACCCCACCAGTATCACCAAGTCCCACTAATAGATGGCACAAGACTAAACATGTGGATGTGATAATTGGATCTTGGAGGGATCAATTACATGTTTATGTATGCATACTATAACAATAGATATTGGACTTGGATTTCAACAGAAAAATCCATGAATGAAAATCATCAACTAAAACATAATAAAATCTGTGATGAAAACAATGGGATGTAATCTGATAATTCTATTCACAAGATAGGGAATTTTATATAGAGTTGAAACTCCAAAGCCCTAATCACAAGATGAAAATGCAATAGAGTCTTAACAATACTACTAAAAATAGAAAGAATAAAAATAGACAAAATGTTAATGCCTAAATTTGGAGAATATCAAAACCCTCTCCAAGTTGGAGCAAACCTATTGTTCATTCCCAATTTGGAGGTCAACAGTGAAATGCGCTTCTTCGGAAGAGGTTTAGTGAAAATATCTGCTAGTTGTAGCTCTGTAGAAATGCAAGGGCGATAATCTTCCCTTTGTGTACCGTATCTCTGGTAAAATGATAATCTACCTCAATGGGCTTGGTGTTCATGAAAGATAAGATTACTCGAAATATAAGCTGTCGACTTCTTGACATGATAAAGAGGAATTGGAGTTTTGATGGGCATTGCTACTTATTGTATAAAGGTGACATGCCAACTAATCCCACAATATACTCTGCCTTTGCGTTGCATCTCGAGACAATTGTATGCTTCTTG
This sequence comes from Ottelia alismoides, assembly GCA_037367405.1. Classification (NCBI taxonomy): domain Eukaryota; kingdom Viridiplantae; phylum Streptophyta; class Magnoliopsida; order Alismatales; family Hydrocharitaceae; genus Ottelia; species Ottelia alismoides. The sequence goes on along the minus strand of JAZKJV010004485.1, from coordinate 1,252,133 downwards.
TTACACATAGTGACCAGATTTTCACATAAAAACATGTCAAAGCCAGTGGCAGCAGATCAGTCCTCGGGAAAACTGGCGTAATCTGCATCCGCGTAGGATGTATTTCAATGTGATCATTAGCAGTAAAGCAGTATAAAATAATCGTTTCCTAGAGAATTCTTCGGATACCCGAGGATGAGAGGATGAGATGAACATCATGTCAATTACTGTGTTGGTGTTTCCATATAATGGTTGACTCTACTCATAGCATAAGAGATACCATGCTAGTGACTGTAAGATATAGAAGTTTGCCCACTAGACTCCTATATCATTCAGTATCCTCAAACAAGGAGAATGTCGAGGTGTCATGAGCATGAATAAAGGATGGTTGTAACCTACATCTACAAGAACGTCAAGCCAATATTTTCTTTGGAATAAGATGGAGTCCTCAAAATGTACAAGTGGCATATATCCTGAGAAATTATCACGTGTGATCAATATCCTTGGTGACAAATACCATCTGTAGAAAGGTCTTGGTCCCAAGTACCTATATACTATCATCTCCAGCAATATTCATATCTTTGATATATAAGGCAAGGATAGTGCTACACGAAGCACATCTCCAAATATAGACAGAGTAATCAAATGTAGTCCTTTGAAGTCCAAAGGAGCTAATCTTTGACGTGAGTTTGCCAAACCATGCTTGTGGGCTTCGCTTTACGCCATTGACACCCTTGCACATATGACGCACATACTCCCACTTAATAATATCGTCTGGTGGTTGTGCCATATAGACTCCTCAAGATCACTAATCACTATACGCAAAGACATTCTTGACATTTAACTGAAAAAAGCCAGCTTTAAATAGTAGAAACATAGATAATGCAGATTGCTCCTATCCTAGCCTTTGCACGCTGCACAGAAAGTCTTGAAGTAATCCACATCAGGGGTCTGAGAAGCTTTCTTTCTATAGTGTCCAGTTTTCTTTCTCATTGGGGAGGGGGGCTCCCATCGGATTTTTCCCGTGGGGAGGTCTTTTCACTAATGTGAGAGGCATCGACAGCCGGTTCAAGCACCGACTCACGACAGGGTGTCGATCACGTCCTACTTCATTTTCGACTCATGTAGTATAGGTTACCGATTGTTGGCCAAGAAAGAATCATAAAACTAGGGATCCAACATCATGGTAAAATACTACCCTCATGATTATACCATGTCCTTGAGATTTGATAAACGAAAGGTGCCTCCGTGGTGGAGATGTTATAGAAAAGAGCATGCTCGTGCCTCCACGACAAAATGGCCACACAAGACAGACGAGAAATGGAAAGAAAGAAAAAAGACAGTCTCCTTACTAGTCCCCCTTCATGTGTGAGCGATGTAGGATCGCAACTCTTCCAATCGAATTCTCATTGTGTAGCAAAGGTCTGGAAGGCTAATTATCTGATGGTGAAATCTTGCGTATTCATAAGGCGAAATTCGCAGATCTTGCAATGATCTAGAGAAGCTAAACATGGGAAAAGGGGAGGGGGAAAGCATTCAGTCCCAAGTTCTTTATGTGATAGAAGTGGGTTCTGAGGATGAAATTGTTTTGAAGATGATGTGTTGCACCAGAGGTGAAAAAGCAAGAAACAGGGCATTATTAGAAGGCACGTAGTTGCCATACACATGTTGGTCAATCCAGCCCTACCTTTAGATCGTCGCTTTTGTTCTTTCCATTACATATCCCATTCCCGATCGTATCTATTCTATTCAGTCAATCCCTTGATGTCGGTAGACCATTTCTTTGAGGCTGAAATTGAGGTAATGCTCGGAGCCTCAAAAGAGTGATCCGGCTCACATGGTGCGATGCGAGCAGACCAACTTCTCGATACAGAGAGGGACTAGACTAGGAGATGAACCCAATAAAACTAGCCTAAATATATAATTATAAAATCAAATATTCTCATATTAAATCAAATAATGACCTTAGCCACTACTCGAGCCTTTAGTATGTCTACTGACCCATTTACACCATATTTGATGGTGAAGACATGTTTGCAAGCAATAGGAAAAATATATGTAGCACATGGCAAAAGATCCTAAGCACCCTTTTTTTTTTGAACACAGAAAGGTTCGGGGGAGACACGTGGTGGTGTTCGCCCCAATTTTATTAAAAACGAGAAGAGGGAGAAGGGGAGAGAGGGAGGAGAGAGATACAATGTGATACCAAGCACCCGGGATCAAGAGGATCCCTGTCAACAACACAGTCCACGATCCCAACAACCACACCCGACTATACCATCATCGCATCAGCCATTCATTCAAAAGAAATTCGACATGTGCTAAGACGTTTTCCCTGTAAAATCTTTGGCCCCTGAAAATCTTGGCGTTTCGAGCCAGCCATAAGGCCCAGATGCAAGCCAGGGGTCGGAGAAGCTCCCGTCTTTGACGATCCGCACGGGAGCGCAAGGTGATCCAGAAAGATTCGGCCGAAGAAGTGTCCACCCAAGATACATTGAGGCCCTCCCAAATGGAGGTAGAACATGGACAGCAGAAGAACAGATGTTGCAAGGTCTCCAACTCGCCGGTACACAGCACGCAATCCGTGGAGCCATCCCCCGATAAGAACATAGTACACCTATCTCTGGTCAATACCCTACCGCGGCGCAGAATCCACAAGAAGAAAACCACCTTTTCCGGCAAATTTAAAGTCCACAGCCATCCCAAATCATTGCAAAGCGAGGTGCGATCGGAGTTAGGTTGATGGGAGATGATCTTGAATGCATGCCTCGTGGAGAAAGTGCCGCCACGCCAGATCCAGTGATCCCTTCCATTGGATGGTGTTGGCGCATCGCTAAGCTGTTGTAACAGTCGCAAGAGATCATCGAAGCGATCGTCGGAGAGGTTTGTTGCAAGGCAAGGGAACCAGCCGCCCCCATCCCAAGCGGACGCCACCGAGGCACCCGAGTTAGCCGCCAAGGCACAGAGGCGAGGGAAGGAGCTACCAAGAGTGGCATCCCCCGCCCACGCGTCGTGCCAAAAGAGGAAGGAGTTTCCATCACCCAGCACCCGCTTGAACAGATGAGAGAACCGCCTAGCCGCCGAGGCGATTCCCCTCCAAAAAGGCGTCCCAGAACGCGTGGCCTCTGTCTCTCGCATCATGTCCACCCCGATGGAGAGGATATCACGAAGCATAGAGGGAAAGAAGCCAGAGGAGGTACCCCAAAGCTTGTTGACCCATTTAAGCATGAGAGCATCGTTTACCAGATCCAGGCTCCGAATCCCGAGCCCACCGTCGCACTTCCTTTTCGCCACATCCTTCCATGCCACGAGATGAATGCCCCGCGATGCGGAGCCCCTTCTTCCCCAAAGAAAAGCCCGCATAAGGCCCTCGAGCCTCCTTCTGATCCCCACTGGAATGGACCAATTCGCCAAAAAATAGATCGGAATGGCCGCCAGAACCGACCTGATGAGCACAAGACGCCCACCCCTGGAAAGCATGGCCGCCCCCCACCCAGTAAGTCTTCTCTCCGCCTTTTCAATGACCCTGCTCCAATGGGACAATCTCGCCCTTCTCGCGCCTAGTGGTAGGCCCAGGTATTCAAATGGAAGAGTAGAGGGGGTGCATCCCAGAGTCATGCCACAAGCCGCCGCATAGCGATCATCCCAGGCGAAAGGGATCATCTTCGATTTGGAGTGGTTGATTCGTAGCCCCGATAGGTCGCTAAAGATGTCGAAGGTGGCCGCCATACCTTTAACCTCGTCCAGACCCCCCTCGATGAAGGCGATTGTGTCGTCCGCATATTGAAGTGTAGGACAGTTGCGGAAGTTAGACGAGAAACCAGATGAGAAGCCCCTCGCGATCACCCGATCCGCCATTCTCGGGAGCACGTCAGCGGCAATGACAAAGAGCATGGGTGCAAGTGGGCACCCCTGCCGAACACCTCTCCTTGGTTGAAACCGCCTACCAACGAACCGCCCATTCAACATGACCGAAAAGGATGCCGTAGAAACACATCGGCGCATCCAGGAGATCCAAACATTTGGGAAACCGCGAGCACGCAACACGGACCAGAGGAAGCTCCAGTCCAAAGAGTCATATGCCTTTGCGAAGTCGACCTTCCAAAGGAAGCCGCGTTTCTCATGCCTCACCCAGCTATCGACCATCTCAGACGCAAGGGCCGACACATCAGAGATCGAGCGGCCGGGGATGAAAGCCACCTGAGAAGGATGAATCAGAAAATCTAAAATTACCGCCAATCTCCTCGCAAGCACTTTCGCAACAATCAAGTAGAGAGCATTCGAGATTGCAATAGGACGATAGTCATAAGAGCATCCATCTCATCATTCATAGCATGCTTCTATCTGGGATTCTGAAGGGCCATATGATGAACACGTGTAAGAGGCATTGCCAGGAGAGCATGTGTAAACATCATGTCAGGTAGTCCATCAATATAAGTAAAATGTGACATAGAGTGCAGGGTGTGGTGCCTTTTAGACTTCCTTTAAACAATAGGAAGTTCAATAGAGAAAAAGGATCATTGATATTAATAGCATAAGTACTAGTATCAGGTGAGGGATTGTCACGTGCCCGACCATTACCTTGCAAATCAAGCAGAATAGGTAAGGAACCATCTCAGGTACTTGTTTGTTCAGCCTCTAGTAAACATGGAGTGCAAGGGGGGTCTCTAAGGGGATTCCCCCAACAATGCCAGTAAAGAAACATGACTTCTTTAAAAATGTGACATTTGTAGAGATAAAATAACAATGACCACCTAGATCATAGCATCTTTATCACTTTAAGATCTAGAAAACCTAAGAAGATGCATTTGATTGCACAAGGAGAAAGCTTATCTTTTGCATGAAAAGTGTAAACAAAGAAAGTGCAATCATAAACACGTCGAGGTAGTAGAAATGGCTTATCATCGAGATGAAGTGGTGAGAATGGAGTAGAACCTCCCAATATGAATGTGGAACCCCGTTCAATCAAAAAGTTGAAGTGAGAACATCATCACCCTAAAAAGTTCTAGGGACCTTAATTTGAGCAACTACAGTATGAGTAATGTCAAGAAGATGAAGAAATTTCCTTTCCGCAGTAACATTCTCATGATTTCAGAATCATAGGCCCTTGGGAACTAAAGAAAACTAATCAAATTTTCTACATAAACTCAAGAACATTATCAGATCAAAATATTTGAAGGAAAGAAAAAAGAAGTCTTGATATATGCAAAAAAGGACTTAACAACCAGAATGATCTTTGATCTTACCTTCATGAGGTAGACCAGTGAAATCTGACTATAGTCATCAATGAAAACAATAAAATAAATGTATCTTGTACTGCCACAACTAGGCAAATACCTCAAACATCACAATGAACAAGATCAAATAGAGACGATATCCGTGTCTCAGTATTTCGAGGAAAGGATGTTCTAAGATGTTTCCAAAACTGGCAAGCCTCGCATTCAAATGGCTTCAAAGAGTTGATTTCAAGAAACATCGGGGAGAGAGCACTGTAGAGATAGATATTATTATATGCTATCTACCCGTTCGTCATTTATATTTTTCTCTGGACTACTTTGTATTTTACACTTGAGGTCTCTCCCTATATAAGAGAGCCTAGGGTTCCCTTGAATAATAGATTACTCTTTTCTCACAACATGGTATCAGAGCCCTAGGGCTTCCCAACCGCCCCCACCCCACCCTCACACCCCCCCCCTCTACAGTTCTTCCGCCGCCGCCGTTCCCATCTCGGTCTTCCGCCGTCGCCGCCCCCTCCCGGGCCACCCTCCATTCCCGCGGACCCTCCCGAGTCTCTTCCACCACCACCACCCCCCGGGTCTGCCCTAGCGCCGCCGGACCCCCCCCCCCCGGGATCTGCCCTAGCGCCGCCGGACCCCCCCCCCCGGGTCCACCTCAACGCCGCCCGACCCCCTGGGTCCCCTTCAAGTGTCGCCGTAACATCCCAGCCCGTCGCCTCGTTCTCGTCTCTTCCTCCGAGTATATGGATTTGGGTGCGTAAAGTCTACATACGCACTCGAATCCTATGAAGTTTGTGTAAACATTTATCACTTCGTCTACATACCCTAGTTCTTCTCCGGCGGCAATATGTCAGAATCAAAGGTTGATATGCCCTCCATAGGCGCGTTCAAAGGTCTCACGCCTATAGTAAAGATGGACGGGTCGAACTATGAGCTCTGGGCGATGCAGTTTATGAGTCTCGTGAAGTCGAACGGTAAGAAGCACATTCTTACCGAGGATGAGCCAGCAGAGAAGACATGGATATATGCCTCGTGGGAGGCTGATGATTCGTATGCCAAGGTCTGGTTGTCAGGCACACTATCGATGGAGATTGCCAATGATGTCCTCCATCAACCCACTGCTAAGGTGATGTGGGATATTCTGGCTGCTACATATTCCCAGGTGCGAAATGAGACCAAGATGTTACAACTTCAGCATGCTATATTCACGATGAAGTAGAATGGCAGACCTCTTCACTCTTTATACACATCCCTGAGAGGGATGTTTGAGAAGTTGTACAGCACTATTCCCCTCACAGCGACTCCTGAACAACAGAAGACATATAGGAATGCCACTATGATGGGTGTTCTACTTGCGGCCCTAGATCCTGAGCATGAGGCCGCCCGCTCTCAGATTTTGGCTGATGCAGTTATTCCTCCGATGGAGGATGTTTACAGGAGACTCAGTCGGATATCAGTTTCGTCCAGCTCATCTACTCCACCCCCATCGGCGATGGCAGTGTCGCGTGGGAGAGGTGGTCACTCTTCTGGTCGTGGTCGTGGACGTGGACCCTAGGGGAGCGGTGGTCGTTTTAGGCCGTGTTCATATTGTCACCGCACAGGCCACTCGGAGGAGACATGCTGCTCTAAGCATGGGTTCACAGCATCGGCATGTGTAGCAGAGCATTCTCAGCCCCAATTGGCATCTACTGCAGACAATCGTTTCGAGGAACTTGTGGCACGTTTACGTGATATTATGCCACAATCATTTGGTGATTCTTCTGGTGGACCTTCAGATGTTGCTGCTACAGCATCTGCCAGTTCCTCTGTTGTTGCTGGTACCTCATGTAGTGCTACTGCATTTACATCTTCTCATGATATCTCTGATTGGATTATAGACTCTGGTGCCACACATCATCTCTGTCGTTATCGAGAGAGACTTGAGTCCTACAAGGACATTCCTCAGGGCCGCTCAGTACAGATTGCAGACGGTACTCATTCTCCCCTTGTTGGACAGGGGGGAGGTCTTCCTATCTTCTACTATGCATCTACAGAATGTTCTACATGCTCCTGAGTTCTCGATGAATCTGTTGTCTATTAGTCAGATTACAAAGGATTTGCACTGTCATGCTATATTTGACACGTCTTCTCTTATTTTTCAGGACATACTAACGGGCAGGGTGATTGGCTGTGGCTCTGAGCAGAATGGTCTATATCGGTTGGTCCGGAATACTTATGCTGGCGTCTCTTCTCATTCTGCCGGACAGGTTTCTCCATACATCTGGCATCTCCGTTTTGGTCATCTCCCGCTCCAGAAAATGCGACATCTTCTGCCTCAGATCTCTCCCAGTTCTTCTTTTCGCTGTGAAGCATGTCAGTTGGGAAAGCATCATCGGTCGAGCTTTCCTAGTCGTCAGAGTCAAAGCAGTAGCTCCCCATTTGAGTTGTTTCACATAGATATATGGGGTCCAAGTCGTGTACCCGATCATCAGGGACATAGATTTTATCTAGTGGTAGTGGATGATTTTTCTCGTGTTTCTTGGGTCTTCCTTTTAAAGAATAAATCTGAAGCCGGCGATGTGATTAAGAATTTGATTAATGAAGTGCAAAATGTGTTTTCTTCTACTGTCAAATATGTTCGTACTGATAATGCTCTTGAATTCTGCACACGGTCCCTCTCTCAGTTCCTTTCGTCAAAGGGCATTATTCACCAAACCACTTGTGCTTACACATCTCAGCAGAATGGTGTGGCAGAAAGAAAGCATCGCCACCTTCTTGACATTACTCGAACCCTACTGATTCAGAGTTGTGCTCATATTTCATTCTGGGGGGATGCTGTTCTTACCGCTTGCTACCTGGTCAATCGTATGCCATCTTCTGTTCTCGGTGAGAAAATTCCTCTCTCTATCGTTTTTCCTGACAAGGAATTATTCTCACTTACTCCTCGTGTCTTTGGTACTGTGGCATTTGTTCATCTTCTGACTCCTGGACTTGACAAACTCTCTCCTAGAGCTGTCAAGTGTCTTTATCAGTTATTCTCGGACTCAGAAGGGCTATCGATGTTATGATCCAATAAACAAGAAATACTTTGTCAGTGTTGATGTCACGTTCTTTGAGTCTGTTATGTATTTTTCCCCTGTAGGTGACAGACTGGTACTATCCACTACCAACGATGATGTCTATGTCCCTCCACCACCTACTTGGAGTCCACCTGAGTCCACTCCTGTTCCTGGCTCTACGTCGTCTTCACCACCAGCTCCACCTCCACCACCTCCACGACCTCTTATTCCACCCTTACCAAAGTTCTATACGCATCGATCAGGTCCTGCTCAGGCTACACATCAGACATCCATCATGCTTCAGGTATGTTCAGATGGCATTACTACTGAAGGGTCAGATATGGTACATGTGCAGGATTCTTCAGTGCAGGAGGAGACTACACCATCCAGTACAACAGAAGATGATCTTGATCTTCCTATTGCTCTCCGGAAGCAGAAGAGGACGTGTACATCTTATCCCTTTGCTTCACAGGTGTCTTTTCATCGCCTCACAGGCGACTTTCAGAGATTTGTTGCAGCTTTATCTTCCGTGGACATACCACAGACATACCAGGATGCTATGGAGGTTGATTGCTGGAGAAAGGCTATGGAAGATGAGATGAGTGCACTACAGTCTCGTGGCACATGGACCTTGGTTGTTCCTCCTTCTGATGCATCTATTGTGAGCTGTAAGTGGGTATTCACAGTTAAATACCACGCTGATGGCAGTCTAGATCGATACAAAGCACGGCTGGTCGCACGAGGTTTTACACAAACCTATGGCGTGGACTATATGGATACATTTTCTCCAATGGCTCGTCATTCCACTCTTCGCATTCTCTTATCAGTTGTTGTGGTACGTGACTGGAGTATATCTCAACTGGATGTCAAGAATGCCTTCTTGTATGGTGATTTGTAGGAGGAAGTCTACATGCAGCAGCCACCAGGGTTTACTGCTGAGGGGGAGAAGCATATGGTGTGTAGACTTCCCAAGGCAATTTATGGCCTCAAACAGAGTCCAAGAGCGTGGTTCCAGAAGTTTTCCAATCTGATAGAACGACAGGGATTCAAGAGGTCGAATGCAGACCACTCGTTGTTTGTTCAGAAGTCATCGGCAGGTACGGTTGTTATCATGATCTATGTTGATGATATTCTAGTTACAAGAGATGATATTCAGGGCATAGAAAGAGCGAAGGCATTCCTAGGCCGTCAGTTCATCACAAAGGTCCTTGGAACCCTAAGATACTTTCTGAGGTTGGAATTTGCCAGGAATGCACAGGGTCTAGTAATGACCCAAAGGAAATACATCACAGATTTCTTGACTGAGACCGGCATGGCTGGATGCAAACCATCAAGTATTCCCATGGATCCAAGCATGAAGCTGTATAATGATGATACTGCTGAAGTGGACAAGAGGAGATATAGAGAAATGGTGGGTAAGCTCCTTTATATTACCATAACCCGTCCCGATATTGCCTTTGCAGTGAGCAGGGTGAGTCAATTTATGGAGCAGCCAAGACAAGTTCATATGGATGCCATATACATGATACTGAGGTATCTGAAGTCTTCTCCAGGTTCAGGTTTGTTGTTTCAAAAGGGCACAGATTTGTCTATCTCAGCATGTGCATATGCCGTTTATGCAGGATGCCTTAAGGATCGAAAATCAACCTCAGGATTTGCAGCTTTTGTTGGGAGCTCTCTGGTTTCTTGGAAAAGCAAGAAACAAACTGTTGTGGCAAGGTTCAGTGCTGAATCCGAATATAGGGCCATGGCACAAGCAAGCACAGAGATGATGTGGGTTCGATCTGTACTGGAAGATCTACATGTGGCCGTACCTCTATCCATGCAGCTTCAGTGTGATAATCAGGCAGCCTTATTTATTGCCAACAATCCAGCTTTTTATGAAAGAACTAAGTACATTGAAGTTGACTACCACTACACTAGAGACTTGATCCAGAGAGGATTGATATCTACAGCTCGTGTGAGCTCAGGGAACCAGACTGCTGACGTATTCACCAAACCGTTGCTCAGAGGACCTTTCCAGAGATGTTCTTCCAAGCTGAGCATGATAGACATCTATGCTCCACCTTGAGGGGGAGTGTAGAGATAGATATTATTATATGCTATGTACCCGTTCGTCATTTATATTTTTCTCTGGACTACTTTGTATTTTACCCTTGAGGTCTCTCCCTATATAAGAGAGCCTAGGGTTCCCTTGAATAATAGATTACTCTTTTCTCACAACAAGCACTAACAAAAGGATGTCAAAAGCATAGATGCCAGAGATAAGAGTTTGTATAAATGGATACGAAACAAGCAAATAAAGAGTTATCAAAGACATTAAGATAATATAGTCCATGGTTCTTATAACCACCACCAAAAAACTGCAACGTCGGAATATCCTGAAAGTAACAATATTATTGATTAAAAGTAAACCAGCAATTTAGCTCCATATATAATTTTATGAAGAGATAGAAAACTTAGAGGAAAATCCATAGACAATATACACAAAAGTTTAATACACCGGAGAGTTTAAGTCTGGAGGAGCAATCGATCCTGCCCATGGTCCTAATGGGAGAAAGAATACCATTTGCTAGTTCAACTGATTTCACAGAAGTAGACAGCTAAGAAGATAGAGAGCTATTATCACCAGTCAAATGATTTGAACTAACAAGTATGGGCGACCATAAATTAGCCATATTAGTAATGACTCCAAAAGATATAGCAGTAGCCATCAGGAGATGTATATATGGTGTGTGGAAGAGTTATATCTGAGAAGTTGCATAAGATGACGGTATTCTCCAGTAGATAAAGGTGCTGAAAAGTAGAGAGAGATACTTCCCATAGTCATTTCTATACTGGAGATGATGGCCGCTAGCTAGTATGCACATAATTAGGAAATGCAGTTAATATTCTACCAACGTCACCAACGCAGGATCGCAACAATTGATATGATGAAAGTTGTTGCGTCTAGGTGTGATTGAGGCATTTGATCGACTTGGTGTGGTTACCAAATGGATGCGCATGCACACCAAAACTAGCATAAAAGTAAAATTAGTGCAAGTGCAGTCCTCCAGAAACACGCTTAATGTAGTCCTCCAGTGTTTGCAGATCAGGAAATAGGACTACGACTGAGTAGAGATATGCACGGAGAAATAGAACTACGTCAAATGCAGAAATAGAACTACACTTGAACAGAATTTCTAGTGTTACTGCGACCCAGAAGCATGGTACTGTAGAACTTCAATAGGAAGAGGTTGGATAAGGGATCATCAAGTGCAAAACCAACACAGAAACAACTTCAACTAGGGCATGATACTCCAAAAACAAGCATATTACTCCACAACTTCACAGTGCATTGTAGATTTCAAGATTGAACTTCACAGTGGAGCTCTTTGCAGCATGAATGTAGCATCTTCTATATGTTAGTGTAGCTGTAACATGTTACCAAAAAGGGCTTCACAATAACAAAAATGCATCAAAGCGGCACTTTCTATATCTTAGTGCAACAACACGGTGCAGATCTATAAGGTTGGCAGTGATCATCTTTTAGTGTTAAGATCAGGCGGAACCAACAGTAGTGGGATGTTATGTCAAACACGAGGAAGAGAAGAAGAGGATTTTTAGGCAAAAAAGGGGGAAACTCAAAAAGGTGTTCGCCTAAAAAGGATTAATTAAGAGATTTAAAAAAATATTACATGAGCCAAAGTTGTGATTAAGGTCTCGGGAGAATGAAATACATTTTCTGCATAAAAGCACTCCTCGAAAAAATTACACCATTGTGTACCATCCAAAGTGCCCAGATTATCGCTATTGGTAGAAGCATATCTTTGTTTGGATGGAAGCAGTTGTTGGTTGATGGTGAAGGTCTAGAACTCTGAGCAAATAAGGCACAAAGCTCCGATCTAGGAAAATCGCTCTCATGCCATGTAAAGAAAAGTGTAGGATGATATGAGATAAATTTGTTCAAGGGGTAGGGTTTCGTATACGGAGATGAAAACATAAAACCCTAATCACACAAAAGAGGAAAAGACAATAGAGTCCTTAACATGACTACTAGAAATAAAAAGAACAAAAGTTGACAAAAGCTAATGCCTAAATAAGGAAAATATCAATTATATCGACTCTCGACTCTCGAGACAATCCAAATATTGATCATGTCCTCAAACATCAAAGTGGAATAACTTAAACAAAGAGATACAAATAACCAATACTAGAAATGGGGAATGAACTATGATAATGCTTCCTCGTTTGGAAGGTCTCAGACTCAAGGTTAATAGTGGGAGCGATCATGGGCTTAACCCGACAAAGTTTCTGAAGATAGGGATAACCTAAACACTCTTTTCATAAAATGTCCGAAGAACTGGAAAATCAAATTCTAAAGCAAGCAGGAACACATAGGGATTAGACCGAGTGGTAGACAAATTTTCTTCACAGACCGCACTAATCCTCATCTATTCAAGATATCTTAAAAACAAACGAGATCGTATCAAATATAGCTCGACAATTGGGTACTCTCCAAATATAACTGACAGAAAATAAGCTAATGGGAAATTCATGAACAAATAGAACGACAGTGACCTTACTGTTTTTGGGTGAGGTTACCCTCCCCTCGTCCCTTTAGCAAGGGATAATCTTCCATCAGCTACTTGGGCAATTCGTCACTTATCTCTATTAAAGTATACTTTTCTCTTCATAGATATGAGTGCAAGTTCTGAATATTAAGTAAGCACGACATTAGACAAAGTTTAACATAACCAACAAAGATGTCTTAATGGGCGGCGGTGGCTATATCAGAATTATCACCGTGTTGGGAACAAGTGTAGTCACCAAAGCTGAGCATGCTTAGTCGATGCATCAAATCATTAAATTCCCCCTTCGAGACTTATATTGCAATCGATCATCAATGTCAGTGGTGATGACACAAGCAGCAACTAGCAAGAGGATGCCCATTTTTGAACGAGCAGATAGTCTCAATATGCCTTTCACCACATAATGTGCCATGGATTGCACTACATCTTCTACTTGGCATGGTACAACCACAATCATGTCTTCGATACGCACCACATCCTCATCTTAAAGTACCAGCAAGGGCAATCGTTTGTACACAAATATTGTAAGTGGTCGTGTTGTGAATTACCGCACAACGATTAAGTATGATGTATGTCTCCTCTAGTAGGGGTAGTTCAGAGTTTTTTTTTTTTTGAAGTCAAAGAAGGGGGTAACACGCATAGGTGTCCGCCCCAAATTTTATTACTAAACGAAATTAAGAAACAGGTACAATTTTCGACATTACAGAACCCAATCCTCCACTAAACCTCTAGAGTGTACTACAACATTTTCCTTATAAAATCATTGTCCAGAGAAGAGGTTGTAATCATATGATCTCTGGCAGAAGAATAGTTTAGGTTAAGCGCGCAACGAATATCATGATTGCCATGTATTTGTGGTATTCCTTCTATTTTAGACATTCTCATTATGGGATACACTGCATTGTAATTTTTAAATAATGATTTCAACTATGAGAAGTATTCATCTAGGATGCCCTGATTGCTTCGGATTCATCATAAGTTTGGAGAACCTGACTCGAATTATTACCCTACCGACATGTGGCTTTCAAAGAGGTCCATATGTCATATGCATTTCCATAAAAAATTTATTTTTACCAGCAGTTATGCTAATGACACTCACCATAATCCATGAACAAACTATGCCTTCATCTTTGTCCCAGTGGCATTTTTCCCTTTTTTGGCAGCAAGTTGTTTATAGAATAATGTGTTATTTGCCATACCTCCAAATGATCATCAAGAACATCCTCGATCATTTAAGACAATTGATCTCCTTCAACAACTGGACCGAGCTAAAAGTAGGTAGATGTACATCCCTCTTATTTATAAGATGTTACGTCAAACGCGTCTTACATGTTCATTATAATGTAGTTCCTGCTTTTCGGTACTGACAATTATATCGTACTGGTTTAGATCATACCACGTAAAGTATAGCACCTTGTATATTCTACAAAAGCAATACACTTATCAGCAGCAATCAGCAATTGTGTCGATACTTCAGGGGTGACGGTGTGGGAAGTTAGAGGTTACAACTGGAGACAACCTTTGATAGAGGTTGAAAGCATTGGACGGAGGTGTGGGGGTCTAGACAAAAACGCAAACCCGGGTGACAAGAAAACGAGTGGGACTGGAGTGACATTTACTTAGCGAGGCCTAGAGAGGGTGGTTAACGGCCTGGGAGGCCTTGAGGTGGTTGGAGGCAAACCTAGAGCTGGTTGGCAGCAACGATGGAAGCGATGGAATCTGGAGGCAGACGCGAGAAGGGCCTGAAGGGCCGAGGAGGTTGACCTTGCCCATATACTAAATGCAAAGATGGGAGATATTTCTTATTAGAATACAGTACCCTTATGCTCCCTATAGGGAAAGTCCTAGGGTAGACTAGTGTAACCCTAAGGTGACGGAACAACAGAATGTCTCTCAACGATCTCAGTTTGGAGCATGGTCTTCTTCAATCATTTATGGATGACGAGTCTTTTCTATACTCTATTGTATGCCTCCCTTGTGTTAATCTTTCTGCATGACAGAGCATAAGAGGAAATGCAGAGAAAGTCCATCAGCAAATCGAGGCCCTTTCGGAAAAGTCTAAAGAGAGGGAGTGGGAGAGAATAAGCACTACGTCAATAAAGACTGATGGCTATAAAATTGTACGGAGAAGAAGACACACATCGGCAATAACCATACGCAACAAGGATGAGAGATCGGACAAGCTTGTTGAGATTCCTCATCGTATACGAGCATCATCAATGTACAAGGGAAATGCTCAAGGTGTGGAGGTCGTGCTCGCCATGCACATGCTTGTCATAACCCTGTAAGATGATTCGGATGTGGAAATTTTGGTCACCAACAACAATTGTGTCCCAGAACCAAGATCTAGAACCCTCGTTTACAACAAACGAAAGAACAAAAGGTGGGGTCTCCCGCCATTCTTGTTGGGCTATGTAAATCAGCTGGAGACTGCATGTTGAATGTTATGTATGATCTTGGAGAGGTCTTTGGCACACGATCCGTAGAAGATGTGGTTCAGATTAGCCAAACAGTGGTTTGTGTAAAAACCCTCACTCTGATAGAGACGAACAAAATTCTCGCATATAGTAATAAGGCAGCAGGTTGTATTCACTAGAAGAGACGCCTCTCCTAAGGAACGGCATACTAGACACCTCGGCCACTAGAACCCTCATGGTGAACGGTCCCCCTCTACGCTGATGCTTCATGGATATGGTGAGGTATGTGTTACAACCGGTGAGGGTGGTGCAAGCCATTCTATTGAATGGACTCTCTTGTGGTCGACCATCTAAAGTGTTGATCTCTATTTCGGGGCTTAAAAGTGCGATCCCCCTAATGTGTGAGTTCCATGTTGGAGATCGGTAGATGCACCAATATACTGACGTGTTTTCCCCAACAAAGTCTAGTAGTGGTGCTCCAACATTGGATGATGTTAGAAAATAGGAAGCGGAAGCGGAATCGGAAATAAAGATAAAGAAATTGAAGAACACAATAATTTTACGTGGAACCCTACTCCCTAAGGAGCGGGATGAAACCACGGGAGAAGCCCTCAAAGGGGCGGATATTGCATTCCTTTTTCTCCATGGATACAGGAGGTCTGGGGCTCCTTATATAGCCTCCACAGAGCCTTCAAATCCCACCACTGGTAGATGTGGGACTAAACATATGGATGAGGTAAATGGATCCTAGAGAGATCCATTTACCCTCCTACAACTTATATGACGCACAACCAAATACTCCAACACTCCCCCTCAAGTTGGAGCATGCAATGCTCAGCTTGGACAAACAGAAAGAAACTCAACTCACGCTACATGACACTACGGACAATATCAACTCAACGCCACAATTGTCGGCTGCTGTCGAGGACGTTGCTTCTCATGCCGTGCAGGTAAGGAGGACGAACGGGCTGGAGTGTGAGTTTGATGAATCTCCTCGTCGGAGAGCATGTGCTCTGAACTGCGCCTGTCAGAGTTACTGCAACTGGAAATGAGTCTTCTCGTCGGAGTACTCTAGCCCGCCACAACATGTGGACAACTGCTTCATCTCTGAAAAAGGGTCAAACTGAAAAGGTCGTGGAAGTGCAATCCTCGTCGGAGTCTACGGTCGTTGGAGAATGGATTCTGAAAGAAATCTCCTCGTTGGAGAACTGGGTCTCTCCTATCTGGCTCAAAGAATGGTACTCTACTCTGGAGTCCCTATGATACCACATGAAAACCCTTACCAGCATGGCATAAGGAATGGTCCTCTACTCTGGAGTCCCTATGGCTCACATGAAAACTCTGGCCAAAACAACAAGAATAGATGGGGACCACTGACAATGATGGCAAACACATGCTCATCTGAAAAGACCGCATACTCGTGCGTGTCTGAAACTGGAGACTCGGAAACTTCTGACGTCGAGTCTGGATAACTGATCACTGTAGAGTCTGAACGAATGGTTTGGTCTGGAATCTGTCGTCTGAATCTGGAATATCTGTATAGACCTGTGACTCTACATATACTCCGCATTTCTCCCATACTGGTCGGAACATCAACATCGACCAAGTTGGGATAAGACATGAAGAATGGGGAGAAAATAAGAAACCAAATAAGCCGACTTAAAATATTTTTTTCGAGTTTTTTTTTTCAAAATCATTCATTTTTTTCTCGGCTATTTTCAATTTTTTTAAAATAGCCGTCACAATTTTTTTAAGTCATTTTTTAAAGCCGATCAATCACCTTTTTTTAATAAACTCTCGGCCCATCTTTGAGCCCATAATATGCAATATTCCCCCTCACCCTTTATTTTAAACTCGGCCAAAAACAGAGGCCAATCTCTCTCTCCTATCTTTTCTCTCCCTTTTTTTCACACGGCCAAACTGGACCTTAAAATTTATATTTTTTTAAACACAGCCAGCAGCCCTTGTGGGTTACTTTAGAGTTCCCATCAGGGAACCCCTCTTTCAAATGACGCATGCAGGCTCGTGAGAAGGGGTCGCCGCCCTGACGTTGAACAAGAGGAGGAGAGGATCTCGGAGGTGTCGTCATTACTGGAGAAAGTATGGCTGGAGCTCGCCGCCTACGCGATCTACGCACATTTAATACAACAGTCGCCGCCGCTTGTGGAAGCTGATGAGCATCGCGCCTTTGGGGCTCGCGCCAAGGCGGAGGAACGGCTAAAAAAGGCAGCGCCGCCTGGGGTTGCGGCGCTTGGAGCGCGCCGTCGTGCGAGAAGGGAGCGAGCGGCTAGGAGGAGTCGTCAGATCTGGAGATGAAGCACGAAGAGCTTCTAGTTGCGGCTACAGCGGCATGCTGCCTAGGCCTAGAGGATGTGTGTGCGAGTACGCCTGGAGGCACTCCTGGAACTCTGGAGCGTCGCGAGTGCGCCTAGGCTGATTGGAGGGTGCGGCTAGGGCTCGCTGCACCTAGGAGCTCGAGCAGCCATGAGATTAGCCACCAAGGTGCGGCCTGGAGGGCTTGGAGCGGCGACGCCAGCCGCCTGCTGGGCTGGAGTGGCGCACTGGAGATGGCTTGTCTTCATGCGCGAAAGGTTTTCGCTACCGCAGGAGAGAAGTCACGTCCTGGAGGGCGCCGCCTAGGGATTAGATCTTGCGTCGCATGCGCAAGATTCAAGAGATAGAGACTTGTTGCTGCAAAGCCTCCAGGCGGCCTTCGAGATGAAATCGATAATGCCTTCAGATTTAGGGTTTTTTTAGAAAAAACCTTAGAACAATGAAATTCTAATCTTGAACAAATGACGAACGTAATAATATCCAAGAACAACAAATGAATCTCGAACAAATGATGAACGAACGTAAAATCCTCGAGAATCGACCCGCTCTGATACCATATTAGAAAATAGGAAGCGGAATCAAAAATAAAGATAAAGAAATTGAAGAACACAAGAATTTTACGTGGAATCCTACTCCCTAAGAAGCGGAATGAAACCACGGGAGAAGCCCTCAAAGGGGCGGATATTGCATTCCTTTTTCTCCATGGATACAGGAGGTCTGGAGCTCCTTATATAGCCTCCACAGAGCCTCCAAGTCCCACCAATGGTAGATGTGGGACTAAACATATGGATGGGGTAAATGGATCCTGCAGAGATCCATTTACCCTCCTACAACTTATATGACGCACAACCAAATACTCCAACAGATGATACTACAACGATGGTCGACGAGTCAGGCTCGCCGAACATAGAAGAGGAAGCATCGCATGCCCGAGAAGCTTAAGTGTTGCCAACTTGAGAAGCTGAACAGTTGTTGACATGGACTTGAAGGGAAAGAAGATACGTGTCCTCCTCGATAATAGTAGAGGCGGGCAAATTATCTGTCCCATCTTTCGTTGAAGTGGTCTTAGGGAGATTGGGTCGATCTGAATCCAAGACCCGACCACCCGATACACCAGACCTAGGATTCGGATCCATTCTACACTTCTTTTGGATTGGCCAAGTGATGCCATCCTATTGGGCCTTGTTGTAGTTATTATTCCTGTGTTTTATGCTCTGTAACCCTTAGGGGTATTTATGTATTCTTCCTCTTGATCTCTTTAGTGTTTTCTCTATATAGGAGAACCTAAACCTATGGAATAAACAACTCATTCTCTTTTCTCCACATGGTATCAGAGCAACATTCCTAGATCTGGTCTCTGACCTATCTCCATTATGCTGCCACATTCAAGCCTCTCCACGTGCTTGCACGGGCCCTTCTTCTTTGCCTAGGGCCTCGCACAAGCTCTTCCAGGGTTGTCGCTAGCCCCTAAGGGATATGGTTCTGCTACAGCCCCCTCCAGGGCCACCGCAGCAGCTACTGCAGCCATCCTTAGGCCACCTCCAGCCAACTACTAGGTTATCAACCGGACGACCAACAATGTTGAGGCTCACATTGCCTCAAATCTTCTTTACAAAAACATGACCAAGGAAATGTGGGAGGATCTCAAGCAGACATACTCCCAAAAGAAGAGGAAGTCATGCTTTATCGACATTTACAGGGGAATCTGGTCGACATATCAGGGTGATTCCACCATCAATGAGTACTACAGGCATCTCTCCAGCACGTATGAGGAGCTTTTTAAAATAAGAAAACGGGAGAGCCCTCCCAATGCGGGAGTCACCACACCAAAGTATTCATTAATTAACGAGAAGGTACATCAGTTGGAAATCCAGAAATTGTGCAATGCATTACAGTGCGCAAGTACATTTTCAAAGTAAAATCGTTGCCCCTTGAAAGTGGTATCATTCCTGCCAAGCCAAATAGCCCAGAGCGCTGCAAAGGGCTTGGAGACGTCTCCGGAAGACCCAAGGCCGACCGCCCGAATAGATCTCCAAAAATGCTCCGCATCTAATGTCCGAACCCACGGAAGCCCCAACAAATCCCACACATTGGCCGAAGACCTGCATCCAAAGAAAATGTGATCTGCATCTCCACGTCGTCCTTGCATCTGTCACACATCAAATCTGTCGCACCCCAGCAGTCTGCATCTTCTCACCTTGTCACATAGACGATCTCTCTTTAGACACTAAAGAAAGACCTTAACCCGAGTAGGAATCTCAGTCGCCCAAATCACCTTCAAATCAGCACATAGGACTTCCTCGCGCTCCACCATACCACCACTCAGCTTCCGATAAGCAATCTTCACTGAGAACTTACCATCTACCCACACAAAATGGTCGGGGTCGCCCGATAAATCCTAGACAGGGGTAATCTCCGATAGTAACCGCAAAAAATCTTCCAATCTCTGATCCGAGAGAACCGCAAGGAACCTCGGCACCCACGACCCAGATTCAGCCACCTCCGCCACCCGCGCCCCCTGTCAACGGCTAACGCCATCAACCTAGGAAAGCGGTAGGCCAACGCCCCCTCCCCTGTCCAGTCATCCTGCCAAAAACGGAACCGGAGACCATTCCCCAACTTCGGCCGGAGGAGAGACCTGAGCCTCGGAATCATGGCACGGATCCCAGTCCATAAGGAAGACTCATGCCACTTCTGCACTACCACCAACTCCCCCGTGACACCGTAAATCTCCCTCAGCAACCGCAAAACCGGCGAGTCGGATGGACCCCAAATGTGTACCACCCATTTGGCTAACAAGGCTCTGTTCATAAAAGCCACATCCCCGACGCCTAGGCCCCCCTCCGAGACAGGTACCGCAAGATCCTTCCAAGCCACCAGGTGCAACCCCCTCGTTGTCTGCCTCCCATCTGATCAGAAAAAATATCTCATCAAAGCCTCCACCTTTCTTCTGACACCAACAGGCATTAATCTCGTCGAGAAGAAAAAAATCGGAATGGTTGAAAGAACGTGCTTCAGTAATGTAAGTTTCCCACCCTTGGACAGAGTGGTAGCCTTCCATCCTTCCAACCGCTCCTCCATTCTCCGAAGAACACAATCCCAATCAGACTTCATCAGCCTGCCATCAACCAGTGGCAACCCCAGATAGGTTATCGGTAATCACCCCATGAGGCATTCTGCCCACGCCGCTAACCTGCTACTCTCCTCGCCATCCATCCCCATTGGAACCAGGACCGACTTCTTCTTGTTAATCTGCAAACCAGAGAGGCAGCAAAACATATCCACCAAAGTAGCCGCAACACCGGAATGGAGATGTCCCACATCTTGAAACCCTCGCACCAACCCTCCTCAACCGCCCGCTGAAACAAGACTGCAAGACAATCCGCAACCAACACAAAAAGCAGGGGAGCCAGGAGGCAACCTTGACACACCCCCCCCCCTCTGCGGTTGAAACCATCCTCCCTCCGGTCTCCCGTTGACCAACACCGAGCAGGAGCTAGTGGTGACGCATCTCTTGACCCAAGCAATCCATTCTTCTGGAAATCCCCTTCTCTGCAGCGCTATCCACAGGAATCTCCAACTGACACAGTCGTAGGCCTTGGCATAGTCAATCTTCCAAAATGCCCCTTTCTTTGTAGACCTCTTCCACTCACGACAGATTTCCGAAGCGGTCACGATACCATCCGTCATACACTGACCTGGAATGAACGCAGATTGTGCCGGTAATACCACAGAGGGCAAGACAACCCTAAGTCTGCTCGTCAGCACCTTAGCGACAATGAGATAAATTCCATTAGAAATAGAAATCGGCATGTAGTCCCCAACCCCCATTGGGGTGTCCTTCGGCAGCAAAAAAAAATCAATGCCCTGTTTACTTTCTCAAAATCCCTGTTGCCATCCCAGAATTCAGTCAAAACCTCCAAGATGTCACCCTTCAGCAGATCCCAGAACTCCCGGTAAAAGGATATAGAGAAGCCATCCGGGCCAGGAGCCCCGTCCGCATTCAGATCCCAAACCGCCCTGCGCACCTCTTCCTCTGTAAATTCGGCCACTAACAACTCATCCTGGGTTCCACTCAAAGACCCCGCCCCCCGGCCCGTCCAGCCCCAACCATTCTCCTCCCTCACTCTCTTCGAAGCCCTCACAAAGTGCTCCCGCAAGGCAACTCCAATGTTCCTCTCGCCCGACACCCTTTGGCCCCCCACCTCCACCTCATGCAAAAAACTCCTTCTCCTCCTCCCGGAAGCCACAGAATGAAAGAAACGCGTGTTCGCGTCTCCTTCCCTCAGCCACTTCTGCCTCGATCTCTGGCGCCAATGAACCTCTTCTTTCATGTCCTCCAGTGTTTGCGAAATCAGCCGCAAGGGCCGCATATGCGGCCGTATATGCCCGCGCGGCATGCAGAACGCACCGATTACGTGAATCAGTGCATTATGCGCCCTACCCGCATATGCGGCCCGCATATGCCCCGCATATCCCGTATATGCCCGCATACTGCTCCAGCAGCTCCAACTTTTCAATCTTCTCATTCAGGTCCTTAATTTTGTAACTCTACCTCTTCCTTCATTCTATTGTAAGAATATGGCATGCATTTGTATACAATTGCAATGGATTATACCATTATGTATATGCAATGTTTTATGTTTTCCTCATATATTGTTTTCACGAGTATATGCAATATATCATCGAATATTTTTATATATGTCGATTGAGGTTTTGCTCATTTAGTGCATGTATGTACAACTTCTGTTATCATGAATCATCTAATATGTGATGTTTTTATGATAAATATTTTTTGTGATTAAATATGAGGCAATTAAAAGCATATAAACACCCATCTAACATGAATTATTTTCACAGATCTTCTTTAACTCCACTTAGATACATAAATTCAGTGGTAATGTTATTTATATATATTTATTTTTAAATTTAAAATTAGAAATCGTGTAGAACCGCATATACCCCGCATATGCCCCCGCATACCGCTTATTCAGTATCCGGTGACCTGTCCGAACGCATACGCATACCACTTTCCTGAACCTTGCTGTCCTCCCGAAGCACCGCCTCTAACCACGCTACCCTCTCCTCCACCTCCTCCGGAGTCAGACTCCGGTCATCATCCAGCCCATCTAACATGCTTATCCCAACCTCTGCCTCTGCCTTGACTGCCCGCCGCCTCCTGGCGACCTCCTTTCCAAAAGTCAACAGCAACCGCCTTAGGGAATCAAGTTTGGCAGCAAACCACGACACCGCCGAACCTGCCACCACAAAATCCCACCAGTGATCAACCACCATGCCCCTGAAGCCCTCCTCCAACAACCATTTCTTCTCAAAACGAAAGGAGAATCGAGCCAGGCGCTCCTCCCCAGAAAACCAAAGAACGGGAGTGTGATCAGAGAGCGTCCTCGTAAGGGCCCAAGCCCTCGCCAGCGCGAAAGCCTCCCCCGCCTCAACCGACATCAGGAACCTGTCAAGCCTGGACCTCGATCTCGTATTCCTCCAAGTGTACTTGCAGCCGGCCGCATCCATGTATGAGGAGCTTGTTATATTTCAACCGTCGTGTTGTACCAAATAGGTACAAGAGCGTTCTGGCTGGCATGTATATCTCTTTCTTGATAGCCTACATTATAGGTATTGGGCAGCGAAGGAGAAATTTATTGTATCTAACACACTGCCAATGATGAATGCCATCTTTAGTTGACTTGAGGAACTAGAGATATATGTTGCTCAGCCTCCTGCCCTACCCTCAACAGAGAACTCTGCACACATCACCTAATCTGGGAGATGGGGCAGATACGGCTTTCGAGGAGGATGCGGTTGTGATTCAAGTCATTGATGTGGATGAGGATCTGGACGAGGATGCGACTTTGGTCGTGGCCATGAGCAAGACTCTACTGCCCCATGCACTCACTATGGTCGGTGGAACCATCTGTCCCTGGTAGAAGTTTGGTGTGCATCATTATCATGCCAATAATACCTATGAGGACGCCTATGATGTGGAAGAGGCGTCGCCTGTAGCAACTTCCATGGCAAGACGGTACATCTCATTGACGTAGATTACTCCCATCTGATGCAGATTTTTCAGACTCCAGGGCCTACTACCTCCAGTAACACTACCATTGTTGCTCGGCTACTCCTTTAGGTACAGTAGCCAACTCTGCAATGAATCCTGCTCCGACTGGATTATTGATTCCAGTACCTCTATTCATCTGACTGGAGAATGTAAACTGCTAACCTCCTCCATACCATCTAGTTCTGTGGAGTCGGTTCGAGACACTAATGGGACTCAATCACTGATTACTACTGCTGGAACAATGGAGTTTCCTTCCAAGCTCCGACTTTCTGGGGTCCATTGTGCTCTTGACTTCCCTCTTAGTTTGTTATATGCACATAAGCTTTGTGTTGAGATTAACTGTCACGTGATATTTGTTGAGTTTTGTTGCTATTTTCATGATATCCGAATGAGGTGGATTTTTGGTGGGTCATGAGAAGAATGACCTATATTATCTTGAGTCTTGACATACCTTCAAACTCCAAGTTTGTTGATAATGCGTCCAACTCCGAAGACATGTTCCTATGGCATTTGTCCTTGGGCATCCCTCTGCCAAGGTTATCTCCATGATGTTTCCTGAACTCTCTACTATGAAGCCCATTCAGTGTGAGGCGTGTGAGTTCAGGAAACATCATCGAACTTTGTTTCTTGTTCGTATCGAGTCCCATAGTACTAGTGCTTTTCATCTTGTTCATAGTGATGTTTGGGGACCTTGTCTGGCCCGAACATTAAATAGTCATCGCTATTTTATAGTTTTCGTTGATGATTATAGTAATAAGATTGTTAGAAATATCTTTCAACATGTTAAAAACGTCTTTTCTATTTGTGTTAAGATCATTCGAACTGACAATGCTCTTGAATTAACCCAACAAGACTTGACATCTTTCTTTGCATCTCTGGGGACTGTTCACCAAATCTCTTGTCAATATACCTCACAACAGAATGGTATAGCAGAGAGGAAACTCCGACACCTGTTAAATGTTGCCAGATCTCTCCTTAGTCACATGAGTGTTCCTTAACGTTATTGGGGGATGCCATCTTTACTGCGGTCTATCTCATCAATCATGTTCCTTTGTCTGTTCTCGAAGGGGGAACTCTATTTTCATTATTATACCCTATTAAGTCTCCCTTCCCTTTACCTCTGTGAATCTTTGGTTGTATTGCCTTTCTTTATAACTTCCATGCAGCAGACAAATTATCACATCATGCTATCAAATGTGTCTTTTTTGGGTACTCTCGTACCCAGAAAGGTTATCGTTGTTATGATCCCGTTGGGCGTCGGTACTATGTGTATGTTGATGTCACCTTCTTTGAGCAGACAAGTTATTTCACGCAGATTGTGAGTGGCATCCCTTTGGACCTCCCTCGTCCACCAATCATCTATACTCTTCAGCGTACTTCTGATCTTTCTACGCCAATGTATGTACCTTTATATGTACCTTTTATGCGGGGATAATATGACCACTTCGAGTGTTGCCATCACTGCTGCCTCGAATGTATCTGAGGAGCTTCCTATAGCTCTCTGCAAACAAAGAGGCAATGTACTTATCACCCCATGTCACACTTTACTTCTACTGACAGTTTATCTAGGTGTGACAAGAGATTTGCATATGCTCTGAACGATATTACCGTATCCAAAAATCATCTTAGTGCAATGCAGGATAATGGTTGGCGACATGTCATGGATGAGGAGTTGAATGCACTTACCTCCCGAGGCACATGAGATCTTGTGTTGTGCCCCTCGAGAGTTCATCTTGTGGCTTGTAAATGGGTCTTCATGACAAACAATCGCTTGATGGCCCGATTTATATGTTGAAAACCAGACTAGTTGCATAAGGTTCCACACAAACCTTTGGGGTTGATTATTTTGAGACATTCTCACCAGTTGCCATAATGGGATCGATACATACCATTCTCTCTGTTGTTGTCAACAAGGCCCGACCCATTTACCAACTTGATGTGAAGAACACCTTTCATTATGGTGACCTTGAGGAGGAGGTCTACATGATGCAACTGCCAGGTTATGTAGTCTAGGGGGAGCATGTATGTCGAATACGCAAGGTCATCTATGGCCTGAAGCATAGCCCCAGGGCATGGTTTGATGGTCTCACTATAGAGATCAGCACATTTGTCTTTCAGAGGACAACATCTGACTACTATGTCTTTGTCAGAAGATGGTCTATTGGCACTATCATTCTTGTTGTCTATATTAATGATATGGTCGTCACTGGAGACGATGAAGTCTGTATTCGAGAGACCAAGGCCCTCCTAAAGATCTTGGTCAAGCTCGTTATTTTCTAGGCATTGATGTGATATGCACTACAGAGGGACACCATCTTTCACAGAGGAAGTATTGCCTCGATATTCTAACTGAGGCAAGACTGCTTGGATGCAAGCCATCTGACATCCCTGCAGAAGTAAGAAAACATTCCAAATCTATCGATCCAGCATTGAGGATGCAACACGGTATAGAAGCTTGGAGGGAAAATTGCACTCTCACTATTACTAGGCCAGATAAATCATATGTTCTGAGCAGAGCCAACCAACATATGGAGAAGTCTCTCTACAGTCATTGGCAGGATGTTCTTCTGATCCTTCGATAGTTGAAGGAATCTCCCAGACGTGAACTCTTCTATGGGGTGAATGGGCACACTAATATCTCCTCCTATACAGATTCTGATTAGGCTAGCTCTCCTGAGGATCGCCGATCCACTACAGGTTACGCCATGTTTGTTGGGGACAACCTTGTCACTTGGTGAAGTAAGAAGCAGACAGTTGTCTCCAGATCAAGTGCATAAGTAGAATACAGGGCAATGGCTCAACCTACCTATGAGATTATGTGGCCGGTCTCTTTCCGCATAGAACTTGCCTTGTTTGTCGCTACTAATGTATCCTTATATTGCGACAATAAGTCTGCCGCATACATCGCCACCAATCTAATTTTCCATGAGCGGACAAAATACATTGAAGTTGATTGCCATTTCATTCGTAATGCAGTACGAGGGGGGTGGATCAGCACTCCGTACATCTCTACTGAACTTCAACTTGCAGACATCTTCACTAAGGCACTACCGAAGAAGCGCATCATGTATTTAGTGTCCAAGTTGGGCATGATCGACAGATATGCTCCAACTTGAGGGGAGATGTTAGAGTTATTATTTCTATGTTTTATGTTTTGTAACCCTTAGGGGTATTTATGTATTTTTCCTCTTGAGTTGTCTAGGGTTTTCTCTCTATATAAAAGACCCTAGACCTGCGGAATAAACAACCCATTCTCTTTTCTCGACAGGCCTTTTAAGGAGAACTCAATGAAAGGCCTCGCTTCATTTAGGTGGGGTGGACCACTTTATTCCAAACACCACTCTCCAGCACAGGTCGGTTACCGAGTTCAATCCCCTGGATCCAAAGGAAGATCTGTTTATCCTTGAGCACGATGGTACGATTCTCATCGCTATCTTGACACCTTCAGACCAAAAGTGCTTGGTGTCTGCCATTAAGGGTTTCAAATGGCTCTCTAGTGTGTAACTTATGCCCACCAAAAAATGGGGCAAGTTGTACATCCGAAAGAACCTGTGGAAGCTTCGATATCTTCAAAAGAATTTCATTCAAGCGACGAGATTGTTGATATGACGTCGGAGGGAGTAGACATTGGAACTTCCTGCTTTAACGGCATGGCTTGAGATGTGATTGACAACAACATAGCGAGGGGCCATAGAATCGAAATAATGATTGTTTTCCTCGCCGGAGGAAGGGGTGTTTGCAGAGCAGTTGGTAGTGTACTTTGATATGGAGCTCAATGAAATTGTTGAATTAGAATGTTAAGGGGTCGGCAAGCCGAAAAAGAGGTGTGCTATTGCAATCTTGATCTCAAACTGCATGTTAGGGCATTATACTGTTGCAGGAGACAAAGATGCAAACCCGGAATGATCATATTTGAAAGTCTTTGAAGGACATGGCCCTGTCAAACTTTTACGCTTTGAATTCTAATGAGAACTCTAGAGGGAGGCTTATTGGTTGAGTTGGCAACATGCAAACTTTGGTTAGAAAGTTTAATGGGCAGCACATGCTTTTTTGAGAAGAATGGGCAATATATGCTATATAAAGGAGTCATTCCATGAACGGCTATGGATTCTAGGCAGGAATTTCAATGAGTCGCTACTTGCTAATGGAAGGGGTGGATAGGACCAGTGCTCTCAAGAATGTGCTAATATGGTGGTTGACTTACATCTTGAAGTGATGGACGTCAGTAGTAGATGATACACATGGGGAAATAGGTCTTCCAGATCTCAAATTGATTGGTTTTTGGTATCGAAAGAGTGTATTCAGAGGTTCCAACAACAGTGGGTCAAAGCCTTGTTGTGCACTCTTTCGGATCACATGCCTCTCCTATGGAACTTTCGAGAAGATATCTCGTATCACCGTGTCATGTTCAGCTTGGAGAGGTCATGGACGCTTTTCTATGATTGTGTGGCATCTTTTTAGAGATCATATGAGACCCAAGTTTCAGGAACGAAGAGATTCTATTCTAAGCTTGTTGTGTTTCACAAGCGATTCAACGAATTCAAGAGGATCATCGCATTTGCAAAAAAGGGAACAAAGAGATAATGCCTTGGTTATTTCATACCAGTTTGACTAATAAGAAGATACGAGATCATTGACAAAGGGTAAGTTGGAGGACCACCTTAAACAGCAGAAATCTCATTCTCGACTAGGATAAGAAATAAGATATGGCTTGAAAGCAGAGAGCGAGGCACAAATGGTTGAAGGAAGGCGATGCAAAGTCGCAAACACCAAATTCTTTCATGCCGTGGCTAGTGCTAGAAGGAGGTGAAATATTCATTCCATTGGTGTTAACCCAAATGATCGATATAGGTATATAATAGATCGACCAGCAAAATAAGTCCAAATCTTTGAAAAATAAAATTGCTGAAGTTGTATGGTCTAGTTCGACCAATGTAGTAAAGGTATAGATGCACTTCAATGAATTCAACAAATATCTTATAAATAGGCTTTGAGCTTATAGTTGAGGCGAAAGATGAGAAAGGAATGTCTCTCTTCGAGGACACAACAACAACAAAGCCTTTTCCCACAATTAAGTAGGGTTGGCTACATGGATTCTTCGCCTCCATTCAGATCTATCTTGGGTCAATCTCGGGCTTATATCCAAAAAACTAAGATCCCTTTGTATAGTCTCTTTCCAACACTTCTTGGGCCACCCTCGCCTTCTCTTAGCCGGCTCAACATCCTAACACTCGCATCTCCTAACTGGTGCATCAGTTGATCTTCTTTGCAAATGACCAAACATATCTAAGCGGTTTTCTCGCATCTTATCCTCGATCAGAGCTACACCAACTTTCTTTTTGATTGCATCATTCTGAATCCGATCTTTACATGTGTGTCCACACATCCACCTTAGCATTTTCATTTCTGCTACAACCATTCTCTACACATGTCTATGGTTCACAGGACAAACATTCAGATCCATAAAGCATAGTAGGTCTCACGGCTGCTTTGTAAAACTTTCCTTTAGTTTTTAAAGGGATTTCCTTATCATAGAGAACAGCAGAGACTCCTCTCCACTTTATCCAACCTGCATTTATTCTAATGTAAAATTTTGTTGAGTTCTTTTTTATTTATTTGTAATGATATTGTGATGATGTTGCTTTATCGTAAGGAGATTATTACACTGAACAAGCATTACCTCATGAATTATAGATGGGTATCAATTAAAGGAATAAATCATAAAGGCCATGTGCTATCGACAAAGAGCGCATTCTAGGATAAAAAGTCTCTTCAAATACTTCCACTTTGATAAGGAGGGTAACAGAATAAATATGATTTAAAACATGAGAAGAAAAAGAAATAGATCGAGAAAGGTGAGAATGTCGATAATCCGGACTCACACGAAAAGGATTCATCACAATCTATGAGGGAGACTTATTAACATGCTCAAGAACAATGACAAATTCAAGATAGCTTCTAGACTTGACATATTCAAATCATGTATGTTCATCTAGGTAGCAATTCAACATATATCAAGCATATAATAACAACATAGTCAAGATGGAATGTGGAGAGTTTCATAGTCAACATAGTCAAAGGAGTCAATCGTTGTAATTTTGCATGT
This sequence comes from Ottelia alismoides, assembly GCA_037367405.1. Taxonomy (NCBI): domain Eukaryota; kingdom Viridiplantae; phylum Streptophyta; class Magnoliopsida; order Alismatales; family Hydrocharitaceae; genus Ottelia; species Ottelia alismoides. The sequence continues at coordinate 1,222,378 of JAZKJV010004485.1, read as the reverse complement.
TCAACTGGAGGATGAAAACTCCTAGATGATTCGGACACTAACCAAAAAAATGAGTGTGATGGGAACAATCGACATACGGAGACATCAAGTTATGATTAAAAGGGGAATTTTTAGCGTGCGCATAGACTATTCAAACTCGAGAAGACGTGGAGATCAAAATGGAATTCAACTCAAGGGAATTATTGGAATAAAGACTCCTAAAAGAATCGGAATCATGATTTTAATATAGTAGTATTTGAATTTCACGTATAATCCACATAGGGGACTTGACTAGATTCAGTTCTCGGAAAGTTGTTTTGATCATAGCATTATTCCCTCGCAGCTAGGTCCTATAGGGCATAGAGAGTTCTCGGGAATCTTGTAATCAACAACTATCTCGAGGGGATGGACTTCGACAACTGCCTTATCAAGTACTACACCAATCGATTCTGAAAAAGAAACATTGAATCGGATTTCGAAATCACTTTAACATCTTCATATTGCCTATAAGAGCGCCAATATCGCCAAGTAGGACATTTCCTTCATCGTGGAGGCGACCTTCCACCTGGAATACCTCTACAATAATGAAGTACATATTTGTCGTTGATCGGTGCACTTTTAGCTCTGCCAAGCCAGGAGATCAACATGGGTCTCTTCACAAAGTACCCCTTGTCAACCAGTGCTTAAATGACTCCAACATTAAAGGGTCCTCCTTAACAACGTGGCCCTTGTCTGTGCTACTTGCATAACCAAATAGTAGGAACTCCTCAAGAACCACTTCTATTTCCGCAAGCTTTGTCACATCATCAACTAGTGTTCAGGAAATCGACCGAGTATACCGTATACTCGGCCGCATACTCATACTCGGAAGCCTTGGTGCTCCGAGTATGACCGAATCGGCATCTAGGCGGGTCTGACCGCATACTCGGCCGAGTATGCGGTATATGCGGCCGAGTATGTGGCTGATTTTCAAATAAACATTTTCTAAAACCCTAACCTAAACTCAGACACCCGACATAATACTCTTTCAATTGATGTTTTTGCTCATTTGACTCTATATTACTTTTTTATCCCAATAGTTTTGTTCTTTGTACCTTCAATTCTTTATTATTATATTCAAGAGATATAATATTTAGACGATATTAACATGATATTAAAAATATATTTATAATTTTAATAAAAAATACCAAACCGCATACTTCCCGCATACTCACCCGCATACAGCATAATCTCTATGCAGTGACCCCTCTGACTGAATACCGCATACCGCCTTCCTGAACATTGTCATCAACTCTCATTTTGGGCACACATTTATATGGTGGAGGCCCATTTTTCTTTCAAAAAAATCAACTCTCGTAGTCATTGGATTAGCCATCAACATTGCCTTATTGCCTTGGGACGAGACACAATGGTTTGATGCAAGTGACCGCTTCTATGGCATATTGCCTATGTCATTGGGCATCAACATCGTCGATGGGATGATAATCATCTTGATAGCCAAAAATACACCCATACCAACATCCAGTGAGAGGATTTTCACATCCACCTACAACTAAATCTCTATGTGCATCTACGTATAGAAGGGGGGAGTAAGTTGACTAGAGAGAACAACCACCTCAATGATTGAGATTTCCCGGGTATCATGTGATCGAGATATGGAGAGAAATGGATCTTGTGGGAGGATGCTCGTTGAGAATATATAAAAATCTCACAATGAAGGGAAAGTGGTGTTGGTGGGTGCTTGGAAAAAAAGAGAGATGAAGAAAAAGAAAAAGAAAGGGGTCTAAATACAAATTATGATCCTATTTGGACATTATCTAAATATTGGCATTACTTTTTAGTTCGTATGGACAACCTAATGATTGATGGACCCTAACGACACGAGCATATTTGCATAGGACAGTGGCATTTTACAAAGGTCGATATGTAAATATGAAGCGTTCAAGGGTCGAGATGTAATTATAAATTTATACAAGAGCATGCGTATAAATATCTTAATAAAAAAGCATGTCACATACTCTTGCTTGCTTGCTTCCACACTCACATGTGTCATTTACTATGCACCTCCACCTACACACGTTTAAATGCATGACATCTCCTCTGCACGCATCACCACGAGCATGTAAGGTTCTTCTCTATGTCCATGTGAACGTGTTTGGGTGGATCTTTGTTTGACCTTACTCACGAGAACCAAATCCTAGGGTAAAATTAATTGATCTTCTTTATAAACACTCTATGTATTTCCTTGGATCAAGTAATCGATATTTCATGAATGAAGAGTCCAATCATGGCAATATAGGAACCCCTTCTTCAATTCAAATGTAAAGTTTGTCGGAATAAAGTAATTAGTTATGCCTAGAGTATGCAGAATGTGGAGGGAGTTCGCAACAAAGAGTACATGATACATCCTTACTAGTCCAAAAATCCAAGAATAAGAAAGGCAAGTTCACCTTATGGAAGGGAAGCCAACACGTAAGAAGCCATGCATCACAAACACTATGTAGTCTCATTTATTTGCTTCTTTTATAATATGCTTTTTTCCTTTCTAGAACATCATTAGTCTATAAAAGAGAAAATTCCTTGAATAAACTATTAAATCGTTAGTTTCTTCTTGATAACATTGATCAAGACAAAGGTTTCAGAGGACAAAATAGAGGGATCATTGAGGAGACATAATTAAAGATTGGTCTTGAAGGAGCGAGCCATGATGACCTTTCTCAAGGAGGGTATACTGATTTGTAATAAAAAAATGGACGACAATGGTAACAAGATGAGAGAAGCAGGCAACGAAATAAAGGGAAGAAGAAAAGTGGTATTTTGCAAATTAGGTGTGACTATAGGGAACAGATCGTCCATTTTGTATGACTTTCCGACTAATCGTAATTGAAACAACACTTGTGAGCATGTACAAAAGTAAAACGGAAAGCTTGTAATTATTTTTTACGGCCTTTCCATGTACCTGACTAAAAAATATTTTGAAAAGGAGAAAGATATCTTACATGCTTTCTTTTTTATGTAGTAAATATCCAAAATTAACTATATTACGAATCAAGGGCCCCATAACGAAAGCCAATCACCTCAACTGGAATAGTTCTATCTCCTGCAATTTTCTTAAGATAATTAACATCCTTCCACTTTGTGCATGCTGGCCAATGATCTATGCAACCAGTCAGTACAACTGGTGAACCAAGCAGGAAAAAATCACACAGAAATTTTTCCATGGACGGGGAAAACTCCTTCTTCACCGTCTCACGAGACAATGATCCAAATGGCAAGACTTGTAGCAACTGCAATGAAAATGCAAGCAAAATTTGAATTATTAGGAGTAGTATAGTTAAATCAAACCAAAATAGAACCACTCTATAACCCGTGTCAAAAGTTTATGTCAACCATCTAGTATAGATCACTTTGGCATATTTCAAGGATATTAAAGTGAGGAAATGGTAAAAATGAGGAAATGCATGTGAAAAATATTACAGACAAACGCATAGAACAAGGATGGCATGCATTATAGATAACGTAAAAATTGAGCAGTTCTTACACACTTGCACGCACAGAACACTGAACATATTTTTATGAGGACATGTGAGGAGGATGACACTGAAATATAAACATTTGGACTTTAAGAGGGCCTAACTCTCTTTGCTTTATAAGCTGAGTCCTTTCCACTTTTATGGTGAATTTAATTTAATTTTGTGTTTTTATTTCGTTGGGTACAGGATCTATTTCATCATTCAAGAGTTATTTTTATAAGGCCAGTGAATTGTGACTACAAGTCCTACATTATCTAAGGCAGTATGGCAGTGATTTTGAGTACTTTTTATTTCACTGTATATTTGAAATTGGAAGTAGGAACTGCCCATGACAGCTGCGAAATTCATTACCTTGATTGTGAATGTAGAAGATACATCATACTAAAGACAACACATGACAAGTGGTTTTAATTTATACATGTGGTGAAAGATAATTTGTTATTTATGGATGGAGAGGATACAAGTTATATGAATGTAGAAAATATATATTGAGTGTATAAGTAAAGATGCATGATTGTATAATTTTCTAAAAATATAGTTTACAACAAGAGAAACAATATGGCTTCAAAAAAAACAAGAGAAACAATATTAAATTACGTTAGTTCAACGAAGTTGGAAGGATCCTCGAAGAGTTGTTGGGGGATTTTCAACTTAATTTTCAAATGTGGAGCCTGGAGAGAGTATTTGAAGTTTGTAGGTTTATAGTCTGCCCTTGTAAGATAATGATACTTAGAAGGCCAGATTATCCTGAACATATCTCGATGAAGCAATCAGCAACTTGCAAATGTACTTTAATATAAAAGAAGAAATTGGAACCATGTTTCCTTAACTATCATTTAGAACTTAGCCAGCCAGATTTTCAGAGGAAAAATCGTGCATATCGCAGTCGGAAAACAAAATTCGCAGTATCCATCCCTGAAATTTTGTTGTTATATAGAGTAGGTAAGCCGTCTTTTCAGAAGTGGCTTTAGTTTTAAGTTAATGTCCATAATAACTAGGAGAAAACAAAGCCATCTATTGAAAAGACGGCTTGGTTTTGGGCCAAAGTTGCCTCTTTTTAGGAGGTACCAATCAAAACTGTCTCTAGAAAGGGCAGCTTTGACCGTCTCTTGACAGGGCGGCTTTGACTTATAACCAAAGCCCCTTTTCCAAAGACTGCTTACATATTGTAGATAACAACAAAAAAGTTTCTGGATGCATTCGGTGAATTTTATTTTCCAGATTTGACACCCACGAATTTTCCTCCAGATTTTCATGTAGATTTTTATAGAACGCGAGTGTGGCCCAGAGGTTATCTATTATAAAGATGGAATTGCAAAGATATTTTCATAGTCAGGTATTACATTACTATTCCAGTTTATCTGTCTGATAGACCTAGAAATCACGTCCTATCTGCAATCACCAAGCTAGTTAAAAAGCCACAACCTAACTGGAAAGATCAGACTACCAAATCCTTCATCGCAATGGTAAGCACAATACACAGACCACAGAGAGATCAGACTACAAAACCCTTCATCGCAATAACTGAAATCCTAAAATCATCATTACAACAACCAAAATAATCTAAACCCTACAATTAAGTCGAATTATTTCCCAACTGCTCATATCAGGATTAACCGATGCCAAACTCCATTCTTCAACCTGCAAATGGAACCCCACAAGAACAAAAAATAAAGTGCATGACCAACATAAATCATTAATCGAATAGAACTAAAGCTCTTTTAAGTCCCAAACTCTGAAAGCGTCTCTTTATCAACCTAACACTCCGCCAATCTGCAGAAGAACAAGAAGGAACATCAAAAATCGCATTTTACTTCTAACTCACCTCCGACTCATCGCAATAGCTTCCCATCCACTCCAACCCCGCATCCCCCACCCCGTTCCGCTCCGCCGCGCCACCTTGCACCCTTCCGATGGCCTCCTCGAGGTCCCCCCTCAGCGTCATCCCCCCCATGATCAGTCCCATATCCAGCGCCCTGATCGCCTCCTTCTTCTCTCTGGTCGCGGCCTTGTGCCTCGCCACATGTAGGCACGCCATTGCGTAGGCATCCCTCCACGCCGGCTCGACCGCGTGCCATGGCCCCAAGTGCAGCTGCTCCCACGCCATATCCATCGCCACCTCTGCTGCATACGCATCCCCCTTCGCCGCCCTCATCTCCGACTTCACGTACGCTAATCCCCCTTCCTCCTCCACGCTTCTCAGCACGCTCCGCCGCCGTGCCGGGTCAACCGCCGAGATCGCCGCCTCCTTCTTCTCGCTCCGTCGCATCTCCGGAGGCCTCTGTTTGCAGCAAGGGTGGATGCTGTTGAACGATGGAGAGAACAAGAACGGAAGAGGGAGGAAGACCAGAGTCGCGGATGTTTGGGGTTACGGCCCGGTAAGGTTACCGTATGTGGCGCTTTTTGCGCTTTAGGAGAGTGCGCTTTTGGTGACGTGGGAGGAGGTAAGTGTTGCTTCCCCGAGTTCTGGCGGTTTTTGGCCACGCAAAGGTCGGCTGTCGGGGCGGAGAGGTGGGACTGTGGAGCCCGCACGAGCAGAGACGTGGCGTGCTTGGAGCCGTGCATTCGTGGGGGGTTCGTGGTTTTGATGGGATACTGGGGGTTTCGGTGTGCGGGAGAGAGTTTGTGGTGAAGGTTTTTTGAATGGGTTATCTGAATAATACTTTCTGGTGTAGTAGGTGGGTTTCTGTTCTGGATAGGATAATACTTTCTGGTATAGGTCTGGATAGGATGCTTGTTGTGGGTCCCAGTTCTCAATGTTGAGTCGGAGATGTGGAAGGCTTACATTGAATTGAAAGGATATGGAAAATTCTTTGGTTGGCCTAAGAAAGAATTCATCAACATCGCATGTTCATGCATATCATGCTCTCGCTAAGATTTTGAACTTCTTTTGGTTCATATGGACCTTCTCTCCATCCCTTGTGTCTTTTTTTTATTTGGATATCCTTGTGTTTTTTATTTGGATCGTAAGATTGAAATTCTTTACTTTATGAATACCTTCTATTTTGGCATGTATTAAATTTTAACTCCCCTCTCTCTTTTTCTCTCTTTTTTTTAATGATTACCCACTAGATATCTTGAAAATCGGATCGGATTGACTAGTCACACCGGTCCATCAATGAATTAGTATCGTTGATTCAACGAATTTTAGCTATTCGATTAAAATAAACAAATTACATTTGAATCGATTGAATTGGACAAATTCAACCAAATTAGAATGACCCTAAAAATCGGATTGTCCAACTAAGATGGTCCCCCCATCCATTCTTCTTCATCATTGGATTTTCAATATTTTCTACATATACTTCATTTTCTTGCAGCGGCATGAAAAAAAATATTTCTTGTTGGTTATTGGATGTTGGATATTGTTATTTTTTCTTTCATTTTTATTGATACCAATAGGGTTTTGTAGAAATGTCTCTCGCATGAATGTACTAACCTCTCTGTTGTCCCCTCGGCAATGTTGTGCCTACAACATAGCGATGCTGCCAATGAAGATGGAAATATTTATTGGTTGTGTTGTAATTATAGGGATTATCAACAATTGGGATACTAATATGGTAGTTAGAATTCTGCACTCGTGCTACAACTCGGGCTCAGGCTCAGTAGAGTTAACTTGGTTCTTGATCACTTTACTACTATTTGCATTACATGTGACAGGTAAATAATATATATTATTAATTCTAAATCCAAGCATCGGAATTTTGATGAGTCGTCGAATTCCAGCCACTCATTTGGAATCCATGAGAGCCATTAATCGTTTGTTACCAACCTGAGGAGACACGCTTTTTTATCGTTTCCTCCCACAATAAATAGTTCTTTTCTGTTAGATACGACATGGCCATTCATGCGTTCATTGTGACGAACTCCTCCACCGAGTATCTAGGTACTCAACAAACTGATTCCGCGCACATGCATTCTACATTGGAAATGCACAATTTAATATAAAGCAAAATAAAGTATGCATAACAGATTGGAATTTAAAATTTGTATTCCTTTTATTTCCATTTATAACATACACGTCATTACATTACAATTCTTGCCCACAAAAATGCCACATACATGCACCAATAAGAGTCCAAACATACATGATCCATCACATATCTCTTAGAATACTACATCAAAATAAAGCAGTAAAACTATAAGTAAAAGCTAGCTACAAGCACTGTACCATAGGAAAATCGCGTGGCTGCACAAAAAGAGTATCTCCAAGTCATCACCGCTCACTGTTGTGATTGCTCCTGAAAACCTGTGGATCCATCGCAAAAGTATGTTATCAGCAAAGTTTCCCAACACGGTTCCAAACTACAACAAGGTACTAAAAGAAGTGTGTAAAAGAAACCAACTAGGTAGTCATCCTCACGGAGAAGACCTCACTCAGACCATCATCAATTTCCATTATTCTTAATAACACAAGTATCATGGATAGTATGTGGCATTGGTTTGTGTGGTATCTTATACTATGACTCTAAGGCATTAAGAAAACCTTAGGGTTGGGGTACCTCCCTATACATGTGGTGAGGTACAATGCATCTTACCTAAGTTATCAACATGTCCACTAACTTCGCATACCAAACCCTAATCTCATGGTAAATCCTCGAGTATTTCACTTGATTCACAATAACCCCTTATTCCTTAATCAATTTCCAACCCAGGATTTATCGTGAACCACTCAAGTCCACTACACAAGTGTAAGAGTCCACAATAGCGTAGGGCACAACATAGGATACCGATCATAAAAGATCATTCATAGCATAGTCAGAAAACCCATCGACTATCCCAATCCTCCTTATATCGAAGAGATCACTTCATTTGCTCCATTTCTCAACATCCATGACCACATTTCTCAGAACTCCCCACTTAGTTCTTCCCCTAGAATACTAACCAATATGGCCTACACCATCCAGTACACGAATGTTAACCCTAAATGAAAAAACAAAGCAATAGACTAACAACCATAGCTACTTGGCACGCTCTCTAAGTACCGGGCTAAAGGCACGCAAGTATTAAAGCTAAACACCGTCAGATTAACATCTTGGTGTGCCAAGCAACAGGATTTCCAACCAACGCATGTTGGGATCGTGGTGTCTAAGCTTCTACCCGGGTCCCAAGGGTGCATGCCACTCCCTTGGCAGCATCTACTCCACTACCCACATGCTACTTAAGAATAAAATCATCGCGGCATGGAAATAAAGACACAACAATAAGGCTGCCAACAAAATATGGAGTAATGATACATATATGGATATCTCCTTGATTATTCGAGTGATGCTCAAGATGCTCTCGACTCATCAAGGCTCACCGCATCAATGTTATTTCACTTCAACTCACAATGGATCCATATTAGTTATTTATCAACTTACTTCCAATAATACAGACATTTACCATATATTACGATATTCTAAGTGATTTTACATCTTTTTAGGTTCAATTTGCATCAAAATTTAGTTTCATATGGCTCCATGGTCCCGGAAGTTCGATCGACCAAATAGGCATGATCGATCAGACAACAGGGCTGATCGATCAGGCATGATCGATCAATTACTAAGAAAGTAGCTGGATTTGTCTCCAGTGAGAATCGATCATCTATGAAGTTCAAGTCAAGATATGCAAGAAGAAATGTGCAAATGCGTAGAGAAGATCTAGTATAAATACAAACAAAAACAAATATAAACAAACAAACCCCTCAATTCACCAACTCAGCACAATGACGAACGTGAAAGTTCGATCATTTTATCTTATCCAATTTTAGAGTCACGTGAGAAACAAAATATTTACAAGCTCACAGGTGCAGTCACCTAAAGTGGTTGTGTTCTAGTCGGTGGTGCACGCCTACTAGAACACCAGGATCACTTCATTTGACATCTGAGGCAAGTGCTTCCAGCAATAATAGGGCCCAAGACCTGACCCAAGCGTTTAAGGCACAAGTCCAGGGATGTGGGCTCTATTTCTTAGGTGTATGTGCCTCACTCAGTATGAATGCAACCTGTATACAAGTAGTGGGTTACTCTTCCCAAAACAATGATCTATCCTTTATATTTATTTTAGGGTTGAGTAGAGTCAGTAGTCCTAATTTTATTGGTTATCACATTTTTAAATATTTTTAATGCTTGAATCCTAATGATGTTCCAATTCCTTCAGTATCATATGGTAGTCAAAATCAGAAGGAGAGAGTCGGAAAGCAATGCAAGCATAAATCAATGATGTATGCTCAGATAGATGGTGCTCGCCTTACCTCCAGTTCTCTTCGTGCAAGATACTATACAGAAATGAAACCTAATATACATGCAATGCAATACGATGAAAGCACCCTAGAAATAGGAGTTGTTACTAGCGTGAAGAATAAGAGCTAGTTGTCTAGAAAGGAAATCTAGAGTCCGATCTTGGAGGCTCCTCGATGCCTACCACAACGGGTCCTACAAGTGATGTATGGAGTCCCTCGTCATATGTGGTTTCGAATCTAAATAATCAACAATTAGATTTGACTAGATTCAAGAGAGAACTGTAGGTAAATTCAGTTCAATTAGGACTTTATATCTATTCTATTGATCAAGCAAATCCTAAACTAGGATTCAATCACATAAATCAAATAAAAAAGGTGAAAAACTCAAAAATGCATGAAACAAAGAAAAGAAAAATGAGAAAACCACAAAAAACATGACGAGACCCCCATGCGAACAAACACCCGAGCACTGGACCTCGTGAAGTATGGCAATGTCCAATGTCCAAAATTATTACAGTTTGTTTTATAAAAATAAAACTAAAAATAAAACACTCTCTCTAAGTAAAACAAAAAAATCTAAAGAGTGATTGTTCTTTCTCCTTCTATCTCTACCTCTTTATCCTGCTCGTGTTGGACATGCGAGCCCACGGCGAGCCATTATGCAATAAATGTTATTGCGAATATCATTCCCTGATCTGAAATGAAGAATAAATAATTTGCATAATAAGTTCCTTAGTACAATTAGGATTATGTACCATGGCCATCTTGATGATCATACAGCTGTTGATTCAGTTATTGAATCATAGAGGCTGGTGCTTGGATGAATATCTAAAGAGTTAGATTAATGACTCATCAAGCACCGTCAAATGATTGCTAAGAGATGATCTCCAGTCCGAGTAGGAGATGGCAATCATTTCTCATCTTGGCTGATATCTAACTGACCTCTTGATGCAGGTCCTCTGCATAGGAATAGAGATTCGGAGCTGTTAGATAAGTTAGGACAAGAAGTTGACTTAACGAGATCGAGATAACCAAAGTCATATGTCATATGTTGTCACGATATAGGCACGCATCCTCTGACCGGAGATAGATGTGTTACTATATGTTTGAGTATGTACATTTGCAGACCAATAGGTTGATGACCTAATCAAGGTCTATACACCAACGCGCTGGTGTGCATATAAGGGTATATGAGTAATACGATCTCTCAAAGGGATCATACAGGTTCATTACTGAACTGGAAGACATGAGCTCACTCATGAGATATTGAGAAGAATCAAATTTTGTGCACGGTCATCTCGCTTTGGAAGCTTGACTGAATTTGTAGGTTTGATATATACGTTTGGAAAAGTATATGATCAATACCTGGGTATGATATATGCTTTTGGGAAGCATATGATCGATATCGACTCGCAATGATCAAATGAGAAACTTAAAGATAAAACCCTGAAGTAGACAGTGAAAAGTAATCTAATACTTCGGGTTTATTCTGGGTTTTCCAGTATGCAGGATGTATAGATATTAGGAATATATGAGGGTAATGTGATCATAAACGATTGTATAACCATGATGCTTCCATTCCTAGGGAGTGATGAAACAGGTCTAGATTTTAGTGACTCCTCTCAGTGGAGAAGTAATGCGATCTTAGTCCAAATGGTAGATGCAATGAGAAGATTAGATTTGCAGTCTTGATTTAATCAAGCATCTATGGGAGGCCCGAGATCTGGATTTGAGATGTGATCTCAATATCAAAGTCACTATACGTGGAACAATACAATCGCCATGTCCTTATCTCCAAGTATCCGCGGAGAAAGCGCATTATCCTTGAAAGAGTACAGGATAATTTCATTGTTGATATATGTATCCGAGCATTGAGAAAATAGATAATTAAATGTGATTTAATTATCATGAATAATATGAATTTGATTCATATTATAAAGAGAGTTACATTAGATAATTAATAGCAACAACAACAAAGCCTTTTCCTACACTTAAGTAGGGTCGGCTACATGGATTCTTTGCCTCCATTCAGATCTATCTTGGGTCAATCTCGGACTTATATCCCAAAAACTAAGATCCCTTCGTATAGTTTCTTTCCAACACTTCTTGGGCCGTCCTCGCCCTCTCTTAGCCGGCTTAACATCCCAACACTCGCATCTCCTAACCGGTGCATCAGTTAACCTTCTTTGCAAATGACCAAACCATCTTAAGCGGTTTTCTCGCATCTTATCCTCGATCAGAGCTATACCGACTTTCTTCCTGATTGCATCATTCCGAATCCGATCTTTACGTGTATGTCCACACATCCATCTTAGCATTTTTATTTCTGCTACAACCATTATCTGCATATGTCTATGGTTCAGAGGCCAACATTCAGAACCATAAAGCATAGCAGGTCTCACGGCTGCTTTGAAAAACTTTCCTTTAATTTTTAAAGGAATTTTCTTATCACAGAGAACAACGGAGGTTCCTCTCCACTTTAACCAGCATGCATTTATTCTATTAGTAACATCTCCATCAATTCCCCCATCATGTTGCAAAATAGATCCCATATATCTAAAAGAATCTCTCTTTTGAATGTTATCGTCACCAATCTTCACCTCGATTCCTTCATCATTGCTTCCATCAAAGGTGCATGAGAATAGAGATCCGAGATGACTAAATGTGATTTAATTATCATGGATATGAACAATGTGGATAGCACTATCCATATTAATCATATATATTATCAATGTAATTTATAATATATAAGAGAGAGCAATTTGTAATTTACATTTGTTAATTAATGTCTATGTGAATTGGATTCACATTGGACAATTAATTGAAAATGTAATTTACATTTTTTTGGGTTGTGAATGTGATTCACAAATTTTCAATGGCAAGATTGCAATATTCACAAAATAATTACAAATTATTTTTGTAGAATAATTTGCAACAAAAGTTGTTGCAAATCTTGAAGATTGCATGGAAGATGAAAATGCCACCTTCCTAAAGGAGGAGGGTGGACAACCACCACTCCTATTAGGAAAGGGTGGCCGTCCCCCCTCTCCACATGGAAGGAGGCACTCTCTCTTCCATTATCTCTATGTATTGTTGATTTAATTTTGTGATTGAATTGGGTTGATTTATCAGCATATATTTAATCTAAATTAAATTAATTGTTGCTGGTTTTTACCAACACAAATCTTAGCCATTAAAAGAAACACAAATCAATGAGAGCCATTGGATTTGTGTTGCCCATGGATTGAGATTCATGGATCCTAAAATATTATAAATAGAAGGGCACCCCTTGCTCTTCATATGCTAATAAGAACATAAGGCTCTCCCCCTCTCTCTTTCTCTCTATACGCCCTCTTTCCTTCTCTCATGTGGTCGTCCACCATGGTTGCCCTAGAGAGAGTCTCCATCACCGCAACGTCGTCGGTATGTTGCCTGTTTGATTGCTCGTGAATCTCCGTCTCCTTCGGTGTGTCTCGCTCATGAAGAAGACGTTGGATCTCGTGTATCGAGATCAGAAGATTCATCGCTTGGATCATCAACATAGATTGCGAGGATCACATGTTTCATCAACACGCTCGCAAGCGTCTCTTCCGTCGGATCGGACTTGAGACAGGAGGTCTTTTCGTTTAGAGACTCAATCGCAACCACGCTTCAATAGGTAATACCATTACTTATTTGTGGTTTAGACGAAACGATCCGAGAAGTGTTCTTAGATCGTGTGGTTTCGTCACATGAAAATTTTTAATTTCCGCTGCATCGAGCAACTAGTACGACTAGTCGCTCCTGATCGCATACGATGCGATCCTCATGCTTCCGCGATGCGCTTAAGGATCTCCTCATATCCTTCAAGTGGTATCAGAGTCAGGTTGGAGGTTTTGGATGTAATCCATATACCTAGGAAGACTTGGGTTCGTTAGGGCTGCAAAAGGTTTATCGCATATCATTTTCGCATCTCTGTTTAGTAATTATTTTATACCCCGTTTAAATTGTTTAAATATGAAAATAAAATTGGATTTTATTCCCCATTAAATAAGTAAACTATGGGATTTGAGTTTGTGTGATTTCGAATCCGTTTGCTCAAGTTATGATCAAATTAGTGAACATATATCCACTGTTTCAGGGACTGTGAATCTTAACGTAATTAAAGAGTTAATCATGGATTTGAAACGACTTGAAATGCATGCAAATCACTTAGGTTCTGTTGTAAATCAAATTATCAAACTTTAAAAACTTACTTTGCTTAATTTGAATTTAAATTGATTGTGATATGCTAATTTTAGTAAGTAGGGGTCACTGCTGGAAAATACTTTCCTAATCAAGAACCTTGTGATTGTCATTTAAGAAATTGAAATTAAATGGTTTAATTTCCTGAAATAATTATGTATAAATATTTGTGAAATATTTTATGATAATTATTTCCTTAAATGGCATTGCCTTAACTAATAATTGATATTATATGATCTAGATCACAATTGGTTACACAATCCACTTTCCAACAAACAATGTTGCTTGAATAGGATTTGGGATTTGTTTAGCAAATCCCATTATAATGTTAATCAAAGATATTTTGATTATTATTATATATGGTATAACTTTGGTTGAAAGACTGATTATAATCTCAAGTACACAATGATCAATTTGGCATTATTTTTTTCCCGAGGTGGATATGGTATCTAGTCGGGGAGCGTTGGTGTAGCAGGTTGCACCGTGTGCAGTCTGTCCCACTCCCGTCGGTACTGGCCATGACATCGGGTAGGGACTTGATAATGCAGGAGAGATCATGGTGTACTTTTTAATTATTATAATGCAGAATAATACGTATTTGAGATAATACCATAATTCAAGTAACAATAAAGATTGTTTGTTGGATATTAATTGGATCATCAATTTAATATGATTAGATTAATTGGAATCTAATTAAAATTAAAACACTCTATTATGAATAGAGATGTTATTTCCCTTGGAAGAATTAATTATAACAAATATGATTCATGATGATTAATTAGAATTTGAATATGATATGAAGGATCACATAAGTGACATCCATGGTCTCCCGTTATGGTAAAGGGTTCCGTCACCAGGGATTGTATGTAGGAGACGCTTGTCCGAAGTGACAGCTCCTGTATGCAAGCGCATCTGAATCAGATTCTTCGCTTCTCGAAAGAGTAAGGACGTATGCGTAGTGACCCTAATATCGAGTCCTCATATTATTGGGACGATATTGAATTGCGCATAGCGAGTTGTATTCATGTTGACGGTTGGTTCAATTAATGACGGGTCAACATCACCTTAGGGTTGTGGGTCCGGATGTTAAAGACCGAATTGGGAGATGCAAGTTGGACTTGCAAGGCGGAATGTATTCCCGCTTCTTTTTATCCGAGTTATAGGTTCTCGTATTATTGGGATGTAACAAAGTTAGAAAGGAGATCCCAGATCTTGTTGAGATATAATGGTAAGTATATCTCTTACATTGAAAGTGATTAAGGGAATGAACTTTCAGTGTTGATAAGACAAGACAACTTTGATATAAAAATTCCTAAATCAAAGTAAAATATGTATATATTTATTTATGCAAATTTCTTATTTCAGATAATCCTTCATTAAACTCACTCAATAAAATACTCAATAATAACCAGTAAAATATCATGGATTGGATCCATGATCAAGATATTGTACTTGCGGTTGAACACATAATATATGTGGTTGCAATGTACAAGTTTCCTCATAATAATGAGGAATGACAATTATAATAGACAATAGAACTTCAACCCTAGGGTTTGTATGTCTCTATAGTCCTGATCTCTCATCGAATGTACTGTGGAAGTGACATGTCGATGATGATCGTAATTATCAAATAATCCTTATAAAATTCTAAGAAGATATTCTGACATACATATGTGCTCTCGACATTTAATCATGAATGATGTGGTTCTCTGCATCATGCAGAATGGTGGCTCTATAAGAGATGATGTATTCAAATTGTTTGAGTACCTACTGAACAAGTGTTTTAAGAGTTTAGATGGATGTAGATACGATGAGTGTCATCATTCTACTGTCTATACTCTGATCATTCATATTATTCATATTGTATGAATTGAATGAAGCATGTATAAATGTTGAAATACTCTTATATTGAATATTTTAATTTACATAAGAGATCCTTTGTCTTGAGCAATGGCTGTTTATTGATAAAGGGAGCGCAGTGGAAGCATGGGTTGGACCCAAGTAAGAAAGAAAGTCAAAGAGTTTACTGTACTTCTGTGACTTCCATATGACATCCAAAGAGTTGGATGAATGCCAATACTGCAATAAGTTGATGTGTTGATAATATGACTATCAAATCTATCTAGAATCCTTAGAGAATGAATCGGATAGTACATCATAATAATCCACATATAATCATTGAAATTGACGTACTTATTTGATAAGACAAAGTTTGATAATTGTATCTCAATATTCTAATGACACTTGCAATTGGTTGCATATGTATTAGATATTAGAAATTTGATCTTAAGGTTTAATGGGGTCATCCATGTTGGAATTGATGCAATTGTTGCAACAATTTTCACCGGATCAATATACTTCATATTTTCAGTGGGAGCCCTTATTCTTAGATAATGTCTCTGTGACCTGGATATTTGAATACACTCATAGTTTATTTCTAAATGTTGGGAATAAGAATGAATTCTGGAATAGACCTATCATAAAGAGTTATGATGGAGATATTTCAGATAGTAATCTAACATCTAGTGGATTCCACTAAATTAGAAAATTAATGAATGATTCATTAAGATTTCTAGTACTGAAAATTAAACCTTTAAAGATCAATAGGAGGATGAAGATCATTTGACAATGATCTGGCATCATGTTTTGGACATATGTCTGTTGATGAGATCAATAGACAAGTAAGAGATGAAACTTTAGAATGTCTAAAATTTCAAAACTTGCATACTTGTGAATATTGTATTCAGAAGTAAAAATGTCCAATACGCCCTTCTTTGGAATGGTGTAAGATGTTAAGGTATTCAAGATCTCACACATATTGATGTATGTGAATCATCTATATCATAGTAAACATTATGGATACGTGATATCTATTGATAATTATGTATGATATGAGATTTCTTCTCTTCACCTAAGAAACCTTTGAAATGTTCAAAGATTTCACAATTTTGGTTTAGAACCAAAGTTTGAAGGAAGATTAAATGAATTTTGATCTGATCTAGGTAGTCAGTACATATTAGATGAATTCATGGAATACCTTATAGAGATATGAATGTAATTTCTATCTCACTCTTCCTAATAAACCTAAACTCAATGGAGTTGTAGGGAGATATAATTGGATCATGTGTGACATGATTTGATCAATGATGATTCTTAGCATAATTACCTCTTAGTTTCCAAGGTATATATGTAGTAGAGACTACAATATATATCCTTAATAAGGTTCCAAGCAAGTAAGCTGGAATTTAGGCCCTGAGAGTGCTACTTGATTAGGAAAATAAAATATGGTATTGGATACCTACTTTATGACCTTGAGATTCTTAAAAGATCTCATCTATGAGAATGTGATTCTTAGAGGATGAGACTCTTGAGAATCAAGATGAAAATGAAGTGAAGGAACTCATTTAATCTTGAGAAGATAATGAGGCTCCTAAAATTGGAAACTAAAAGGATAATTAAAGATGAAACACTAATACCTCTTCAAATAAGTTTGAAGACGGATTCCATATGTCAGTTGAATCTGACAATGATCCGACTTCATGTGATGAAGCTTCTGAAGATCATAGCATGGAAAGATGGATGTTAGCAATAAAGTCTAAAGTAGACTTCATATACGAATGTTTTATATGGACCCTCGAGGATCCACCTATATGGGTAAGACCCATTAAGGTGTAAATGGATCTTTAATAGAAAGAGGGAGCCTGATGAGAAGGTAGAGACCTTCAAAGCACGGTTCATAGCCATGAGTTGCACACCGAAGAGAAGACATCGCTTGCGATGAGACATTCTCTTCAGTGACCATGTTTGAACCCATCAAAATATTGCTAACTATAGCTACGTAACTTGACTATGATATCTTCAAGATGTGAGTCAAGATTGCATTCCTCTATGAATACCCCTTTGAGGATATTCACGTGAAGTAGTCCCATGGCTTCATGGTTGAGGAAAACAAGGTGTGCAAGCTAAAGAACTCCATCTTTGGACTCAAATAAGCTTCTTGTAGTTGGAATGTAAGATTTGATGAAATTATAAATGCTATGATTTCAGATAGAATCTTGATGAACCGTGTGAAGCTTAGTGGGAGTGCCATTGCGTTCATCGTTCTAAATATAGATATTATCCTAATCATTTAGAATGATATAAGGATGATAATAAGTGTTTTATATACTAGTTATTCCATATCATGAGATATAATCTCAAGGATACCTCTTAGATCTTAGTTCTGAAGTTGTTCAGAAGCAAAGAGAAGAGGATATTGGGACCGTCACATTAATGGTACACCTTGGACATTTCCATTTTTCTGGAAAATTCCAAGAAAGGCTTCTTTCCCTCAAAATATGGTACTAACCTATCTAAAGGGATAACGCCTCACATTTTATTTTGGGTTGTGAACGTGATTCACAAATTTCCAATGCAAGATTGCAATATTCACAAAATAATTATGAATTATTTTTATAGAATAATTTGCAACAAAAGTTGTTGCAAATCTTGGAGATTACATGAAAGATGAAAATGCCACCTTCCTAAAGGAGGAGGGTGGACAACCACCACTCCTATTAGGAAAGGGTGGCCGTCCCCCCTCTCCACATGGAAGGAGGCACTCTCTCTTCCATTATCTCCATGTATTGTTGATTTAATTTTGTGATTAAATTGTGTTGATTTATCAACTTTATTTAATCCAAATTAAATTAATTGTTGTTGGTTTTTACCAACACAAATCTTAGCCATTAAAAGAAACACAAATCAATGAGAGCCATTGTATTTGTGTTGCCCATGGATTGAGATCCATGGATCCTAAAAATATTATAAATATAAGGGCACCCCTTGCTCTCCATATGCTCATGAGAACATAAGGCTCTCTCTCTCTCGTTCTCTCTCTTTCTCTCTCTCTACACACCCTCTCTCCTTCTCTCATGTGGTCGTCCACCATGGATGCCCTAGAGAGAGTCTCCATCGCCGTAACATCGTCGTTATGCTGCATGTTTGATTGCTCGTGAATCTTTGTCTCCTTCGGTGCGCCTCGTTCGTGAAGAAGACGTTGGATCTCGTGTGTCAAGATCAGGAGATTCGCCGCTTGGATCATCAACATGGATTGTGAGGATCACATGTTTCATCAACACGCTTGCAAGTGTCTCTTCCGTCGGATCGGACTTGAGAAAGGAGGTCTCTTCGTTTAGAGACTCGATCTCAACCACGCTTCAAGAGGTAATCCCACCATTTATTTGTGGTTTAGACGAAACGATCCGAGAAGTGTTCTTAGATCATGTGGTTTCATCACATGAAAATTTTTAATTTCCGCTGCATCGAGCGACTAGTACGACTAGTCGCTCCGATCGCATACGATGCGATCCTCACGCTTCCGTGATGCGCTTAAGGATCTCCGCATATCCTTCAGCTCGCTCCTGGTTGGCTCGAGTGCGTCAACCACCTACGAAGTCACTATTAACATCCAGTACCTCGCAAAAAAATCAACAAAGAAAGAAGAGGTCAAAACAGTCAAGTAAATACTAAAAATAAATAGCTACAGATAAAAGAAGAATAATGTACAAAAATGTTACACTATGTTGCTCCCCAACAACGGTGCCATTTGAAAACCCGACACTTGCAAGGATCTGATGTTCCAGATAAGGCGGGACACAATCATCGAAGTGGTTATTCACAAAAAGTCAAAGTAATTCAACAATCAACCCATGATAAAATTATAAAGTAATAAAAGCGAATGTTGTGGATCAAAACTTATTATATCCCATAAATAAATGTCTGTAGTGAACAAGTAGTCTGGATGTTGAACACATGAAGACAAGTTGGTGTGGTAGGTATATTAATTATAAATAAATAACGAAGTATTAATATAGGTATTTGTATGATATTCACTCAACTAATCAATTAATTAATATTTTTGTGGGTTTTTTTTATTTTATATATTATTTAAAGTTTAACTTTTAATTTATAATTTTATTTTCTTTTTTTAAATTTCTTGATTTTTATTTCTTTTTAATTTAATAGTGTAATATATATAACTACATGTATGTAATATGTAGAATTTAAGTGATATATAATAATAAATATATAATAATTATAAAAAAATCAGAAAAATACCTAAAGGACAATCCTTTTATTTTTTAAAGGATTTAAAATATTAATAAGACATTTATAAGGACTAATAATAGTATTTATTATATATAATTATATATATAGGTATAGTATGCAATATAGGATATTATAATTATAAATATAGCTAAAAATAATAAAAATTACATAATAAAAAGTTTTTGAGTTTAATACGTGTCATACATTTTTGTGACTTTTTCAGGTGTTTTTTTCTTCTAAATTTTAGATATTTTAAAGTCCAAAATATACAACATCAGAGATTTTTTAAATAAGCTAGATTTTTTAAGATTTAAAATACTAAATAAAGTCAAAATTTTTCAAAACTAGTTTAAAACTTAATATTATATATGAATAAAAATAACAAATAGAAACTAATATTTTTTAAAATTTTTGTGTTTTTTTTATAATTTTTATAAGGATTTTGGAGCTTTTAATTTTATTGATTTTCTTTTTTTAGGGATTTTTGTTCTGAAAGTACAAAATACAATAATAAGCAACTACTCTTTTTTCAAAAATTTTAAATATGGTTTTATATTTTTTGATTTATTAAGGCTAACGAGGAATAATCATGCACTTTTTTATTTTTTAAAAATAAGAAAAATGCATAAAATACAAAATAAAAATTATATCGAGGAAAAACACTACATCAAGCACATTATCCTATTTTTCATATTTTTTTGAGCAGAGATGATATTTATAGATTCTAGACAATTATGCACAAAAATACTTAAACTAACAGGGCATATTTTGTAATTAAAATAAAAGGCAGGGGCGAGCAAGCAAATTTACCAAAGTTTTGAACTAATATTTGAAGTTTTAATATTAATCTATAGTTATATAAACCCACAAGGCTATATATGCAAAATTCCCATCTCACGTGGGGGGACCATGTGAGATGAGCAGGCAAAATTTCATATGACAAAATCTTGTGGGTCTCCTTGCAATTTTTTACACAAAATACTAAAACTACTTTAAATATTTACAATATTAAAGGAAAATAAAACAAAAAAGGCAAGGTATATGTGAAATTACCCTCCAAAAGGGTGTGATCGTGCTGCTCTGGTGAAGTCACTTGGATGTGTGTCAGCTCCTCATTGCGTGATGATGCTTCGTCTTTCGATGTCTGAGATTAGATCTCAGATGAGATCCAACGGTTGCAGCCTCAATAGAACTGACGTCAACTGCTACACCTGGCAGCTTGTTCTTGATCAGATGGTGCACGATGGCTCACGAAGAACAGACGATGAACTTGCCACTAGCAAGTTTGGATCCGATGCAGCCCGCGTCTCCAGCCACCTGGAGCATCACCGTAGGGGCTCTTCTCACTCTTGCTGCTGTTGCGCACCTCCCATAGGCTTCAAATAGGTCTTGGGGCCACTGATCGACCCCTAGAGCTCAAGGTTTCTGTAGAAGACTTGGGGCTCATTTTTTATGCTATTGGCCCACAAATGGGCTCTTCAAGGCCTGCGAGTAAGCTAAGAAGAACTACAATGCAATGGAGGGTGGTCCTCGCTCTTATTAGCGAATGTTGAGGTGAAATGGAAGGGGGCGAAGAGGTCCGACGAGGTTGGTGGGAGGAGACCTCGATCTTCAGATCTAATGAATATCTGGTTGGTAGGGATGGCGCAGATGATGGAGAAACAAAAGGGGAGAGTAGTGAGGCGTTGGTGATGGTCAGAACAAGAGGGCCACAACGAGGAACGATGGTCAAAGCTCGAGAGCTTCGGCGTACTAAAATCAATTGAAATCTACACTATGATGCAAAAAAATGTGGGGATAAAAAAACTAAAATTAAAACCTACCTAAAGAGCACAGAAATTACCTCAACTTGATCGGAGGTCAAGGAGATGGACCGCTTGGAGTGGAGCTCCAACTATGATTAAGAAGCATCTCCTACGCCACTCTTCCTCGCTGCAAAGCACGTCGAGCTTCTCCTATCACGAGCTGCTCCACCACCAAGCGCTCTGAGGGGCTAAGAACGGGTAGAGGGCGAACCAACCACAAAGTGGTGGAGAAGGCGGAGTGTTAAGGATGGTGATAGGGTGGATTTCGATGGAAGATTGCGTGTGATGGAGGAAGAGATGATGAGGGAGATATGGTCGGCGTGGATCGTGGGAGTGCATGTTGTACAAAGATCGAGCGGTTCGAGGGAGAAGGGATATGGTGGAGGCAGAAAAATGGGGAGAAGATGGGAGTTCCATGACTTCGGACAGAAGTCAGGGGGATGTACAGTTGATGCTCGGTCAACTTTTTAAGCGATCAGGGGGATGGTCAATTTTCATGTTGAGCACTTTTCAATCCGAGGTCA